>OZ010799.1:241371397-241743897 GCA_963932465.1 Maratus speciosus | reverse complement strand
AAACCAGCTCTTACACAACAATGACAGGAAAAAATAAATATTTTTCGTTATAGCAGTTGCCAACAATTAAAAAAAAAACAAACAATACAATTCTCACCACAACAATTGCTTTTCTTTTGCAAGATTTTTCACGTGAAAAAATAAATTAAATAAATAGTTTGACGAATTGAAAACAAATTGAATATTACGTCATAAGTTTCCTAGAGCAAGATTTCAGAATGAAAACTCAAAGTGAAATAAATAGTTTGACGAATTAAAAAATATATATATTACGTCATATTGGAAATATAATGTACCTCAGCAGGTGAATATGTAACGTCATGTGAGTTTGAAGAAACGTATTAAAACATTATAAAAACCCGACTATGGAAATATTAACATATTTTAACACTTTGAGGTTCTCTGAATTTGTTTTAGCCATTTTTAAACCTATTCCATATACATGCGTGTGTGTATTCGTGTATATTAGAATTTTCACAAACTGTTTAGCTCCCTAGAGCTCATTCTTAGCGAACTGGGTTTATCTTTAATGTTGATTTAAGTTTTGTTGGTGAATTTAGTACTTAACTTCGAAATCTACCTCTGCCTGTAGGCCCGAGCCGGGAGGGATTTTTTTTTTTTGTTGTTGTTGTTGTTAATTTGAGCAATAATTATTTTATATTCCGAAAAAATAGTTTTATAATCAAAGGCAGAAAAAAAATTAAAAGTGAAGAAGACTGATTCACATCATCTTCAAACAACATATATATATATATATATTATTTTGTTTGAAAGTTTTCGAAATTTATTGTAAAAAAGTTACGAGGAAATACGTTGTTTTTTGATGACCTTAGAAACGCTACAATTTATTTAAATTCCATAATAAAATATGCCGTTCAAAAACATGCAAAACTTTCCTAAGATTTTTTCTTTCCGAAAACTTTTTGATTGAATATTTAGATTTTGTACTAATCGGAAATTCTCATTGGATGTTATCAAAAGATTTTATATATTTATATATAGATCAGTGGCGTGACGTGAAAATTTTCGGTGGTCATCGCAATTATTTAAGTTTGTGGTGAAAAATTATTAACTCTAAAATTCAATGGTTGAATGTTCAAAAAAGAAACTTTAAATCTTACCTTCACTTATACATGAACTCCAAATGTTCTGCTAAAACTGGATCGTAGAGTTTTAAAATATTGCTTGGTCATCGCCGCATCCAGCGATGACCGGACGCCACGCCACTGATATAGATATATACATTATACAACAAGTCATTAAAATTGATACAGCAAGCATTTAATAATAATTTTAAAAAAAGAAAAGGAAATTTTGGATAATTATTTTGTTTGAGTAAACAACGATAGAGCACACATGGGCTTAAATATTAGCATAAATGCTATACAGAATGGTATACAGAAGTTTTAGTAAAAGTATATGGTCAATTATTTTTGGGGCATATGCAGCGCTTGGTCACACTGCTAATTATTTGTGCAAGAACTATGATATAATTAGCTTTCTTGGTATTGCGCGTTGTTTATTTAAAGCAGATTAATAAGATTGTGCGTGATGATTTGTTAGACTATGTTTTAATAAGCATTTCAATTACTTTTTTCAAATTAGTATTAGTTTTTGTTATTTTAAGTTAACATTTCATTTTAAAAAGATAGCGTATCACAAAGAAAAATCAATCTAAATCTACAAAACTGTTTGCAGTATTTGCAAAAAAAAAAAAAAAAAAAAAAAAAAACGCTTATTATTAGTGCTAAAAATTAGTTTCAAAACTTATAATATTTTCCCAGTTATTTTATATTTAAGTAGAATTTCTTGAAATTTTGGCGTATTTATACCCATATTTGCTTAAGAAGGACTTATAAAACTTTTCTTTTTATACCATTTAAAAATCTAGAATAAGATCTTTCTTATGATACTAATTAAATATTTGTAGGTTAACATGTTAATTTTTTATTAATTTTCAAAGAAAAACTCTTGCTTGGTTAAAAAACAAATTTCATTTTTATTTTCCGTTTTATAAATAACTATCAGTCATATCACTTTGAGATTTTGACAACTGAAAATCTGAACATTTCACTCTCGTTTTAAAAAAAGATTATGAAAATATCTTAATTAGGCGTGCGTCGATGGTATTTTTACTAAACAGAGAAAACAATATCAACCGCTTTAAAATCTCTCCCCAAAGACGCACTTCCGACAATATATGCTTTTCTCACTCCCTTCAATGGGGTCGGAAGTTTTCGTGGAGATCTCGATGACAGTAATCCGATGGAAGACGTTCTCGATTGTGTCGTGGTAGCATTTATCCCAGGGTCATCGGAATGCAACGTCACATCGGGAAATGCAGACGATTTTACGAGAAAGGAGAGAATTCGATCTGTTCGTGGTAGGCCTCCAGGTCCAGATGATTTGAGAGATGTCGCGCCCGCGTCCCAAATGCGATGCCGAGGGGCGGCAGTTACTTAAGCACTTCTTTGTTGTAAAAAGCCACGGGTTTTTCGGTGTCTTGTCTTAAATATGGAATATTTCCGCTAAAGTGCGACACTAAAGAAATAGGAGGTGATCTCCTTTAATAGGTCAAAAAGTATCCAGGCATCGTGACGTTTTATGGTTTCGGCATCTGGGATTTTTAGCCTCACCACAAAAACGGAGAAATGCGTTTACCTCAGCATTTTTATTCTTAAAGATAGATCAATTTTGAAGCATGAAAGTAATAAATGTTGGGTTGGAAAACCAAGTTAACAGTGGCAAATCAGATTTAGCCTACAGCATATCAAAAGTTATATAAAATTTGGGAGTTTTAAATTTTGAACTTTTACTTTTAAACTTTAAATTTTAAAAAGGTATAAGTTTTAAAAAAGGTTTAATCTTTATACTTTCATATATAGATATATATATACAGATAGTACAAAATATAATTAAGTTTTAAGACTTAAAATAGACTCTTTTATTTTATATAAAATGATGTTATTTGCATCCGCTGAAGAATTCCGCATTTATGATCTAGTCTTAAACAACATCTATAGAAAATTATACATAGCACATCACTATCGAAGAATAATACATAAACCCAGA
Source organism: Maratus speciosus (assembly GCA_963932465.1). NCBI lineage: Eukaryota > Metazoa > Arthropoda > Arachnida > Araneae > Salticidae > Maratus > Maratus speciosus. Next base: position 241,740,825 of record OZ010799.1, on the reverse strand, counting down.
AAAGCGCGATGTCGTCATTCAAGAAATTCGACAAAACAAATCTAGTTCTAACGATTCATGCCCCACCAGTGGCTGAGAGGTTCTGCTCTCGAATCTGGTAGACGGGAGGTGCTGGGTTCGATCCCAATCGCGCCTGTCGGCCTAATCGTTCGGAGTTTTCGTGGTTTTCTTCGAACCTTGGATTTCCAAGCGTTAATACGGGTTAGGTTCCCTTAGAAAGACCCCCACGAAGGGCACTCCCCCCCTGGGCCTATATCCCTCGTGCAGATAATTGGCCGTCATAAATACAACCAATCTAACGATTCATATGCCTTCATTTGTTTGTAACATTAATATGGATATTGAAAATTAAATGTAGTTTATAATAGCTCCATCCTTTATCATAGATCATTATATTTTTTCAAAATTTGGAAAATCTTATTACACACGGATTAATAAAATTGCATTCTTTCAGCTTTTTGATAGGAATTAAGTAAATGCGGAGAAAATAAGTCACACAAATATTCTTTAAAATACATTTTTATAGCAGACGATATTCTTGGCATAGCCCGTATTTTAATTACAATTTTTTTTCAGTTATTATGAGAAAATGGAAAAAAAAAGATATAGTAATCTACTCATTTTCCCTTTACTTTCTACAAAAATGGAGTTTTTCGGTTGCCACCATTACAGAAATAGCATTAAAAACTACAAAAAAATTAATATCTCAAAAATAAATTCAGATGCAGTTTTCAAACAAGTTGCATTTAAAAGTACTTTTTTCCCCTATACGACGAGGGTGTAAAAATTGAAAACGTGCAATGCTTAGACGTTTAAAAAATTGCAGTAGCTTATCAGTTTTAAATCGTACAATGATACACCTGCTTCGTTTTACGGGAGGCTTATGTTTAGGTGTAACGTTATTTTTTTAGTCATGACACTTTCATTGTTGTCTGAAAAAATAGCATATCGGGGGCTAATTAAAAAAAAAAAAAAAAAAGAAAAAAAAACCTCTGTACACAAAATTATTCTTCTAGATAATATTGCTTCAAACAAGTTCCACTGTATATTGCTGATTCACTTTCTTTGACTTTTGACTCTAATCGCTGTCATCGCCACTCAAGGCCAGAGGACTCGAATTATAACGTCATCACTAGTCGACCGACTTCTCACTAGTATTGTAATTCATACCGGAAAATTTTGAATAGCAATTTTCTTTTATTTTATTTGTGGAATATCTATCATCTTATAAAACAATAATAACTATTTAAACTTACTGGTGAGAATTTGGAATCCCTAAATAAAAATTCAGCCAGATGCGGAATGCTACAGTGTTGTAGCATCTGGTTGATTTTTTATTGGAGAATTCCAAATTCTCACCGGTAAGTTTAAATAGTTATTATTGTTTCGTAAGATGATATATTCCACAAATGAAATAAAATAAAATTGCTATTCAAAATTTTCCGGTATGAATTACAATACTAGTGAGAAGTCGGTCCACTGGTGATGACGTCACAACTCGTGTCCTGGCCTTGACCATTTGGTTGGCATCGCTCTAATCCAATATATTCTGCCTTACAGGAGACTTACCGTCAGTAGAGGAGCCCCAAGGATCCTATCCGGTTGTGATCACCAGAGATGACGGTTCACAAGCTTTGGTTGTCCAAGATTTCGCTTTTGGAAAGTACATGGGATTCCTGGAAGTTGTGTTCGATGATGACGGAAAAGTAACCTCATGGGGCGGAAATCCTATACTACTCGATGCATCTGTTGAAGAAGGTTTATAACATTTTTTTCCCTATGAAACTAAAAATATATATGCTAAAAGTGATGGTTTATAAATACCTTTAAACCCTTTAATTCTTGCTCCCGTCAATATCACGAGCTGTGGTGTCGTTCGTTATTTCTCGTGCCCGTCCTATTTCCGGGCTGGAGATTTGTTGCTGAAAAAAAACTTCAGAAACCAGAAAAATTTAGTTGGCATTTCGGTGTGGAGTCTTTGAATAGTAGCGTATGGGTTTGTTTTTTGGCGCTGGTTGTGATGTTGGAATTTGTATTGCATGTTTCGAAATATATCACATTCAAAAATTTATTAATAATCAAAATTTAATGTAAATTATATTATTTCAAATATTATTTGTAAAAATTTGTTTGGTGATGATATATAAACAGGGTTCGTACGGGTACCGTTATTTTCAAGGCCAAATATCAGAATTTTTTTTGTAGAAAAATAAATCTAGTTTAAACGGACGAAATTTTGCTTTGTTTCAGAAGAGATTTTCGTTCAGAAAATACTGGTACCGAAGAATTTCTATGTCTGTAAATTCAAGCACCCGTACGAACCCTGATAAAAGATCTAAGATGTGAAAAATAAAGGTCTTATTCGCATTAATTTGTATGGTGTAAAACAAATATTAAAACACAGAATTCTCGCATGATGGCTTTTCCACAAATGTGAATTTGTTCTATAACATCTTTTGTTTTCGCCTTAAACAAAAATTAATTGCATATTTTATATAGAAATCTTATAATTAATCAATTTCTGTAATAAAAAATAGGTACTTTTTTGATGGTTTTTCCAAATATTAAGCGACCGTTAATAGGTTAATAAACATATCTAGATGTTTCGAACGAACAATCGGCGGCTTTCTCAAGATCAACATCGACAAATAAAAGTTGCTGTTGTTGTAGTTTTATGGCACCCGAATATATACACGAGGGATATAGGCCCGAGGAGAATGCCCTCAGTGGGGGTCTTTCTAAGCAGGCGTGTGATTTCCGCGTTTTTGCACACCAGTATATTCTTAGAGAAAATGTTGTTCTCTTAAATCGCAAAAATCTTTCGATTAAATGAAATATCATTTTCTCTAAGAATATACTGGTGTGCAAAAACGCGGAAATCACATGCCTGCTAAGGGAACCTAACCCGTATTTACGCAAGGTAAGCCAAGGTTCGAAGAAAACTACGGAAAACTCCGAATGGTTAGGCCAACGGGCACGATTGGGTTCGAACGTAGCACCTCCCGTCTACCAGCTTCGAGAGCAGAACCTCTCAGCCACTGTTAGGGCCGACAAATAAAGGATTTCTTCAAAAATTTGAAAAATTAACTCGATAAGCAAAATTATCGAGACTACAGGTATAATGAAAACAGGTGCTATAATAAAAATGGCCGTCTCTAAACTTGAACTATTTTTATTTCATTGTTTTTTAATCTATAAAACATCTCGCTACGAATTCTAAGTTACTCAAATGAGACCGATTCATTGCATACCTTCTCTCTGCTCATATATATTTCTATTAATATGCGGATGGTGAATTAAATCTAGATGGATAAATTATTTTACTATTTATAAAATAACTTTGTAAAGGCTCTATGTTATGTAATCTGGCTAAAGCTGAAGTTTTCTTGTTGTATTTAATTTATATAATTAGCATCATTGTATTTTGTACAATTATATTATTATACATTTTTTTTCTTTTTTAATCACCAAAATAGCGCAAAATGTTTGGGCCAGTGTTGGCTAATTGTTGATCCACTTTGACCCACAGTAAGAAATTCCCGCCATTGCCGTGCCATGACTCAAGAAAGGCCCAACAGCAGTTCAATAGTTAGGTACTCCGTTACACTACAAATTAGAGTGATCTCTGTTACCTACCATTTCCGGACGGTTTCCTCAAATTTCCATCATCTGTACTACTTGGGTGTTGGGTATTTTGTCGAGACTTTTGTATTGAGGCTCTTTATCAACCAAACCTCAAATTCTCCTCAACAATGTTAAAACTATAACAATGGAATAAATTCGTATTCTTCAAATTTATAAACAGAAAATGTAAAATTTTGCATTCCTTTTCCCCCATCTCCAAAGCATTTCATCACATCTCCTTTTTTTGTCTGGGAGGTGGCTAGATAGAGCATCATCTCATAGAGTTGATGGCTGAAATTCCGGGATTCGACATAAATTGATTGGCATATTAAAATGCAACTCGTCTGCCAAGCCATATCTTGGTTGTAACCACCTGCATTAATCGATAAGTTTAGCAGTGTGTTTTCCTGCACCCAAAGGTATGAAACCATGGAAGTTTGGGAGCAGGAAAACAATGGTAAACCTGCCAGTCAACCACTGAAATTGGATTATCAGAATTTTTCCACCAAGATAGGAATCGGCAGACCAGTTGCATTTTAATATGCTAATCGATTTCTGTCTAATCATGAAATTTCAGCCATCAACTCGATGACGTGATGATTTTCGCAGCTGCCTCCCGGTCCATTAAATGTTGCTTCTTTGTCGTATAATGGAGAAAGTACTTTTAACCCTTAACGAACGAATGCCGGCATATTCGCGAAAACCAATTTTTACTGTCCAAACGTTTTTTCTTTCTTTTTTTTTTTTTTTCTTTTTTTTTTTTTCCTTTTTTTTTTTTCAATATACCACTTTTGGTAGAAAGGCGCATGCTAATAATCATTGCTGAGCATGATATAGTGCGGTTTTTAGGTGCGTTCGTAATTATATAAATGCGTAGCATCTATAGTCGTCGTGCAGTCTATCCGTCTGTCTGTCTACCTGTCGATTCGTCCGCATATAACAGAGTAAAAATTACCCAATCGAATGGTCTGAAATTTTAAATATACAATTGTTGCAAAGTTTTGTCAAGTCATTTCAAATTTTATGAAAATCGGATGTATAGTTTAATGACAGGGACAGTCAAAATTTTCCGTTACATTACGGCTAATGGGATAAAAATATTTCAAGTGCATTTTAATGATGTTACAGCCTTTCGCACAGAATGAAATGGATATTCACTGATGAAGTGCACTAAAATATACATTCAGTACAATAGGCAGTACAAAAAAATATTTATAAAACTAGTTACAGCACGAACGCACCTCATTTGCCACGTTTGACGTGCAATTTCTAACTTATTTATTTTTGCGGCAACATCGATTTGAGAAAAAACCTTTTATTTCATTTATGAAAACAATGCTGATTTAATTTTTAATTAACTGCCATTATTAATCAAATACATGCTTAACGAAATGTGAATGTGCTACGTCAAAAAGTCGGTTCCAAAAACTTTTCGAATAATACCTCATTTATCGTTTTGCATTTTGTAAATGAATAGTAAAAGGGATGTTGACGACCGAAATAATTTATATGATTTCATACTGAACAAAATAGATGTCGCTATCCAACGTACACGTTATTCATAAATTCAAAAGATGATCTAAAATAAATGACTGAATAAAATAAATCTCAACGTTTCGGTTTAATCTTTAAAACCACCATCAGGAGTAAAATTTTCTAAAATACAAACTGGCAGAAATTAATCAATATATTCGCGTAAAAAATATTGATAATTTCCTGCCGATTTGTATTTTAGAAAATTTTACTCCTGATGGTGGTTTTAAAAGATTAAGCCGAAACGTTGAGATTTATTTTATTCATTTGCTTATTTTAGATCATCTTTTAATTTATGAATAAAGTGTACATTGGACAGCAACATCTATTTTGTTTAGTATTAGATATTACAACGTAAAGTCCTTAATTATTATATGATTTCTTTTCTTCCGAACTCAGATGAAGAAACGCTGGAACTTCTGAAACCATATGCTGAAGAAGTGAAGAGGAGAGTCCGCCAGGTTGTGGGTAAAACGAACGTTCTTTTAAGAGGAGACCGACTCACCTGCAGAATGAAGGAGTGTAATTTGGGCAACTACTTGGCGGATGCGTCTTTAGATTTCTTCATCGAACAACCAACAGAAAAAGGATGGAATTTTGTTGCTATTGCCCTCTGGAACTCGGGGGGTATTCGAGCGTCCATCGATGAAAGAATTAATGGGGGTAAGTAGTATTTTTATTTTTTTTTTTATAAATCTCTTATCTACGTTCAAAAACACTGAAAATGTAATTGGAGTTTATATTTTTATTTTGCATTTTTATCTCAATGATAATGGCGCACTCCGTACGCCTTGCTTTTTTACTTTCTACTATATTTACAAGAAGAAAATATTGAATTCGTGAAAACTTTCGACTTCCGGTTTTCGACGGATTTATACGTTTTAGAAGGTCATCAACACGATTTGACTATTTTTATAAAATGTCTGTCTGTGAGTCTGTGACTCTGTCTGTCTGTATGTGACGCAAATTTTGTGCGCGCTCTCTCTCAAGAACTAATGCACGGAATTTAATAAAACTTTAGATTCAGTGAGTTCCTGATATAAGTTAGTTCTAATTACACTTTCCTGTAAATCACCCAACAGGTGGCACTGCTATGCTGTATTATTCCTGATTTCTGCAATAGCTATATCTCAACAACTAATGCACGAAAGTAAAAACGGAATCATTGTAAGATCACTCGTGTTACTGTATGTCCGTCTGTCACAGCCGTTTTTCTGGAAAACGAGTCAAGCTTGCCAGAGTTATAAAGGCTATTGGCCCACATATTTACAGATTATTAGCCATTCACTGATATGTTTATGGAACATTTAGGGAGCTAATTAACACGGTGAGTGCCATGTCAGTCATCGGTGACTGACATTGAACTTTCCGTTTAGGCCGCGTCAGTCATCGGTGACTGACAATTATAGGTTGTGTAACGGGAATCTTATTTCGTGGCCCAAGCGAAAAGACAGACAAAATAGACTTGGCATTTAGCGTGTTAAGTTACTTGAGAAAACATTTTTCTTTTTTTTTCGTGTGGGGTATCGTTTGCAAGATCTCGTAATACCGAAATCAAAAATATATTTCTTTTAAGTTTAGGTGTATTTTCAGAAATATCGTATAAAGTGTACTTCAAAAATATGCACCCCCCTCTATTTTCGAATCTATTGTAACTAAAATTATGAAAAAATTAAAAATAGTAGGAGTTTGTTTAAACCTTGCAGTAAAACTATAGCGATTGTCCTATGTTACTTACAAGGAAGGTCTCCTTACTGGGCATACTCAGTACATTTTGAAAAAAATACCAATTAAACTGCTTACATATATAATAAAGGATCAGTCAAATTTAGCGGCGGAATTACAGTGGAAAGACTGTAAAAAATAAAATACTTCCGAGTATTTGGTGCGAAAAGATGAAAGCGTCATGCGATTTGGCGAGCAGTCCTTTTCCTCGCCAAAAGCAAACGATTTTAATGCACCTGAAAATTGTTTGTTAATTGATTTTTAGAATGCGTGTAAAAAGTATTTAAGGAATTTAAACATAAACAATGAGAGAGTTTAATAAATACATTTCTTCGTATTACATATTTAGTTGCTTGTTATTTAATTTTATTACTTTATAAACAATTTCATATATAAAAAATATTTTTATATATTTAAGCGTATTCGAAAATAAAGGCAAGATTCATATAGCAGTTATTCATTTCAATAGCAACAAAATTGAATCAACAGTGCTCAATTTGACTTAATTTTGAGATATTGAAACAATTTAAATTTATTTTTATTTTGTTTTAATTCATAAAGTTTTATATTTAACTTTCATTATAAATAATTATATATATGACAAGACTATAGTTAAATCAAACTAAAACTGATAAAACTAAAGTTACTTACTTTAAATTTATTTAAACAAGTTCAATATGAAACATTTTTATCTTAAATAGTATTCGACATAAAAAAGTATTTTTGAAAATTTCATTTCTTCGCCAACCGATGATAAATCGCAAAAAAAACGAAATTTTCGTTATTTTTTTTACGAACGTTCTATCGAGGTTCCGCCAAAAAAAATTTTATAAACATATATATCCACATGAGAGGAACACTCTGTAATTTATTCAGATTTTTCTGAATATGCCCGTATGGAGACCTTCCTTGTTAGTTTTGAAGAAATCGCATTTTTTGCGTTAGGTAAAAACTTTACTTTACGGACGCTCAGCGAGGGAGTTGAGGAGCGCGAGAGATACCTCTTGCGACGGAATCATCCAAGGATTATTTATAATGATTTTCGAAATAATGCGTTGGTAATTATCCGAGGTATGAATATAAAACTATATTTTAAAACTGTACAAGCTCTTCATTGTACGGAACCCTTTGTAAGAGTGAAAAACTCTCAATTGACCGATTACAAAAACCTGTGATGGTTGTGTTTTTTAACTTTTGATAACTGATTTTTATGTATGTTTTAGCGCTGAATCCGAAAAAATGACCTTCATTTTTAACCACTAAGTTAGGATTTTTTCAAATCGTACATTTCAAAGATAAAAACTAAATAAAAAAGAAAAGTGCCCAGTGAAACTGATGGTATTGAGCTCACATGCTATTCACACTAATTGTATATTATACTCTTATTTCAAAGAACAATGCCACTCGAAAAACAAATTAAGAGGAGATTAGCTCCCCCCCCCCCGGTTCTCCTCTTTATACTTAATCAATGAGCCTCCAAATATCATCAGGGAAGCGCCTTATCTAAATAAACCTGTATACCAAATTTGAAGCAAATCGGAGAGGAAAACCCATTCATCTAAATTAAAGAGGGTATTAGCCTCCGTTCCCCCCTTTATATTTAACCAGTGAATTTCCAAATCTAATTAGGGAAGCGCCTTAGCAGAACAAACCGGTATACGAAATTTGAAGCAAATCGGATAGAAAAACACATTTATCTAAATTAAGGGGTATTGGCCCCCCGCCCCCCCCCCTTTAGACTTAAACAATGAACCTTCAAATCTAATCAGGGAAACGCCTTATCAGAATTAACTGGTATACTAAATTTGAAGACAATCTGATAATGCTGCATGAAAAACCCGTTTATATAAGTTAAGGGGGGGCTAGCCCCCCGTTTACCCGTTTATACTTAACCAATGAACCCCCAAAACTAATCAAGAAAGCGCTTTATCAGAATGAACCTAGAAAAAAATTGAAGCAAATCGAACATTTCTATCAAGAGTTATCGCGTTACGTACATACGTACGTACATACATACATACAAAACCGGCGGTCATATTAGCTCTCAGGCTTTGATAACCTGTGAGGTAAAAATACCGAAAATCTGATACTATAAAATAAATGTGATGGCTGTGTTTTTTAACTTTTGATAACTCATTTTTACGTATTTTTTAGCGCTAAATCCGAAAATGACCTGCATTTTTAACCATCACATCAGGATTTTTCGCAAATCGTAAATTTCAAACTTAAAAAGTAAAAAAATAGCGAAAATCTGTCAAAGCAATTTGCCAAAGTGTTACCAAAGGAAGGTAAATGTTTTAAGGCTGTTCTCAACTGCTCTGCTCAACAAGCGGAGAAGGTTTTGACACATTTACAAATTCATTTTTTAACACACAGATAGAAAATTGGAAAGCCTGAACATGGAAGTGATTTGGAATCGAACTGTGTCTTCCATTTTTTGATAAATAAAAGTACCTATTGAGCTATAAGTGATTTTGATCACTTGATGCGGTATTTTTCTCCCGTTACTGACTGGATTTTCTTGTTTCGTTCGGAAGTTCTGTTCAAAATGCCACCTTTGACAGTATTTTCTGAAAGACCTATTGCGTTTGCAAGAAAATGGAAACAGCAGTTCGATGACATAGTTTCTAAATAACAACACCTTCTAGTTTCGTGCGTTTCCGAAGAAAAATGAATTAAAACTTATGTCAGAAAGTTGACCCTTTGGATTTGAGAACAGCCTTAAATACATCTGCGACAAATTTCTAGTTATTAACGGATAAAATAAAAGAGGACACCGAGACGGACCCCATATGTCACGTGAAAGGAAAGCTCGAGGCAGAGCATGAACGGTTCAAAGAAAATTTCAGATAGGGAATAAAATGGTAAGGATTTTAAATGAGCAATATTTTACACATTTAGCTGTAAAAATTTATAGTATAAGCCAAAAGATTATAAATATATTTTATAGTATCAATTTTCGCAATATCTCGACTTTTTAAAAATCTGAAAATTTTCAATTTGCGAAAAATCCTGACGTTATTCTTAAAAATGAGGGGCATTTTCGGATTCAGCACGACAAAATGCATACGAATCAATTACCAAAAGCTAAAAAACACAACCATCATGTATATTTTATAGTACCATATTTTTGCTACTTTCTGACTTTTTAAATTTCAAATTCACGATTTGCGAAAAAACCTGACGTGATGGTTAAAAATGAAGATCATTTTCGGATTCATTGCTACAAAACACATAACGATCAATTATCAAAAACTAAAAAACATGGCACAACCCAAATTTTGCAGGCTAGTGTTATTGTCCATAAACCATACTCCGAACTTAATCACTAATACTGATAAATTTCAAATTAAATCCTTTTTCACAAATATAACAAGAAAGAAAAATCATGCTTTAAGCATAGATTATGAAACACTTTACAACACTTCCTGAATGCTTTAACAAAACTTCGTTATTTGTGGAAATAAGGTAAATAAGATAACTAAGTAAATATTTTAGAAAACGCATAAAACATTTAAAAATTGATTTCAGCAGTTACCGTCCATAGCCAAATATGTATTCCAATTCTTTTGAACAGCCCTGTATTTGATCTGTAGGTTGATATATATACTATATAATAAGAAAATTTAGTTAAACGCATAACAGGTTGAAATCTTTCAGCAAATTATACTAATAAATGGAAACATACTTGAATACTTTTTTACAGCCCTGTAGTTTACCTAGTATCTTTATTATGCGCCACTATTTAGCTAAAATTTAATTCAAATTAAAACATTTTTAAAACTACTAAAATCACATTTCCTGAAATTATCATTCATAGACGGCCATGTATCTAATTCTTTGCTTGGCCCTGTGTATCATTTTATGTATATTTTACAAACATTTCTTAGTAAACTAAATGCAGTTCAGTGTAAAAATGCATAACTCATTTAAAACCCACCATTAAGTAATTTACGCTCAAACTCAGTAACCCTTACGAATTATTTTCTGTAGCCCTGTATATGAACTATAGCATTTATACACACTATATAATATGCATAAATATAGTGAAACTTAAAAGCGCATACCGTATTTAAAATGCATTCCGAGCAATCATTGCTAATTTACAGTAATTCGGATATAATATAGTATCTGAAATCTTTTGTGTGTCCCTGTAAATGCTTTGCACTTCGTATTATACATGAAATAACTTATACTAAAGCTCAGCGACGTATATCAATTTCATTATATATGAAATAGTTTAACATAATTTAAATGCGCCGCAAACAATTCCCATTAGAACAGAAGATATGGCTTTTAGAATTATACCCACTCAATAGCTGACGTGACTCTTCTGAACGTTTGAAGTCATTTTTCACGAAAGGACGTTTTTGGGCGTAACATGCAGGATATCTGAAATACTTCTGAATATTTTTTCATGAAATTTTCAAATCAAATGTTTCATGTTAGTCTGTATAAACTGAACCTAAAATTTCCTTTTTATTGTTAAAAAAATATTTTTTTGAGTGATTATACTGTTGAAATTTTCAAAGTTTTGTATTAGTTAAATACAACTTTGCATTAAAAATATAAAAATGCTTTAAATACGAATTTATTTAGGTTCAGGGTAATTATTACAAACTGACGTATAATTAGGCACAAAAAATTTCATTCTAGTTCAGAAATTATTTTGTAATCCTACGCGTAAGCTTACTACTAAATAATTACCAATTTTCAGCTAAACAAATATCTGACAGTTTAGCACCCCCTATAAATATTAATTTCGCATCTTGCAATTTTTTAAATATATGAAATAAAAGAACACACTTATAACTTTTAATACCAATAAAAATTGTGTTTTTGAATCATATACACGTTAAAGTGTTAAATGTTGAAAATTGTCTTTTTTTTTCTTTTTTTCCAATTTTAAGAGTCCTGAGACCCCTTAAAAATATATGTGTTGAAGAAATAATTGTCGTAGTATTAACATGATTATGATAAAATAAAGCTCTTCCAGGAAAAAGAAATTAAAAACTCGGCCAGATAATATTGTTAAACTGGGTTTATCTCTAATCTTGATTTAGTTTTTGTTAGTGAAATTAGTACTTAACTTCGAAATCTGCCTCCACCTGTAGGCCGAACCGGCAGGGATTTGTTTTTTTGTTTTTTAGATCCGCGTTAAAAAATGGCAAAAGAAAGAAAAGTATCTCAGAATGTTTATCTTTATGGATAAAATCATACCGTTACTACTTAATTTCTTAACAAGTTGGAGAACAAGTTCTCCCACAGGCTTGCACTAAAGCTATATAAAGCTCAACATCCGGATGTGGTTAACCATTTATCCATTTCTACAGAACAATTGTATTATATTACGTATAAGAAAACTTCTTATTGCTCACCAGCGTATGCTTCCAAATGAAATGCACAAATAATTCAAAAAATAGTATCCCTGTGATAAAGATTAAATTGATCAAATGCATACGCTTTTAATAATACGACTTCACTAAATGATTCCATACGGATAGATAATGTTAAATTGCATTATCTATAACATGTTATTTACGATTGCTAACCCCTAAAAGTAAGTGATATTGATGGCTCTATGAAACAACCAATAGTGTGATTTCTTTTCTTTTAGGTAGCTTTCATTACAAAAAGGATTTCAAAAAATTTTGGTATATTTTCATCGATCATGACCCCCAGACCCCGAAACCACCCTCCGTTCAAAATTGATATATATATATATCTGACCTTTGTCACACTGTAACTCTCGTATTTATGAACCGATTTGGATGTAATTCGGCGTGTACATAGTAAATACCAATGTCTCGACCGAGTTCGTTAGCCAGCTTCATCCGCCATTTTGTTTCAAAATGGCGGCCATTTAAAAAATTTTAAAAAACTTAAAATTTGAAATGTGGTACCAAAAAATTGAAAATGTAAAAATATTTTTTTCTTATGTATTTGACCTTTATACAAAGATTCCGGAGCAGTTTTTGTTTCATCTATATCTTAAAAAATGGCTAAAGTTATCACATTTTGAATTTCTAGCGTGACTGACATTTTGAAACGTCCTGAAATTTGTCACGCGATAAAAGGCGTATTTATAAACCGATTTGGATGTAACTTCGTTTATACATAGTACATACCAATCTCTCGACCGAGCTCGTTGGCCAGTTTCCTCCGCCTTCTGGTTTAAAAATGGCGGCCATTTAAATTTTTAAGAAAAATTCAAATTTGAAATGTGGTACCAAAAAATTGAAAATTGAAAAAATATTTTTTTCTTATGTGTTTGACCTTGATACAAAGATTCGGGAACAGTTTTTGTTCCGTCTATATCTTAAAAAATGGCTGAGTTATAGCATTAGGTAGCTTTCATTACAAAAAGCTACCTATTGCAGCCGTTCGGAGGAAAGCGATTTCAAAAAATTTTGGTATATTTTCATCAATCATGACCCCCAGACCCCGAATCCACCCTCCGTTCAAAATTGATATATATCTATACTTCCTATTATAAAGAGGAAAAAATTGTTTATTTGTAGGAGGTAAGCTCTGGAACTACCGAACTGATTCCAAAAGTAATGGTATCAAAATGATGGTGGTAGTCCAACTTAGAACATAGGCTATATTTTTTGTCGGTGCCACTACCTCAAAAGGGGTGCGGAAGCAAAAAACGTTCTAAAAATTCGATTTTAGCGTTACTGAAGGGCCTAGAAATATGAAATTTTGAATATTAGTTACTTATAAGATATAAATGATGTATAAGAACAGTTCTTAAACAATTCGAAATTTAAAAGGGATGAAAATGCACAAAAAGCGTTCTAAAAAACGTTCTAAATGGTAGTTTCTACACAATCTCAGGAAATACCAAACCGATTTAAAAAATATTGGTGTCAAAATGATGACGACAACGCTTGCTCCAAGAGAGAATATGTTTTATGTCGGTGTCACTACCCTAAAGGGGGTGCAGGAGCAAAAAACGTTCTAAAAATGCGATTTATGTGTTACTGAATGGCCTAGAAATATGAAATTTGAAATATTAGCTACTCATTAGATTTAAAGGATTTCTAAGAACAGTTCTTAAACAATTTGAAAGGGGTGAAAATGCGCGAAAATCGTTCTAAAAAACGTTCTAAATGGTGGTTTCTACACAATCTCAGGAAATACCAAACCGATTTAAAAAACAATGGTGTCAAAATGACGGTGACAACCCTTGCTCCAACATCGGCTATGTTTTATGTCGGTGCCACTATCCGAAAGGGGGTGCAGGAGCAAAAAGCGTTCTAAAAATGCGATTTTTGCGTTACCGAAAGGCCTAGAAATGTGAAATTTGAAATATTAGCTACTTATTAGATATAAAGGATTTCTAAGAACAGTTCTTAAACAATTCGTAATTTGAAAGGGGTGAAAATGCACGAAAAGCGTTCTAAAAGACGTTCTAATGGTGGTTTCTACACAATCTCAGGAAATTCCAAACCGATCTAAAAAATAATGGTGTCAAAATGATGGTGACAACCCTTGCTCCAACATAGGCGATGTTTTATGTCGGTGCCACTACCCCAAAGAGGGTGCAGGAGAACAACGTTCTAAATTGCGGCTTTTGCGTTACGGAAGGGCCTACAATCGTGAAATTTGGAATGGTAGTTAGTTATAAGATATCAATGATCTCTAAGGGCAAGCCTCTTTCCTAAAAAAATCGAAATTTAAAAGGGGTCAAAATGCGCAAAAAGCGTTGTAAAAAACTTTTTAAATTGCGATTTCTATGCAATCTCGGGAAGTACTGAACTGATTTCAAATATAATGGTGTAAAAATGAGGGTGACAGATTTTGCTGCAAGATAGGCTATATTTTATATATGTTTCCACTACCCCAGAGGAGATGCAGGAGCAAAATGCGCGAAAAGCGTTCTAAAATCGTTCAAAATGCCGATTTGTCAGCAATATCTCAAGCAGAATCAAACTGATTTCAAAGGTAATGGTAGGAAATTGATACAGACAGCCTCTGCTCAAACATAGACGCTATTTTATGTCGGTATCACTATCACCTAGACGTTGCAGGAGCAAAAAATCGTTATAAATTTCGATTTTTGTGATCGGTAGGGGATAGCAACTTAAAATTAGGCAAGGTACATATTTATTAGATATAAATGATCTTTAAGAACAGTTTCGAAAAAATTGGAAATTTAAAAAGGGGTGAAAATGCGCGAAAAGCGTCCTAAAAACGTTCTAAATTGCGATTTCTACTCAATCTAAGGAAATACCAAAGCTATTTCTAAAGTAATGGTTGCAAATGAATGGTGACAATCCCTGCTATAACATAGGTTATATTTTATGTTGCTGTCACTACCATCTGAGGGTTGCAAAAGGAAAACATGTTCTAATTTGCGTTTTTTGCACAACTGAGGGGTCTAACACTTTAAAGTATGGCATGGTATTTACTTACAAGATGCAACTGCTTTCTAAGAATAGTCGAAAGAAAATTCCAAATTTAAAAAAATGAAGTGAGTGAAAAGCGATATTAATTACAATTTTTAAGCAAACTTATAAATTACCGAACCGATTTAAAAAATAATGATGACAAATTTTGGTGATAGAACCTGCTCAAACATAAGCTATATTTTATGTCTGTTCCACTACTACCAGAGAGTTGCAGGAGCTAAAAACTTTCTAAATTGCAATTTCTGTGATACTGAAAATGGTAGTTACTTATAAAATATAAATGCCGTTGAAGGAACGTCGAAAATAAATTCGAATTAAAAAGGGGTGGAGCGAAGGGCAGGTGCGAAAAGCATTCTAAAAAAGTTCTAAATTACGATTCTACGCAATTTCAGGGAATATAAACCGATTATAAAAGTAATAGTTGCGAATCAATGGTAACAATCTCTGATCCTACATCCTACACAGGCTATATTTTATGCCGCTGATTCTACCACCTGGGGTTCACAGGAACAACAAACGTTCTAAAAAAGGGCTTTAAAAGCTTTTTAAATTACGTTTCTGTGGAATATTAGGAAATAACAAACCGATTTAAAAATTAATGTTGGCAAATTAATGGTGACAGTTCCTGTTTCAACATGGCCCTTTATGTTGAGAGAGGTGGTAGGTCTTGGAATTTGACATGATGGTTAATTTTATGATGTAAGAAGATGGTTTCTAAAAAATTCAAAACTTCAAATGAATACTAAAATGAGCGTATTAATGGAGCATAAATGTTTCAAAATATTTTTTAAATTATCATTTATTTAGTTTTATTTCGTTTTATTAATTTAAGTCTCATTTCTGCCTTATGCAGTGTAACAATGATATTTAATCAAACTGTGTTTTAAATAGTATTTTTTTTAAATTATTCCTAAAAGTAATAAGTACCTTTTAATAAAATAAAATATTACCTTTTAATAAAATAAAAATTTAGTTAGTACCTTTTAATAAAAATTAGACATATAAATATCACTTGACATATTTCAAATATTACGCGAGCAAAGCCGCGGGATTTGCTAGTATATATATATATATATACGTGTGTGTGTGTATATATATATATATATCTGACCTATGTCACACTGTAACTCTCGTAATTATGAACCGATTTCGATGTAATTCGGTGTGTACATAGTATATACCAATGCCTCGACCGAGTTTGTTGGCCAGCTTCATCCGCCGTTTTGTTTCAAAATGGCGGCCATTTAAAATTTTTAAAAAAATTTAAAATTTGAAATGTGGTACCAAAAAATAAAAAATGGAAAGATATTTTTTTCTTATGTATTTGAACCTTTATACAAAGATTCCGGAGCAATTTTGGTTTCGTCTATATCTTAAAAAATGGCTGAGTTATAGCATTTTGAATTTCTAGCGTGGCTCAAATTTTGAAACGTCCTGAATTTTGTCACGCGGTAAAAGGCGTATTTATGAACCGATTTCAATGTAATTCGGTGTGTACATAGTACATACCAATGTCTCGACCGAGTTCCTTGGCCAGCTTCATCCGCCATTTTGTTTCAAAATGGCGGCCATTTAAATTTTTTAAAACAATTTAAAATTTGAAATGTAGTACCAAAAAATTGGAAATGGAAAAATATTTTTTACTTATGTATTTGACTTTATACAAAGATTTCGAAGCAGTTTTTGTTTCGTATATATCTTAAGAAATGGCTGAGTTATAGCATTTTGAATTTCAACGTGGCTGACATTTTGAAACGTCCTGATTTTTTTCACGTAATAACAGGCGTATTTATGAACAGATTTGGATGTACCTTGGTGTGTACATAGTACATACAAATATCTCAACCGAGTTCGTTGGCCAACTTCATGTGCCATCTCGTTTCAAAATGGCGGCCATTTAAAATAATTTAAAAAATAAAAAAATTAAAATGAGATACTAAAAAATTGGAAAATGAAAAAATTTTTTTTGTATGTGTTTGACGTTAATACAAAGATTCCGGAACAGTTTTTGTTTTGTCTATATCTAAAAAAAAGGCTGAGTAACAGCATTTTGAATTTCTATTGTGGCTGACATTTTAAAACGACCTGATTTTTGTCACGCGATAATAGGCATATTTATGAACCGATTTGGATGTAACTTGGTCTGTAAATAGTACATACCAATGTCTCGACCGAGTTCGGTGGCCAGCTTCATTCGCCATCTTGTTTCAAAAGGGTTGCCATTTAAAAAATAATTTAATTTAAAATTTAAAATGAGGTATTAAGAAATTGGAAAATGAAAAAGATTTTTTTATGTGTTTGGCCTTGATACAAAGATTCCGGAGCAGTTTTTGTTTCTGAAAATTTGTTCTTTTGTTTATATCTCAAAAAATGGTTGAATTATAGCACTTTGAATTTCTAGCATGGTTAACATTTTGAAACGATCTTGTATTTGTCACGCGATAACACACGTATTCGCCTATTTCGATGTAAGAAGGCATGTGGATAGTATACATCAATACCTCGACCAAGTTCGCTGGCCAGATTCATCAGCCATCTTGTTTCAAAATGGCGGCCATTAAATTAAAAAATATATATATATTTAAAGTGAGGTGCAAAAAAATTATAAATTGAAAAAGGTTTCTTTCTTAAGTATTTGACCTTGATATAAGGATTCAGGAGCATTTTTTGTTTGTATTTATCTTGGCTCAGATATAGCAGTTTCAATTTCCATTGTGGGTGACATTTTGAAAAATCTGATTTTTTGCATGCGACAGCACTCCTATATACATTCCGATATGAGTGAGCATGTGCACAGCAGTTACTAAGGTCTCGACCAAGTTCACTGGTTAGCCTCATCCACCATGTTGTCTTAAAATGGCAGACACTTTAAGAAATCGCCGAATTTGGCAGCCAAATATAAGTTACTTTAAAGAAAAGCTGCTTAGATAAAGCTGACTAATTTCGCGAAATTCTCATTCATTATATTGATGAAAATTAGTATTGGATCTCCTATATTCGGTTTCCACTAAATTGAGCTTCGTGTGTTTGAATGATATAAGTTGGCTTTTAGGTAGCTTTCTTTACAAAAAGCTACCTATTGCAGCCGTTCGGAGGAAAGCGATTTCAAAAAATTTTGGTATATTTTCATCGATCATGACCCCCAGACCCCGAAACCACCCTCCGTTCAAAATTGATATATATATATATATATATATATATATATATATATATATATATATATATATATATATATATATATATATATATATATATATATATATATCAATATATATATATATATATATATATATATATCTGACCTATGTCACACTGTAACTCTCGTAATTATGAACCGATTTGGATGTAATTCGGTGTGTACATAGTACATACCAATGTCTCGACCGAGTTCGTTGGCCAGCTTCATCCGCCATTTTGTTTTAAAATGGCGGCCATTTAAAAAATTTAAAAAAAATTAAAATTTGAAATGTGGTACCAAAAAATTGAAAATGGAAAAATATTTTTTTCTTATGTGTTTGACCTTTATACAAAGACTCCGTAGCAGTTTTTGTTTTGTCTATATCTTAAAAAATGGCTCAGTTATAGCATTTTGAATTTCTAGCGAAGCTGACATTTTGAAACGTCCTGAATTTTGTCACGCGATAAAAGGCGTATTTATGAACCGATTTGGATGTAACTTCGTTTATACATAGTACAGACCAATATCTCGACCGAGTTCGTTGGCCAGTTTCATCCGCCATCTTGTTTAAAAATGGAGGCCATTTAAAATTTTAAGAAAATTTTTAATTTGAAATGTGGTACCAAAAAATTGAAAATTGAAAAAATATTTTTTTCTTATGTGTTTGACCTTGATAAAAAGATTCAGTAGCAGTTTTTGTTTCGTCTATATCTTAAAAAATGGCTGAGTTATGGCATTTTGAATTTCTAGCGTGGCTGACATTTTGAAACTTCCGGATTTTTGCCACGTGATAACAGACGTAGTATTTATGAACCGATTTGGATGTACCGTGGTGTGTACATAGTACATACAAATAACTCAACCAAATTCGTTGGCCAGCTTCATCCGCCATCTTGTTTCAAAATGGCGGCCATTTAAAAAAATGTAAATTTAAAATGAGATACTAAAAAATTGGAAAATGAAAAAGATTTTTTCGTATGTGTTTGACCTTAATACAAAGATTCCGGAACAGGTTTTGTTTCGTCTATATCTAAATAAATGGCTGAGTTATAACATTTTGAATTTCTATTGTGGCTGACATTTTAAAACGACCTGATTTTTGTCACGCGATAACAGGCGTATTTATGAACCGATTTGAATGTAACTTGGTCTGTACATAGTACATACCAATGTCTCGATCGAGTTCGTTGGCCAGCTTCATTCGCCATCTTGTTTCAAAAGGGTTGCCATTTAAAAAAAAAATGTAATTTAAAATTTAAAATGAGGTATTAAAAATTTGGAATATGAAAAAGAGTTTTTTTATGTGTTTGGCCTTGATACAAAGATTTCGGAGCAGTTTTTGTTTATGAAAATGTGTTCTTTTGTTTATATCTTAAAAAGTGGTTGAATTATAGCACTTTGAATTTCTATCATGGCTAACACTTTGAAACGATTTTGTATTTGTCACGCGATACCACACGTATTCGCCTATTTCCATGTAAGAAGGCATGTGGATAGTATACATCAACATCTCAGCCAAATATAAGTTACTTTAAATAAAAGCAGCTTGGATAAAGCTGACTAATTTCGCGAAATTCTCATTCATAATGATTTAGTATTGATAAAAATTAGTATTGAATCTCTTACATTTGGTTTCCACTTAATTGAGCTTCGTGTGTTTGAATAATATAAGTTGGCTTTTTTAAATAAGGAACATGAAAGCTACCTCTTCCTCCGGCACTAGCCGGAAGGACTTTTTTAAAATAAGGAATATGAAAGCTACCTCTTCCTCCCGGCACTGGCCGGAAGGACTTTTAGATAGCTTTCATTACAAAAAGCTACCTATTGCAGCCGTTCGGAGGAAAGCGATTTCAAAAAATTTTGGTATATTTTCATCGATCATGACCCCCAGACCCCGAAACCACTCTCCCTTCAAAAGTTGATATATATATATATATATATATATATATATATATATATATATATATATATATATATATCTGACATTTGTCATACTGTAAGTCTCGAATTTATGAACCTATTTGGATGTAATTCGGTATGTACATAGTACATACCAATGTTTCGACCGAGTTCGTTGGCCAGCTTCATCCGCCATTTTGTTTCAAAATGGCGGCCATTTAAATTTTTTTTTAAAATTTTAAATTTGAAATGTGGTACCAAAGAATTGAAAATGGAAAAATATTTTTATCTTATGTATTTTACATTTATACAAAGATTCAGGAACAGTTTTTGTTTCGTCTATATCTTAAAAAATGGCTGAGTTATAGCATTTTGAATTTCTAGCGTGGCTGACATTTTGAAACGTCCTGAAATTTGTCACGCGATAAAAGGCGTATTTATGAACCGATTTGGATGTAACTTCGTTTGTACATAGTACATACCAATGTCTCAACCGAGTTCGTTGGCCGGCTTCATCCGCCATCTTGTTTAAAAATGGCAGCCATTTAAATTTTTAAGAAAAATTTAAATTTGAAATGTGGTACCAAAAAATTGAAAATTGCAAAAATATTCCTTTCTTATGTATTTGATCTTGATACAAAGATTCGGGAGCATTTTTTATTTCGTCTATATCTTAAAAAATGGCTGAGTTATAGCATTTTGAATTTTTAGCGTGGCTGACATTTTGAAACGTCCTGATATTTGTCACGTGATAACAGGCGTATTTATGAACCGAGTTGGATGTACCTTGGTGTGTACGTAGTACATACAAATATCTCGACCGAGTTCGTTGGCCAGCTTCATCCGCCATCTTGTTTCAAGTTGGCAGCCATTTAAAAAAATTTTAAAAATTTAAAATTTAAAATGAGATACCAAAATTTGGAAAATGAAAAAGATTTTTTTTGTATGTGTTTGACCTTAATACAAAGATTCCGGAACAGTTTTTGTTTCGTCTATATCTAAAAAAATGGCTGAGTTATAGCATTTTGAATTTCTATTGTGACTGACATTTTAAAACGACCTGATTTTTGTCACGCGATAACAGGCGTATTTATGAGCCGATTTGGATGTAACTTGGTCTGTACATAGTACATACCAATGTCTCGACCGAGTTCGTTGGCCAGCTTCATTCGCCATCTTGTTTCAATAGGGTTGCCATTTAAAAAAAAATTAAATTTAAAATTTAAAATTTAAAATGAGGTATTAAAAAATTGGGAAATGAAAAAGACTTTTTTATGTGTTTGGCCTTGATACAAAGATTCCGGTGCAGTTTTTGTTTCGGAAAATTTGTTCTTTTGTTTATATCTTAAAAAATGATTGAATTATAGCACTTTGAATTTCTAGCATGGCTAACATTTTGAAACGATCTTGTATTTGTCACGCGACAACACACGTATTCGTCTATTTCCATGTAAGAAGGCATGTGGATAGTATACATCAACATCTCAGCCAAATATAAGTTACTTTAAATAAAAGCAGCTTGGATAAAGCTGACTAATTTCGCGAAATTCTCATTCATAATGATTTAGTATTGATAAAAATTAGTATTGAATCTCCTATATTCGGTTTCCACTAAATTGAGCTTCGTGTGTTTGAATAATATAAGTTGGCTTTTTTAAAATAAGCAATTTGAAAGCTACCTCTTCCTCCCGGCACTGGCCGGAAGGACTTTTTTGAATTTCTAGCGTGGCTGACATTTTGAAACGTCCTGATTTTTGTCACGTGATAACAGGCGTATTTATGAACCGATTTGGATGTACCTTGTTGTGTACATAGTACATACAAATATCTCGACCGAGTTCTTTGGCCAGCTTCATCCGCCATCTTGTTTCAAAATGTCGGCCATTTAAAAAAAATTTAAAAAATTAAAATTTAAAATGAGATACCAAAAAATTGGAAAATAAAAAGATTTTTTTTGCATGTGTTTGACCTTAATACAAAGATTCCGGAACAGTTTTTGTTTCGTCTATATCTAAAAAAATGGCAGAGTTATAGCATTTTGAATTTCTATTGTGGCTGACATTTTAAAACGACCTGATTTTTCTCACGCGATAACAGGCGTATTTATGAACCGATTTGGATGTAATTTGGTCTGTACATAGTACAATGTCTCGACCGAGTTCGTTGGCCAGCTTCATTTGCCATCTTGTTTCAAAAGGGTTGCCATTTAAAAAAAAAAATTAATTTAAAATTTAAAATGAGGTATTAAAAAATTGGAAAATGAAAAAGAGTTTTTTTTTATGTGTTTGGCCTTGATACAAAGATTCCGGCGCAGTTTTTGTTTCTGAAAATTTTTTCTTTTGTTTATATCTTAAAAAATGGTTGGATTATAGCACTTTGAATTTCTAGCATGATTAACATTTTGAAAGGATATTGTGTTTGTCACGCGATAACACACGTATTCGCCTATTTCGATGTAAGAAGGCATGTGGAAAGTATACATCAATATCTCGACCAAGTCCGCTAGCCAGCTTCATCAGCCATCTTGTTTCAAAATGGCGGACATTAAATTAAAAAAAAATTATATTTAAAGTGAGGTGTAAAAAATTTAGAAATTGAAAAAGGTTTCTTTCTTAAGTATTTGACCTTGATATAAGGATTCAGGAACATTTTGTTTGTCTTTATATTAAAAAATGGCTCAGATATAGCAGTTTCAATTTCTAATATGGGTGACATTTTGAAAAATCTTATTTTTTGACTGCGATAGCACTCGTATATATCAACCGATTCCGATGTGAGTGAGCATGTGCACAGCAATTACTAAGGTCTCGACCAAGTTCACTGGTTAGCCTCATCCACCATGTTGTCTTAAAATGGCAGGCACTTTAAGAAATCGCCGAATTTGGCAGCCAAATATAAGTTACTTTAAATAAAAGCAGCTCGGATACAGCTGACTAATTTCGCGAAATTCTCATTCATAATGATTTAGTATTGATAAAAATTAGTATTGAATCTCTTACATTTGGTTTCCACTTAATTGAGCTTCGTGTGTTTGAATAATATAAGTTGGCTTTTTTAAAATAAGGAATATGAAAGCTACCTCTTCCTCCGGCACTAGCCGGAAGGACTTTTTTAAAATAAGGAATATGAAAGCTACCTCTTCCTCCCGGCACTGGCCGGAAGGACTTTTAGGTAGCTTTCATTACAAAAAGCTACCTATTGCAGCCGTTCGGAGGAAAGCGATTTCAAAAAATTTTGGTATATTTTCATCGATCATGACCCCCAGACCCCGAAACCACTCTCCCTTCAAAAGTTGATATATATATATATATATATATATATATATCCATATATATATATATATATCTGACATTTGTCATACTGTAAGTCTCGAATTTATGAACCTATTTGGATGTAATTCGGTATGTACATAGTACATACCAATGTTTCGACCGAGTTCGTTGGCCAGCTTCATCCGCCATTTTGTTTCAAAATGGCGGCCATTTAAATTTTTTTTTTTAATTTTAAATTTGAAATGTGGTACCAAAGAATTGAAAATGGAAAAATATTTTTATCTTATGTATTTTACATTTATACAAAGATTCAGGAACAGTTTTTGTTTCGTCTATATCTTAAAAAATGGCTGAGTTACAGCATTTTAGGTAGCTTTCTTTACAAAAAGCTACCTATTGCAGCCGTTCGGAGGAAAGCGATTTCAAAAAATTTTGGTATATTTTCATCGATCATGACCCCCAGACTCCGAAACCACCCTCCGTTCAAAATTGATATATATATATATATATATATATATATATATCAATATATATATATATATATATATATATATATATATCTGACCTATGTCACACTGTAACTCTCGTATTTATGAACCGATTTGGATGTAATTCGGTGTGTACATAGTACATACCAATGTTTCGACCGAGTTCGTTGGCCAGCTTCATCCGCCATTTTGTTTCAAAATGGCGGCCATTTAAATATTTTAAAAAAATTTAAAATTTGAAATGTGGTACCAAAAAATTAAAAATGGAAAAATATTTTTTTCTTATGTATTTGACCTTTCTACAAAGACTCCGTAGCAGTTTTTGTTTTGTCTATATCTTAAAAAATGGCTGAGTTATAGCATTTTGAATTTCTAGCGAAGCTGACATTTTGAAACGTCCTGAATTTTGTCACGCGATAAAAGGCGTATTTATGAACCGATTTGGATGTAACTTCGTTTATACATAGTACAGACCAATGTCTCGACCGAGTTCGTTGGCCAGCTTCATCCGCCATTTTGTATAAAAATGGCGGCCATTTAAAATTTTAAGAAAAATTTAAATTTGAAATGTGGTACCAAAAAATTGAAAATTGAAAAAATATTTTTTTCTTATGTGTTTGACCTCGATAAAAAGATTCGGGAGCAGTTTTTGTTTCGTCTATATCTTAAAAAATGGCTGAGTTATAGCATTTTGAATTTCTAGTGTGGCTGACATTTTGAAACACTTTGATTTTTGCCACGTGATAACAGACGTATTTATAAACCGATTTGGATGTACCTTGGTGTGTACATAGTACATACAAATAACTCAACCGAGTTCGTTGGCCAGCTTCATCCGCCATCTTGTTCCAAAATGGCGGCCATTTAAAAAAATTAAAAAAAAAATTTTAAATGAGATACCAAAAAATTGGAAAATGAAAAAGAGTTTTTTCGTATGTGTTTAACCTTAATACAAAGATTCCGGAACAGGTTTTGTTTCGTCTATATCTAAAAAAATGGCTGAGTTATAACATTTAGAATTTTCTATTGTGGCTGACATTTTAAAACGACCTGATTTTTGTCACGCGATAACAGGCGTATTTATGAACCGATTTGAATGTAACTTGGTCTGTACATAGTACATACCAATGTCTCGACCGAGTTCGTTGGCCAGCTTCATTCGCCATCTTGTTTCAAAAGGGTTGCCATTTAAAAAAAAAAATGTAATTTAAAATTTAAAATGAGGTATTAAAAAATTGGAAAATGAAAAATATTTTTTTTATGTGTTTGGCCTTGATACAAAGATTCTGGAGCAGTTTTTGTTTCTGAAAATTTGTTCTTTTGTTTATATTTTAAAAAGTGGTTGAATTATAGCACTTTGAATTTCTACCATGGCTAACACTTTGAAACGATCTTGTATTTGTCTCGCGATACCACACGTATTCGCCTATTTCGATGGAAGAAGGCATCTGGATAGTATACATCAATATCTCGACCAAGTTCGCTGGCCAGCTTCATCAGCCATCTTGTTTCAAAATGGCGGCCATTAAATTAAAAAATATATATAATTAAAGTGAGGTGCAAAAAAATTAGAAATTGAAAAAGGTTTCTTTCTTAAATATTTGACCTTGATATAAGGATTCAGGAGCGTTTTTTGTTTGTCTTTATCTTAAAAAATGGCTCAGATATAGCAGTTTCAATTTGTAACGTGGGTGACATTTTGAAAAATCTGATTTTTTGCCTGCGACAGCACTCGTATATATCAACCGATTCCGATGTGAGTGAGCATGTGCACAGCAATTACTAAGGTCTCGACCAAGTTCACTGGTTAGCTTCATCCACCATGCTGTCTTAAAATGGCAGGCACTTTATGAAATCGCCGAATTCGGCAGCCAAATATAAGTTACTTTAAATAAAAGCAGCTTGGATAAAGCTGACTAATTTCGCGAAATTCTCATTCATAATAATTTAGCATTGATAAAAATTAGTATTGAATCTCCTACATTCGGTTTCCACTTAATTGAGCTTCGTGTGTTTGAATAATATAAGTTGGCTTTTTTAAAATAAGGAATATGAAAGCTACCTCTTCCTCCCGGCACTGGCCGGAAGGACTTTTTTGAATTTCTAGCGTGGCTGACATTTTGAAACGTCCTGAAATTTGTCACGCGATAAAAGGCGTATTTATGAACCGATTTGGATGTAACTTCGTTTGTACATAGTACATACCAATGTCTCAACCGAGTTCGTTGGCCGGCTTCACCCGCCATCTTGTTTAAAAATGGCAGCCATTTAAATTTTTAAGAAAAATTTAAATTTGAAATGTGGTACCAAAAAATTGAAAATTGCAAAAATATTCCTTTCTTATGTATTTGATCTTGATACAAAGATTCGGGAGCATTTTTTATTTCGTCTATATCTTAAAAAATGGCTGAGTTATAGCATTTTGAATTTTTAGCGTGGCTGACATTTTGAAACGTCCTGATATTTGTCACGTGATAACAGGCGTATTTATGAACCGAGTTGGATGTACCTTGGTGTGTACGTAGTACATACAAATATCTCGACCGAGTTCGTTGGCCAGCTTCATCCGCCATCTTGTTTCAAGTTGGCAGCCATTTAAAAAAATTTTAAAAATTTAAAATTTAAAATGAGATACCAAAATTTGGAAAATGAAAAAGATTTTTTTTGTATGTGTTTGACCTTAATACAAAGATTCCGGAACAGTTTTTGTTTCGTCTATATCTAAAAAAATGGCTGAGTTATAGCATTTTGAATTTCTATTGTGACTGACATTTTAAAACGACCTGATTTTTGTCACGCGATAACAGGCGTATTTATGAGCCGATTTGGATGTAACTTGGTCTGTACATAGTACATACCAATGTCTCGACCGAGTTCGTTGGCCAGCTTCATTCGCCATCTTGTTTCAAAAGGGTTGCCATTTAAAAAAAAAAAATTAAATTTAAAATTTAAAATTTAAAATGAGGTATTAAAAAATTGGGAAATGAAAAAGACTTTTTTATGTGTTTGGCCTTGATACAAAGATTCCGGTGCAGTTTTTGTATCGGAAAATTTGTTCCTTTGTTTATATCTTAAAAAATGATTGAATTATAGCACTTTGAATTTCTAGCATGGCTAACATTTTGAAACGATCTTGTATTTGTCACGCGACAACACACGTATTCGTCTATTTCCATGTAAGAAGGCATGTGGATAGTATACATCAACATCTCAGCCAAATATAAGTTACTTTAAATAAAAGCAGCTTGGATAAAGCTGACTAATTTCGCGAAATTCTCATTCATAATGATTTAGTATTGATAAAAATTAGTATTGAATCTCCTATATTCGGTTTCCACTAAATTGAGCTTCGTGTGTTTGAATAATATAAGTTGGCTTTTTTAAAATAAGCAATTTGAAAGCTACCTCTTCCTCCCGGCACTGGCCGGAAGGACTTTTTGAATTTCTAGCGTGGCTGACATTTTGAAACGTCCTGATTTTTGTCACGTGATAACAGGCGTATTTATGAACCAATTTGGATGTACCTTGTTGTGTACATAGTACATACAAATATCTCGACCGAGTTCTTTGGCCAGCTTCATCCGCCATCTTGTTTCAAAATGTCGGCCATTTAAAAAAAATTTAAAAAATTAAAATTTAAAATGAGATACCAAAAAATTGGAAAATAAAAAGATTTTTTTTGCATGTGTTTGACCTTAATACAAAGATTCCGGAACAGTTTTTGTTTCGTCTATATCTAAAAAAATGGCAGAGTTATAGCATTTTGAATTTCTATTGTGGCTGACATTTTAAAACGACCTGATTTTTCTCACGCGATAACAGGCGTATTTATGAACCGATTTGGATGTAATTTGGTCTGTACATAGTACAATGTCTCGACCGAGTTCGTTGGCCAGCTTCATTTGCCATCTTGTTTCAAAAGGGTTGCCATTTTAAAAAAAAAATTAATTTAAAATTTAAAATGAGGTATTAAAAAATTGGAAAATGAAAAAGAGTTTTTTTTTATGTGTTTGGCCTTGATACAAAGATTCCGACGCAGTTTTTGTTTCTGAAAATTTGTTCTTTTGTTTATATCTTAAAAAATGGTTGGATTATAGCACTTTGAATTTCTAGCATGGCTAACATTTTGAAAGGATATTGTGTTTGTCACGCGATAACACACGTATTCGCCTATTTCGATGTAAGAAGGCATGTGGAAAGTATACATCAATATCTCGACCAAGTCCGCTAGCCAGCTTCATCAGCCATCTTGTTTCAAAATGGCGGCCATTAAATTAAAAAAAAATTATATTTAAAGTGAGGTGTAAAAAATTTAGAAATTGAAAAAGGTTTCTTTCTTAAGTATTTGACCTTGATATAAGGATTCAGGAACATTTTGTTTGTCTTTATATTAAAAAATGGCTCAGATATAGCAGTTTCAATTTCTAATATGGGTGACATTTTGAAAAATCTGATTTTTTGACTGCGACAGCACTCGTATATATCAACCGATTCCGATGTGAGTGAGCATGTGCACAGCAATTACTAAGGTCTCAACTAAGTTCACTGGTTAGCCTCATCTACCATGTTGTCTTAAAATGGCAGGCACTTTAAGGAATCGCCAAATTTGGCAGCCAAATATAAGTTACTTTAAATAAAAGCAGCTTGGATAAAGCTGACTAATTTCACGAAATTCTCATTCATAATGATTTAATATTAATAAAAATTAGGATTGAATCTCCTATATTCGGTTTTCACTAAATTGAGCTTCGTGTGTTTGAATAATATAAGTTGGCTTTTTTAAAATAAGGAATATGAAAGCTACCTCTTCCTCCCGGCACTGGCCGGAAGGACTTTTTCTTTTCTTTTGCATTTTACGTTTTGCGGCAGCATGTACCAACGGATATTGATTAGATTGCTATGATTCAAGTTATCGATTAATTTCTCATTTCGAGATTTGTGAGAATATTTTTATTTCACAGGCTATAAAAGCCTGAGAGCTAATGTGCCCGCAGGTTCTGTATGTACGTACGTAACGCGATAACTCTTGATAGAAATTTCCGATTTGCTTCAATTTTTTTTCTAGGTTCATTCTGATAAGGCGCTTCCGTGATTAGTTTTGGGGGTTCATTGGTTAAGTATAAAGGGGGGACCGGGGGGCGAACCTCTCCCTCTTAATTTAGATAAATGGGTTTTTCAGGCAGAATTTTCGGATTTGCATTAAATTTTGTAAATAGGTTCATTCTGATAAGGTGCTTCTCCGATTACTTTTGGGGGTTCATTAGTTAGGTATACAGGGGGGAACGGGGGCTAACACCCCCCACCCCCCGTAAATTTAGAAAAGTTGGTTTTCAAGCAGAATTTTCCGATTTTCATCAATTTTTTTAAATAGGTTCATTTTAATAAGGTGCTTCTCCGATTACTTTTGGGGTTTGGCTAGTTAAGTATAAAGCGGAAACGGGGGTCTAGGCCCCCACCCCTTAATTTAGATAAATGGGTGTTTCAGGCAGAATTATCCAATTTGCATCAAAATTTGTAAATAGTTTAATTCTGATAAGGCTGTTCCGTGATGACTCATGGGGTTCATTGGTTAGGTATAAAGGGGAGGGCTCGGGCGCTAACCCTCCTTAATTTAGATAAAAGGGTTTTTCGACAGAATTATCCGATTTGTCTCAAATTTTTCAAATAGGTTCATTTTGATAAGGTATTTTTCTAGTTTTGGGGGTTCATTGGTTAAGTATAAAGGGGAAATGAGGGCTAATCTCTTAATTTAGATATGGGGTTTTTCTCTCCAATTTGCTGGAAATTTAGTATCACGGTTTATTCTGATAAGGCGCTTCCCTGATGAAATTTGGAGGATCATTTGTTAAGTATAAAGATGGGTAACAGAGGAGTTGGGGCTAATCCCCTTTAATTTATTTATCTGGGGCAAGGACGGCGAACCTATGGCACGCGTGCCATTTTTGGCACACGAAAGAATATTTTTGGTACGGCACTGATATGGTTCTAAATCAAAATACACAAAATTGTGACTGATCTTTTCTAAATTCGATTAAATGTAATTTGAAAAAATTAAATCGTGTCATATTATATTCCAATCTAATTAATTATGGTCTCAAAAATTATTCGAACAAATACGATATTTGAAAACTATAGATAAGAATTGGTTATTAGACATTAGCTAATCGATGGTAAAGTTGTGGGAACTTAGAATTTATTTCAGAGCTTTTCAAAGAAACTAACGTTTGCTATTTTAAGTTTTTCTTCCTATCTATTCTTTCAAGTCATTGTTTTCACAAATGAATAATATCAAAACTGAAACTGAAAGCACTTGTCAGATAAATCCGCTTCAGTTTGCATTACAATTAACTTGATATTAAGATGCAACAACAAAAATCAAATTACATCGCATTAAATTTTTTAGATTATTTTCAAAAATGTATTTGTTTCCATAATTATTATATTGTAATACCTACATGTATGTTACTCATATTTTTTAAATTTTAATAGAGAATTTTAAGTAATTTTAAACCATTATTTTTTAGTTGGCACGCCATAGTCATGTAAAATATTTTTTAATGGAATTTGGCATGCGGCAACAAAAAGGTTCGCCAACCCTAATCTAGGGCACTGTTCTTTGAAATAAGAGTATAATATACAATTAGTGTGAATAGCCTGTGAGCTCAATCCCAGTAGTTCAACTGGGCACTTTTCAATTTATTTTTAGTATTAATTAAATTTTATTATTGTTGTTGCCGGAATAACTCCTTTAAAAAAGAAAAGGTACAAATCAATACTCGTTTTTCTTATTCTTGTTTTAATAATTATATAGAAAAAAAATTATACCAACCAATGGAGCCTCAAAACTCTCAACGGTGTCCAACGGCTAATTTCTAAACCGTTAGTCATAGACACGTAGTTCCAATTACAAAAATGATTTGGATGAGGTAAAAAATTATTTTAAAAGTCGTTTTGACCAATAAAAACATTTTTTTTAAAAGTTGAGAAATTTAAATTTCTATACTGTCCCCCGGCCCTATAAGTGATAGATAGTAAAAATTTCCTATTACACTGACAAATAAGACAAAAAAAAAGTTCCATTCATCCAACATTAAGATTGACCGAATTGTGAAACTTTGAATTGGATGACTTATGTCATTTTCTGCATCTGAACACAGATGAGTTGGGCCGCTGCAATCGAAACACTTAAAATGAGAAGACACGAGTTTTGACGTCATCACTAATCGACCGACTTCTCACTAGTAACTCACACAGGAAAATTTTGAATAGAAATTTTATTTTATTTTATTTGTGGAATATCTATCATCTTATAAAACAATAATAACTATTTAAACTTACTGGTAAGAATTTGGAATACCCCAATAAAAAATCCGCCAGATGCGGGAACACTGTGGCATTCCGTATCTGGCTGAATTTTAATTTAGGGATTCCGAATCCTCACCAGTAAGTTAAATAGTTATTATTCTTGTACAAGACGATAGATATTCCACAAATAAAGTAAAAGAAAATTGCTATTCAAAAATTTCCGGTATGAATTACCACACTAGTGAGAAGGCGGTCGATTAGGGATGACGTCACAACTCGTGTTCCCTGGCCTTGAGTATTTCGGTGGCAGTGGTTGGGCCGTGCTTCGAGGGATCGTACACAAAGTGCTTAAAGTATTAGAAGAATTTATTTCGGGTATACGTTTCTACATTGCAGCCGAAGGGAGTCACTTCGAGAAAGTTTTAAGATAACTTTAATTTTAATTAATTAAGCTTTAGATTAGACAATCTAATAGCATTTTGAAATGTGTATTATTTTGTGAAGAATTGCGACTGTTCCTTTTCATCATTTCATTTAACAAAAATTGTGTTATATTTTTACTTATATTTTCAGTATAGATTATACATTTTTCTTTAATATGTCAGAATGAAAATAGAGTTCAAATTTATATGGTAATATTCATTTTACTCTTAACTTTTTTTTTTTTAATTTGACGATTATTTATATTTTGTAGTAAATTTGTGACTCTCCCCTATTTCGCAGCAAAAACGTTGCTTCAATTTTAAACAGCTATTACTCGGTCAGTTTTAGACGTAGAAGAATGGGACTTCTTTTTTTTTCGTCTTACTTTTTAGTGTAATAGGATATTTTTACCAAATATCACATAGAACCGGGGACCGTATAAATATTTAAATTTCGTAATTTCTTAAGAAATGTTTTCATTGCCCCAAATCGCTTTTAAAATACTTCATTACCTCATTTAAAAACTTTTTGTAATTGGAACTACAGTAGGACCTCGCTTATCCGAAGTAATTGGGACCGACCCTCTTTCGGAAAATCGAAATTTCCGGATAATCGAGAATGCTTCCATTTTAAGATTAAGGAGAAATATATGCAATATTTCTTATTATGGTAACAAGTGCTTAATAAAAATAAAGCAATAGCAAAATAGAAACAAAAATAAATTACCTGAATGTTAATTTTGAAATTAAGTACCTTTTACATATATCACAAGGGTTTGAAAAAATGTTTTGTTTGTCGCAGTTTCGATCGCCTTTGCTCTGAAGCTCTATCACAGAGTTTTTTTATATTATTAGTTCACCAGTATCACAGTCTTTCTGCTGCTCCAGTCATGTCAGACCTTTAGCAGAGCATTCAAAAGCTTCAGAATTGCTAATTTGTTCGTTTTCTTCGTTCCACTCCACAGCTTACGGCAGCTCAAGTGAAACTCAAAGGAACTCTAAGAAAGGGGATCGAAAATATTTATATGTACTCGTAGTTCTGAAAGGACCGCTTGCACACAAGGAATAAGATAGTTAAAAAAAAAAAAAAAAAAAAAAAAAAAAAAAGCTTTTAAAATGGCGTTTTGCACACAACAAATATGATAGTAAAAAAAAAAAAAAGGCTTTCAAAATGGATTTCGGTTAACCGAGCGTTTCAGTTAAAAGAGTTTCGGATAAAAGAGGTTCTACTGTATATATGCCTATACCTAACTGTTTAGAAATTAGCCACTTGACACTTTTGAGAGTGGACACCCTGTATTTGTTTTTTTTTTTTGTTTTTGTTTTTTTGTGTTGTGTGCAAATTTTGTTTAGTGGATTATCCCTATTTTGGAAATTGTATAACTTTTTAAAAATCCTAATACCAACAATCACAAGATTTTAATCTGTTACTAAATTTTATTTCCTGTACCAAATGTCAAGTCATTTATAAAAATATGCTTTAGTATTTTTAGTCAATCCAATTGATTGTAAAGAAATCGTACGTGTTGTAATTTTTCCGAGTGAAAAAGTCTCCAGGTTTGGAATTAAATCCAAATGATGCCTGAGTGGCTTTTGTCATCCAGAGTTGTCCAAAATAGCTCATTTGGTAAAGCGTTATCAATTTACATTTAAAGTAGAATCCCGACCTGAATACTTTTTCTGCCAGTTAGGAAAATTATAACTCTCATCATATATAAAAAAACAGTTCAGTAAAATTAGTTTTCTTCTAAAAATAATATATGCTCATTTCAATAGGAAACATCACTCTGGAAGATGTTCTTGCTGTGGCGCCTTTTGGTAATACCATGGACGTTGTAGCTTTAAAAGGAAAACACCTCAAAGATGTGCTTGAACAGTCAGTCAGAGACTATGATTTACTTGCCATAGATCCACCTGGAAGTCTTCTTCAAGTATCAGGTTAGTTCCAGAAATTTATACCCAAGGTGTTTCAGAATTCATGCAATAAACATTAAAAGAAGATATAACACTCTTGACTATTAAGATAATAAACTATATATAAAAATCACTTGGAAACATCAAAGAACTACATATTTACTAAAAGTGATAAATACATTTAAAAGGCAAAAGAAATACCCTTATTTAATCATATTCGACATGTTTCATTGCTCTGACGGCAGCATTCTCAAGAATTAAAAATGGCTATTTGTGAACGTGAATTATTTTATATTATTGTTTCATTATTCTGTACAGCATCTCTTTCCAAATTGCTCTTATTAATATTATATACAGCTGTATAAAATATTATATAGCTGTATATAATATATTATATGTAAAATATTATATAGCTGTTATGCTAAAGGGAATGACAGAAGTATTTATATCCGTATAACTATATAATATATGGCACAGATATAGATATATAACATTCATTGGTACAGTATATTTATATTATATTAATTCTGGTGAGCATAACAAATCTCTGGAAATAAAACTACTGTTGTTAATACCGTTTTTTGCTAAAAGCCGTTAATTTGATGTTATAATAAATGTATATTAAATTGCTTTTTTGTATTTTAGTTTGATTGTATATTATTTATCGTATTTTACAAAGTTTTGTATTTACTAAATGTACAGTCGTGGGGAAAAAAAAGTAAACACCCCCTACTAACTCCTCAACAAATTATCGTAAACGAAAGTTACTGGTACCGAACGATTGGAAATAAAGTCTACTTTTAAATGATGTATATAAAATTTGCTTAGGGGGCCATCTACATATTAAAACGAATCCAAACTTCATTTTTTTAATAGCAATACCCAATTTTAACGAGATATTTCAAATCTTCGGTTCAAACTATGCCTAGACACCAAATTTCAAGTCATTTGAATGATAAGTTTTTGAATTATAAACATTCAAATGTGCTTCTAATTCAGTGCTTATAATGTTAAATTACATTTTCATATTTTTATTTATATCTCCTGAAATTATGCTCCTAATGTGCTAATTTTTTGTGTAGCAATAATTCTAATATACCCAAACATAAATACGCTTAATTTGCAATATTTATAATTTTATGATATGAATTATAAATTAGGAAATTAATATTCGAAAAAATTATGAATTGCAACCTACCATTTTTTGGATGGATTTAGATTTATTAAGTCCTGCTTTATAGAAATCCAAGATTTCACATTTTCTGCCAAGCAATTTTCAAATTATGCTTAAAAAACGGCAAAATGATGGTTTAAGGGGAGATATGATAGAAGTGAGTAGATATTTTGAAATTTCTTCTGTTGTCCTGTAATCTAACCGGTGTAAAACCTTCGACTTACAGGTGGAAGTGGTAGCGTGGAACTTCAGTCAAGCGGGGGCCCAAGTAATATTTAAATGAAACGATTTATTTAAATGACATAAGATAAATTAATATTTCTTGATTAATACTTGCATTACAACTATATTATATTTTCTGGGTACTTTACAGCTGGCGACAATGTTCATTAAAAGTATAATGTTCAGAGTATAGGATTAGCATTCAAATTCTACTGGATTCTTTCTCGATATAAATCCAGAATCCTGTCACGATAGTCTCGTAAGAAACAGCTGCCTCTGTTTTCTTGTGTATACCAATCCGTTGTCAACTACTCATATCTCGCGGTTTCCACCGGAGAAATCTTACCCTGCCCGAATCGGCAGACTGTTTCGGACCTGTCCGAAGTCTCAGCCCCAAACTTTTTGAGAGCAACTCCCTCCTTGGGATTCCAAACACATCTTCCCGTTAACTTGCCTTTCTTAAAACCAAGGCTATCTATATCCCACTCAGGACCCACTCAGTATCTAGGTTGAATGACATCACTAACAAGCTTCAATATCATAGGCCAAGAGAGACCCTCGCTGCTAGCGTGAGAAAATTTCGCATCTAGTTTCATTTTTAAATTGTCCTGGGAAAATATCGGCAAGCTTGCTACTTAAAAGGGATTCCGTAACTCCTCTTTTTTTTTTCATGCCTTTCTCCTTTTCAGTCAACCTTTAAGATTGGTTTAGATGGATTGATTATTTTTATCATTTCCTGCAGAACCTTGAGACTTAGAAATATTTTGAGCTGTTATGCTTATACATTGCTTTTCCTATCTAGAGTTCTCTTTTGAAAATATATGGGACTTTTTTGTGAATTACATTGGATTCTTCACAATACCCCCGCCTTTAAATGATATTTCGGCTGCAAGACGTAATATCTGCAAAGAAAGGTTAGCTCAAGCATTCGAGTGGCTCAGAACCTAAGATTTTTGCAGAATTTTCATTTCTTATAACAAGTACATTTACATTTTACAAAATCATATTAAAATACAAAAATAAAATTCTATTTACATAAAATTGTGTTCTTTTTCTTTTTTGAGATAGATTTATTCTATCCTACTCAGATAATCCACATGTGGTATATCTTTGCCTGGTCTATACTTAATCGCATAGTGATACGGTTGCAATGTAAGTGCCCATCTGAGCAATCTAGGGTTGTTTCCCGCATTATTTTTTGAGAAAATTAATGGGTTATGGTCAGTTTTTACTGTGAACTTTTGTCCATCAATATAGTGTCTCAGTTTTTTTATTGCAAATATGATTGCTGCACATTCACGTTCGGAGGCGCTAAATTTTCTTTCCGTATCCGTGAATTTTCGGCTTAGATAAATTATTGGATGCTCTTCTGAGCCTTGTCTTTGCGCTAACACTACACCAATACCTTTTTCTGACGCGTCACTTTGTATTACAAACTCCGTGTCGTACTTTGGGGCGTATAAAATAGGTTCTTCCGTTAGTTTCTTTTTCAGTGTATCGAACGCTTTGCTCATTTCGTCGATCCATGTTATTTTGCTTTTCTTGTCTTTCCCTTTTAGAGCACGCGTGAGTGGTTCTACTATTGTCGCATAGTTTTTAATGTAACGTGAATAATATCCTGCCATGCCTAAACATCTCCGAATTTCCGTTTTATTTTTGGGTGCTGGTAATTCTGTAATCGCTTTGATTTTATTTTCTGCTGGTTTACGCTGCCCTTCTCCTACGACATGACCTAAGTACTTAACTGTTTTTTTGCGCAAATTTACATTTAGCTATCTTGATTTTTAGTTTCGCGTCCTTAATTCTAGACAATACTGCTTTCAGATGTTTCAGATGATCCTCCCACGTTTCCGAGATATTGCCATATCATCTAGGTATGGTAGGCAAAATTCTTCTAGCCCTCTTAGCATTTTTGTCATAAATTTTGAAAATCTAAACGAAGAATTGACGAGCCCAAAAGGCATTCTCAGTGGGAAAAAACTACCAAAATTCGTCACAAATGCGGCCAATTTTTGGGCTCTAGGCGTCATCGGAATTTGCCAATAGCCTTTTGTTAGATCTAGAACCGTTATATACTCCCGTTATATACCGTTATTTTTTCTACACGTTTTACGTAGGGTTTCAGTAAATTTACGTGATAAATTTGGGATCTCTGACGTTTACCGGGGACCTCTACAACATAGTTCGTAGCCGAAATTTTTGATACGATTCGCCCTGGTCCTGTCAAGCTCACCGACATTTTGTTTGGTTTGTTTGTCACTAAAATTAAAACTTGATCTCCTGGTTCAAAATGTCTCTCTTTTGCATTCTTATCATACCAGAATTTTCTTTTTTCCCTGCTAATTGTCATATTTTCGACGGCCAATTCTTGGCAACGTTTCGGACGATTTATCAAATTAAACACGTATTCGGTGACTAATTCGTGCTCTTGACTCTCACCCGTCCATTTTTCGAATAGCAGCGTTTCTGGGGTTCTCAAATGTTTTCCAAAAACTAATTCAGCAGGGCTGAATCCTGTAGATTCATTTATTGCATTTCTTTGGACTAGTAATGCATGGGGCAGATTCTCTTCCCCGTCTCTCCCATTTTCAACGCACACCGCCTTTAGTAAACGCTTAATAGTTCTGTGAAATCGTTCAACGGCGTTTGATTGTGCATGAAACACGCTCGAGCGTCTTACTTTTATGCCAATTTTTTCCAGGAAAGCCGTAGTTAAATTTGAAGTGAAGCTTCTGCCTTTATCCGTTTGTATCTCTGACGCGTAGCCTAAACGACTGAAAACCGTCATCAAAGCATCCACTATAGTTTCTGATAGCATGTCAGAAATCGGAACAACTTCAGGGTATTTTGAATAAACGCATAAGGCTGTCAACATGTATTTATTTCCTTTCTTTGACTCTGTCAAAGGGCCGACCAAATCAATAGATAATTTTTAAAATACTTCCGAGATGATTGGTACTAATGTTAAAGAGGCCTTTTTCTTTTCTTGCGGTCTTCCCACCCTCTGACAAGAATTACATGATTTTACGAATTGTTCCGTTTCTTTTATAATATTTGGCCAAAAAAATACCTTAATATCTTATCTTTTGTTTTTTTTTCTCCCAGATGCGCCCCTACATTCTCGTGGGATGCAATTAAAATTCCTTGTCTAAACTTTAAAGGTACGACCAATTGTATACTTTCATTTCCTTTTGTGTCACTCGTTTTTCTTATAACCAAAGAATCTTTGTATTCGAAATGCGACTTTTTTTGATTCGCCTTTTCTCTGATTTCTTTTAGCGACTCATCGGCTTCCTGTTCTTTCATAAAGTCTTTTTTTCCACCTTACATAATTCTAAACTAGCATCTTCGACTAGATTTGGCAAGAGAATATCCTCCTGCTGAGGGGTCGATTCACTGCTAAACCGTTCTGATTGACTTTCCCTTTTGGTTTCACCCCTATCTGTTTTCCGTTCTCCTCCCGTCCCTCTCACTATCTCATTTTTCTGCTCTGCGGGTGAAGCATCTATCTCTACTTTCTCTTTCGTTTTAACTTGATTTCGTATCATCACTGTATTTACCAATTTGGGTTTTTCGTTCTTAATTTGATCAATTAACTTTTGCGTTTCATTTCCCAGAATGTAGTATGACATATCGACTTCTTTTTCGGTTACAATTGCTTTGGTTTTTACTATCCCTATTCCTTGTATTTCTATAATAACATCTGCTGTTGGCAAACAGCGCAAATTGTTCATCAAGGGCTGCTTAAGCCAAGTCGCGCTTCCGTCTAATTGATTTGGTTTAATTAATTTCCATGGAACGATATCATAACAAGATCCCGTATCGCGATGAATGGTAATTTCTTATCCATTTATTTTGCCCTGACTTAAGTACGGTTTGAAACCCTCTTCGAAACTTACATCTTTGGTCATATGGTGAAGTTTTAACTGGAGGTTTTTCATTCTTTTTATATTCGGGACAGTTTCGTTTTAGGTGCCGGTCACTCTGACAAATGAATCACGTAACCTTTCTCCTACGTTCGAAAATTCTTTCTCTTTCCGTATTTTCGTCCTTTTCCCTCCATTTTTTTTTTGTTTTCTGAACTACTATCTTGTGATCTTTCTCCGTATTTGGGTTTTTCTGCACGCCTATCTAATGGGAGTTTCGCATTCCACGATTTTTTTGGCACCCCTTTCATAGTCTCGTATTCGTCCAGATCTTTAGCTAGTGTTTCTGGATCTTTATATTTGGCCCACGAATCTATAAATTGTTCCCTTAAATCCGCTGGAGCACTCCTCTTAATCTGTTCGGTGATTAGCAAATCTTTTAACTCTTTAAAATTAGTAACCTCAAGACGATTTAACCACCCTTCTAGAAAGCTATTTAGTTCAAAAATGAGGTCTTTCCACGGGCTGTTCTGGTCTCGTAAATGTTTATCTAATTTTTGTCTATAAGCCTCGCCACTCAATCTAAAGCGAGCTAACAGGATTGACTTCACATGTTGAAAGTTGTCAACCCGGTCTGTCGGTTCGCGCAAGATCAATTCAGCTATTTGTACGGGCAACAAAGCTAATAAATGCGTGACCAGATCCTCATTTTCTATCCCAGACCTTAATGCCTGTCGTTCAAACAAGTTTAAAAATAGAGTTATGTCCGAACGTTCTGGATCAAAACGATGCATTATAGTTTTTAGCGCTAATTTAGGTCTTTCCGATCCGTTAACGGAAGTCGAGTTACGCTTCCCTGAATTTTGCGCTAATTTTAATTGCTCTAATTGAAAATTTCTCTCTTTTTCTTTTTTCTCTATTTCTAAAAGAAGTAGATCTTTCCTATCTTTCACTATATATCCCACTTGCGTTAATGCAAAGTCGGCATCATAATCGCCCGCGGCCTCTATTTTTTGGATAATCGTCGCGATTATGTCACTTTCTTCTATCTGAACTCCTAATACCTCTGCTAAATTTTGCAGATCAGCCTTTCGGCAATATTTCAATGCCCTTATTTTCGCCATTATCTATCGATTTTATATTCCTACCGATACTACAAAGAGAACCTAACGATTTCCCTCTTTATTTATTTTTTTTTCAACTACCTCAGAAGATGTGAATTTGACACTTCACCGAGAATATTCTAACCTTATCTACTGTTATAAAATGGTTTTCAAACGTATTCACAATATACATAAATAAATTAACAATACTATAATAAATTTCAGACATTCTACGTTTTAGTGCTAGTTTCGAAAAAGAAGTATAATTTTTCCACTTTTTACATCCCCTACACACACAAAGTATAGAACATAAAAAATATATTTCCAAATGCTATAGGTAAACAATTTTCCCTATTTTACTCAGAATTGAACACTCCTTGCAACCTTTTCATATGCTTTTTCTATTTTGAATACAAGTATATATTTAGGAAAATCAATCATTAAATAATCCAAATTGATTCTAAAATATTTTTCAAGCAAACTTTTCTCAAAATGGCACTTTTCTTACATGACATATAATTTTTTTTTCGCCTTAAGAATCTAGTTCAATTCTAGTTTTCTGTATTCTTAATTTTTTTTAAAAAATTCTAAATTTTAAAACAAATGACAAAGGGTATCAGCTCCCTTGTACTATGATTAATTAATAAGTTAATAATTTTCTTATTTTAACTAACCATTTTTTTAAATTTAAAAATTTTCATTTACCCCAAAACAAAAGTTTTCCTTTAAAATATTAATTTCTTATCAACATTTCAATTAATTAATAAATTAAGAGCCACTCAAAATAATGAGCTTCCCTTTTGTTTTGCTGGGGCATTTTCTCTCGGGAACTGTTCTGCATGGCACTGCACTGCACTGTAGTCTCCTTTCACTGCACACAGTCTTGCACCTGGATGTCGTCTAGAGCACCTTTTCGGGGAACTGTCCGGCACGATACTGGTGTCACTTTTCTCTACGCACAGTCTTGCGTCTGGAGCACTTTCTTAGGGGAACTGTCCGGCACGGTACTGGTGTCGTTTTCCTGTGCACACGGTCTTACGTCTGGTGCTCTTTCTTAGAGGAACTGCCCGGTACGATACTGGTGTCGCTTTTCTCTACACACAGTCTTGCGTCTGGAGCTCTTTCTCTTAAGCTAGTCTTTTAATGTTCAGAGTCCTTGCTGTACATACCACCTTCTGCCACCAAGTTGTAAAACCTTCGACTTACAGGTAAAAGTGGTAGCGTGGAACTTCAGTCAAGCGGGGGCCCAAGTAATATTTAAATC
This sequence comes from Maratus speciosus, assembly GCA_963932465.1. Classification (NCBI taxonomy): domain Eukaryota; kingdom Metazoa; phylum Arthropoda; class Arachnida; order Araneae; family Salticidae; genus Maratus; species Maratus speciosus. The sequence goes on along the minus strand of OZ010799.1, from coordinate 241,699,419 downwards.
AAACGATTTATTTAAATGCCATAAGATAAATTAATATTTCTTGGTTAATACTTGCATTACAACTATATTATATTTTCTGCGTACTTTACAGCTGGCGACAATGTTCATTAAAAGTATAATGGTCAGAGTATAGGATTAGCATTCAAATTCTACTGGATTCTTTCTCGATATAAATCCAGAATCCTGTCACGATAGTCTCGTAAGAAACAGCTGCCTCTGTTTTCTTGTGTATACCAATCCGTTGTCAACTACTCATATCTCGCGGTTTCCACCGGAGAAATCTTACCCTGCCCGAATCGGCAGACTGTTTCGGACCTGTCCGAAGTCTCAGCCCCAAACGTTTTGAGAGCAACTCCCTCCTTGGGATTCCAAACACATCTTCCCGTTAACTTGCTTTTCTTAAAACCAAGGCTATCTATATCCCACCAGGACCCACTCAGTGTCTAGGTTGAATGACATCACTAACAAGCTTCAATATCATAGGCCAAGAGAGACCCTCGCTGCTAGCGTGAGAAAATTTCGCATCTAGTTTCATTTTTAAATTGTCCTGGGAAAATATCGGCAAGCTTGCTACTTAAAAGAGATTCCGTAACTCCTCTTTTTTTTTCATGACTTTCTCCTTTTCAGTCAACCTTTAAGATTGGCTTAGATGGATTGATTCTTTTTATCATTTCCTGCAGAACCTTGAGACTTAGAAATATTTTGAGCTGTTATGCTTATACATTGCTTTTCCTATCTAGAGTTCTCTTTTGAAAATATATGGGACTTTTTTGTGAATTACATTGGATTCTTCACACCGACATCATTGACTGCTTGAGTGGTGCCTTGATCAAGAAGGGGGCTCTCTCGGTTAACAATCGAGTACCGAACTTCAATATGGATACAGCCCTTAAAATACGCTCGTTTTAAAATAATTAATTTCTCGGAAACTTATGGTACGAATTGCATAAAATTTTGTTTTTAGGCTAATTGAAGGGTGTAGAATTCATTTATGCTGTCAGAATTGTGTACTGCTACTGAGAAAAACAAAGTTATGGTTCGTTTTAATATGTTAATATGTAGATGGCCCCCTAAGCAAATTTTATACACATCATTTAAGTAACTTTATTTCCAATCGTTCAGTACCAGTAACTTTCTTCTACGATTATTTGTTGAGGAGTTAGTAGGGGGTGTTTACTTTTTTTTCCACGACTGTACATTAAATTACCATTTTGAACGCGATTAACAATTGTCAAACATTTTTACCCAACTATCTACCTAACCCGGATTATAAGCAAGTACCTGATTTTCTAATTAAGCATAATTCCGAAAGCGAATGCTACCAAAATACACTACACTCACAAATCAGGCTGTAGACAGATGTTATGAGAATATCTTTATCCTAATACTTACCTGATATACATTATTTATGATTCATACATTAGCCTATATTATCATTATTTTTTTTTCTATCTTTCCTCCTATTTTTTAGGTCTTCGAGTAACCTACAACATGTCCCAACCTGCTGGATCGAGGCTTGTAGAGGTATACGCTCGCTGCGCGGACTGTCGTGTACCCAAGTATCTGCCTCTCGAAGACGAAAAAGTGTACGAAGTGGTGATGAATACATACATGGCAAAAGGAGGCGATAACTTCGGTGACATACAGAAAAATGCCCTCAGTAACAGAAATACAGGTTAGAGAGTGTTTATTTCTGTAATAGTGAAGCAATCATGACATTTCCTTAAGGCTGTTTGTTTGTTCTGAAATTGAAAAAGGGTTACTTTTTGACACATTTTAAAACTCATTTTTGTTCGGAGACGCATAAAATTTCAGGTGTTGTTATTCAGAAACTATGTAATCTAAAGACGTTTTCAATTTTTTAGTAAATGGAAAAGATCTTTCAGAAAATACTGCAAAGTTGGCGTTTTGAATCAAATTTCCGGACGCGATACCATTGCTTATAAGTCGTTAAGTAGTTTATATATTAAAAGATGGAAAATTAATTTATATTCCAAATCGCTTCAATAGTCAGGCTTGCTGAGTTTATGACTTTTCGTTTAAAAATGTGACAGAAAGTTTCGTGTTGTTGAGAACCGCCTTAAGGGGAGGTTCTAATTCTTTTTCCAAAATTTATGTGGATTTTTACGATTTGTTTTCTGTTACAAAGAAAATAGTTATCACCTTTGAACATTTTGCAATATATTTATTGACATTTCATTTATACATGGTGTTTTATAAAAGATCAGCAAAACTTTAAGATGTTATAGTACACTATCAATAAACACCTTTCATCAAATAATGCCGAATCGGAAATAAAACGCAAAGCTGCTGAAGCATTTGGAAAACTTGGTCAGTTCAAACATTAAAACTCCATTCCTGTTGCAAGTTATCGGGAGAAGAGTGACCGTAATAGTGTGCAAATGTGACATGGGGAATAACAAGATCGCATATACAAAGTTTCGCTTTGGTTAATGCATAAAAGCCCCTGATCCAAGTGTGCAACAGTCAATATACGAAGATATTGCCCTTCACTAATAAAACAACTTGGAAATTGCTCGTCAAACGTGGCAAATGAGGTGCGTTCGTACTATAACTAGTTTTATAAAAAATTTTTGCACCGCATATTGTACTGAATCTATATTTTAGTGCACTTCATACGTGCATATCCATTTCATTCTGTTCGAAAGGCTGTAACATCATTAAAATGCACTTGAAATATTTTTTCCCTTTGGCCGTCATGTAACGAAAACTTTTGACTGTCCCTGTCATTAAACTATACATCCGATTTTCATAAAATTGGAAATGACTCGACAAAATTTTGCAACAATTATATATTTAAAATTTCAGACCATTCGGAAGGCTGTAACATCATTAAAATGCACTTGCAGTCATTTATTCCCGTTGACCGTAATGTAACGGAAAACATTTGACTGCCCCTGTAATTAAACTATACATTCCGATTTTCATAACATTTAAAATGATTCGACAAAATTTTGCAACAATTTATATATTTAAAATTTCAGACCATTCGGAAAGCTGTAATATGATTAAAATGCACCTGCAATAATTTATTCCCATTGGCCGTCATGAAACGAAAAACTTTTGACTGTCCCTGTCATTAAGCTATACATCCGATTTTCATAAAATTGGAAATGACTCGACAAAATTTTGCATCAATTATATGTTTAAAATTTCAGACCATTCGGTCGGGTAGTTTTTGTACTGTTATATTTGACAGACGGACTGAACGACGACTATAGGTGCTACCTATTTATATAATTAGAAACGCACCTAATAAATGGCTGATACGCAGTTTATCTACGGAACTTCCAGTGGAAATGGATCAGATGCTCAACGATTGTACGGATCCCACCTTGCTTTTGTCATTTAAAAGTTCTTTGTGTGTTTTTGCCTAGTATAACAACATCACCTTCGGCGCCCTCCAGCACCTTTGCATTTTAATTCCGACCATGCATTCTTTGATGAAAGTTCTTTAATTAGTCGCTAAATTATGAAAGGACTGTGAAATTTCGCAAACCTCTTCTTTTCCCAGCCAGACTGATTAGGCGCCAGTGATCCCAGGTCACGTGGTCTGACTAGAGAATTAATATTAAAAAACATTTTTGCTTTCTTGTTCCTTTTTTTAGTTTAGTTAGTATTGTGAATGTGAATCTTGAACGCAGCAGATAAATATGCTGCGTATAGATTTTTTATCGTGGTCTTCTATTAGAAGAAATGATGTTTAATTTGACTTTAAAAAGAAAAGGGAAATTGATTTCCGAATATTAAATTATGGTGTTTTCCTGGCTTCTTTTATAGAAGAACATAATTGGTGAAATTTTAATATGATTAACTTGAATTCCCAGTGTGGAATATTTACATGTTTTTAAAGAAATAGTATTCAAATGTTTTCATTGTAAATATTGTACATATTATAAGTGTAAATAGAATTAACAAAGTTTTTAATTATCCTGTGCTTGACTTGGATTTATGCTGAAAACACCAGCGCTATTTTCTGTTGTGAAATATGTTTTATTATTTTAATATGATTTTACATGAATCGTGAAGTTTAGAATTATGCTCTCCCAACCTTGGATTTAAATTGTGATAACGTGAAATTTCGTGCATCACATGAGGATTATTCTTCATGTTTTGGTGCCTCAAGACCCGGAAAAAAGGTAAGAAATACCTTTATTATTCTGCATGACTGTTGATTTCTTGAAAATATACATTTTTCATGATCATTTATTTTGAACATTGAATTTAAATTTAAACATGGATAAGCCTGATAAGCTTAAAAGTAAAAGAGCTACTGTTCGTGCAGCCATTACGAAATTAATAACAAAATGTGATACATTATTATCTGTTGATATTGATAAAACTGATTGCGACTCATTAATGGAATCATTAGAGCTCGTAAATGAAAAGGAAGCTCAACTAAAGGAATTAGATTCCGAAATAGATGAGCTAATTCAGGAAAAAACTGAATATGAAAAAGAACTAAAATCGGTAGAAGAATATTCTGAAAAAATATCCAGTTTGAAATTTAAAATTAAGATGAGGCTTAAAAAATGTAAAATCGAAACTGAACCAAAAGTTGTACTAGAATCAAGTAACGGTTCAAAAATCGGAAGTAAACCAGTTTCGGCAGTGAAGCTTCCTAAACTTAACATAGAAAAATTTTCTGGTGATGCAAGCCAGTTCTTAGAATTTTTTAATTTATTTACTAGTGCGATAGATTCAAACGAATCGTTATCAAAGATTGAAAAATTCCAATATCTCAAATCCTTGTTGTCTGGTCCTGCATATAATATTGTATCTGGTTTTGAACTGACAGATCAAAATTATTCTACTTGTTTAAAATTGTTAGAAGAGAGGTATGGTAAGCGGGAAAATATCATAAACTGTTACATGAATAAAATTCTAAATCTTGAACCAGTGAAATCCTCTAACAATGTTATTTCTTTAAGAAAGTTGTATGATAATATCGAAACTTGTATGAGAAATCTTGATGCGTTAGGAGTAACATCAGGCTCTTACGGCCATAAGAAAATCCTGAAAAAGAAATGAAAGGTGCAATTGTATCTATGATGTCGGAACAAAAATATAAACAAAATAAATCTACATTATTGCAGACTTGTACAGTTTCTGTGTCTGCTGGTAAGGAATGCTTGTTGGCTCGCGTTTTATGTGATAGTGGTTCAGAAAAATGCTTCGTGAAGAGATCGCTAGTACAAAAATTAAAATTGAAGCCATTGCGAAGAGAAAATTTATTAGTTTATCCTTTTGGGCGGAGACGCCCTTATGAATCTTGTTATGAAGTTGTTGCTCTAGAATTATCCAGTGTTGTGCACCCTATTAACTCGATAAATATCGAAGCACTAGTGGTTGATAATATAACTGGAGCTTCTGTGAAAACATTAGAACCAGAACTTCTAGACATAATGAGAACAAGAGGCTTTAAGCCTGCTGATACAGGTCTTGAACAGGAAGTAAATATTTTGCTAGGGTCTGACTTTTTGTGGAAAATATTAAAGGGAATCGAGGGAAAATTGACAAAAGAATTATACGTTGCAGAAACTATTTTCGGTCATACGGTGCAAGGGCAGATAGAGTCGAATAAAAAAGAAGTAGCTTGTTTGCGTGTTTCAGTTGAAAATATAAATACCCAACTGAAAGCATTTTGGGATCTTGAATCAATTGGCATTGCTGAAAGCAATGAAAAGAACATTACCGATCATGAGGTAATAAAAGAATTTAAAGAAAATCTAAAATTCGTAAATGGGCGTTATGAAGCAAAATTATTGTGGAAAGATTCTCGCGAATTACTTAGAAATAATCTTGAAGTAGCAAAGAAGCGGTTTTCTAGTTTAGAAAATAAATTCTTGAAAAACGATTCTTTATTTAAAGAATATAACTCCATTTTGCTAGAGCAGTTTAATGAGGGTGTAATAGAATTGTGCACCGAGAAACATTCTAATAATTCCTATTACATGCCCCACAGACCTGTTATCCGGGACGACAAAACTACCACAAAAATGCGCATAGCCTATGATGCTTCTTCCAAATACGGTGATTCTCTATCATTAAACGAATGTTTGTATCATGTCCCTAACTTGAATTCTAATGTTTTAGATGATGAAAACATTCCTGTTTCTAGTCCCGAACCTCCAAATACTTCCTTGAAAATTTTAGGATTGATCTGGAACAATACAGAAGATAAATTAGGACTAGAATTACGACCCTTGTTAGAAAAATTAAATAATGATTCTTCTATTAAACGCAATGTTTCGAAAATTGCAACTATGTTCTTTGATTCAGCCGGATTTATTGCTTCTTTTGTTACTGGTGAACTAGAAAATGATTGGCAAAATTGGCTTTCAGAAATCCCGTATCTCGCACACTTGAAAATTCCCTGGCAGTATTTTAGAAACCCGATCATGGAAAAGGAGCATCTCCAATTACATATTTTTCCTGATGCTAACCCTAATGTGTATGTTCCTGAATTTCTTTCCTTGCCTGAAAATCAGTGGCCTAGTGTTAAAATTGCTGCATCTCTATTACCTGATGTTTCTGAAGAGAAGTATAAAAAAGCAGCCACCATCTCTTCTGTTGTTCAAACAAATAAATCTGATGAAATTCCCATTTTTAATCTTGAAAAGTATAGCTCCCTAAAGAAATTGTATCGAGTAACTGTATGGCTATTTAGATTTATTTCTAATATAAAATTAAAGGTAGATAAAAGAGATTTTTCAGAATTATCAGCTGAGGAAATGTTACATGCTGAAATTTTTTTGTCAAAGCTAGTGCAGAAAGAAAGTTTTCCCGAAGTTACAAAATACTTGAAATGTAACAAAAGTACTCCTAAAGAATCGAATCTTCTACAGTTAAATCCTACGTTGTCAGATGAAGGTTTGCTGTTGGTACGAGGACGGTTACAAAAGTCTGATTCCTCATTTTATGAAAAACATCCCCTTGTGATTCCTGCAAAACATAAACTTACTGAAATAGTCGTGAAAGATGCACATGAAAAAGTTTTTCATTCCAGAGTGTCCAGTACATTAGTACAAACTCATAAAAAGTTTTGGATTTTAAAATCTAGACAGTGCATAAAATCAATCCTAAACAAACGTGCAATCTCCAAGAAATTTAGCCTTCGCTCTGGTCAACTAGTTATAGCAACTCTAAAGCATATCTTGTGTTTACCTGCAATCAAGGAATCCTTAGTGAAACGCTTCCGTTTGCGCGAGACTCTTCTGAATCATTTTTGGAAGCGCTTGAAAAATGAGTATCTTCTCAACTTACAATCTGCTCACTACACGGACCAGAATAAAACTTCTGACTTTGAAATATATGATGTGATTTTTATGCATATGAACATGTATCAAGAACTTTCTGGAAGTTAGGTATTTGTGGACAGAGATTTAAAAAAAAATGAGGTCTTATGAACTGAGGGCAAATAATTCCATCATTAAAAGACCTATTGATTCTTGTGTATAATTTAGAAGTGAAAAAACTCTGAACTTTTTTATTAATAGAACTGAAAAAAAAAACTCTGATATTATTAGAGACTCAAAAACTCTCATTGACATTTGATTTTTAAAACAAATCTTGAACTCTTTTTGTTATTGACTTTAAAAAAAAAGATTTTTATTTTTTTCACTTAAAAAAAAAAAATGTTTCTTGTTTGATAATATTTATAATTTTTAGTTTAATTTTTTCTGTATTGAATATTCTAGAAAAGGTTGTATAGATTTAAACTGTTCTTTCTATTTTTAGTAGCAGAAACTTGTTCTCAAATCTTTTAAATTGTTTAATTATTTTATTGAAGTCCAGTATGTAAGTATATTTTGATTTGTATTGTATTTATGTATAAGTGTAACTGATAATTTTTAGAATAATTTTATTTCTACTTTAATTATTTTGAATCCCCATTTTGATGAACACTTGTTCATCGGGGGGGGGAGTTTGTGAAATTTCGCAAACCTCTTCTTTTCTCAGCCAGACTGATTAGGCGCCAGTGATCCCAGGTCACGTGGTCTGACTAGAGAATTAATATTAAAAAACATTTTTGCTTTCTTGTTCCTTTTTTTAGTTTAGTTAGTATTGTGAATGTGAATCTTGAACGCAGCAGATAAATATGCTGCGTATAGGTTTTTTATCGTGGTCTTCTATTAGAAGAAATGATGTTTAATTTGACTTTAAAAAGAAAAGGGAAATTGATTTCCGAATATTAAATTATGCTGTTTTCCTGGCTTCTTTTATAGAAGAACATAATTGGTGAAATTTTAATATGATTAACTTGAATTCCCAGTGTGGAATATTTACATGTTTTTAAAGAAATAGTATCCAAATGTTTTCATTGTAAATATTGTACATATTATAAGTGTAAATAGAATTAACAAAGTTTTTAATTATCCTGTGCTTGACTTGGATTTATACTGAAAACACCAGCGCTATTTTCTGTTGTGAAATATGTTTTATTATTTTAATATGATTTTACATGAATCGTGAAGTTTAGAATTATGCTCTCCCAACCTTGGATTTAAATTGTGATAACGTGAAATTTCGTGCATCACATGAGGATTATTCTTCAAAGACATTAAATTCTCTGGAATTTATGTCAGCATTTTAATAGTTGATTTTCGACAAAATGACGATCGTTTGAATGAAAAGGCTCATTTTTTCGCCTTTTTCTTTACTTTTTACGAGCTTGAAAAAAGAATTAATCAATGAAAATTACGCTTTTCGATGATATAAACTCCAGAAAAACCTATTACCTTTCTTTAAAAAATGAAGGAAATTGGTCGAATAGTTCATGACAAAAAAAAATCGTCGCCTAGTTTTGAAAACATAATTTTGAGGAAAACTAGTTTAAGTGGTCTTGTACCTTTTAAACGCGTCGAAAATTAACGAAAAACTTCAAAGTTTGAATTAGTCTATCTTCAAAGCCCTTTTATGTATAAACATGAAATTTTGGATATTGATTAAACAGATTGTGCTGTGTAATATGCTACCATTAGAAATTTATTAACCCTTTACAGAATTTTTGTATTGTTGAAATCAAAATAGCTCTTTTTTTCTCCCCATAACTCATTGCGCGCATGATATCTTGAGAAAGTATGAATGAATTGGCATGAAATTTGGTAAAGATATTAGACATATATGTGTGTTTAAAATGATCTACTCTTAGGCTAAAATTATTTCATTAACTATATAAAAAAAATATTTTCGTAAAAAAAAAAATTGTATTTTTAATGAAGAAAAACAGTCATAACTAAAAATATTACCTCTGTAAATACTTAAAAGTAGATCATTTTAAACACACATATTTGTTTAGTATATTTACCAAATATCATGCAATCCATACATGCTTTCTCAAGATATCATGCGCGCAATGACTTATGGGGTAAAAAAAGAGCTATTTTGATTTCAACAATACACAGATTCTGCAAAGGGTTAATAAATTTCTGTTGGTAGTATATTACAAAGCACAATATGTTTAATCAATATCCAAAATTTCATGTTTATACATAAAAAAGTTTTGAAGATAGACTAATTCAAACTTTGAAGTTTTTCATTAATTTTCGACGCGTTTAAAAGGTACAAGACACCTTAAACTTTTACAATAGCGTTACGTTAAAAGAGCAAAAAATATTGTAAGTACCTGGAGTATCACGAAACCGCTTATGAGCAAAAATCTTTACTCTCAAAGGACGCAAATATATATATATATATATATATATATGTGTGTGTGTGTGTGTGTGTGTGTGTGTGTGCGTATATATATATATATACAAAATCGAAAATTGTGCCCCATTGAAGTACAACCTCCCCTTAAACCTAGTAATTTATAGGTTCCAAATTAGGAATTGTCTATCTATTCTAAAAAAAAGTAACTACCGCTGTCACCGCCGCCGCCGGTTTTGATTTTTTTGTGATCGGAGGCCTTTCTTCGTTAATATTAACAAAAATAATGCATACAAAAATATGAAAATCGGTGGTTTTATACAGAAATGTTTGATAAACACGCTGATGCAGACAGTTTTCAAATCGAAGAATTATTTTAAGGGTTATTTAATGCTAAAGTTGGACAAAATCGTTCCACTAAAAAAAGTTTTATAGCAGCAAAAACTATACATGGCAGTGTAATCATTTTTAGATCATTTTATGCGTTAGAATTTGCCGGAGTGCAGATTGCATTAATTTTTTTATTTTGACTCATTTTTTTAGATTTTATTTCTATTTTAAATTCAAATTTTCAGCATTTCTAGAGATATTTTTTACAGATTTCAGAAAATTGTACTAATTTAAACTGTTGCCAACTGTATAAAAAGCGCAAGCAATAATGTTTGCTTCAAATTAAAAATTTATTTAGACGTGACTATTATAAACAGGAAAAAAACTTTCAAATTAGAATTAAATAATTACGTATAAAAAGCAGGAACTTATTAAAAATTACGTCATAAAAAGTATACACGTGAATTTTAAAAGAGAAAGGATATTGTAAAATAATAAATTCATTAACATGCGTTAGAAGTCTTAGGAGAAATTACGTCATATTTACGTCACATTATAATTATTACATAAAATGAACACAAAATAATATTGCAAAAAAGTTTAAATTTAGAAATTGCGCTAGACATTTATTTGGTATTTTGAGAATTAATTTAAAATGTCTCATTTAAAAGAACTTTCTTTTCGCTTTGTTAAAAAATACCAGGAGACAAAGACTCTCTTTACTTAATTCCTTTTATATTAGCTTATTTTGAAATGTTGTTACACGTGTATACGTCATCAAGTTATTTTTATTTCGACGTTTTATTTGTGTTTTTATTAATGTTGTACGAATTTATTTGTTCTTTCGTTATTTAAAATAAAAATTATATCAATTTGTATAATTTGGCGAGTGGTTTGGCGATTTATATAATTTGGCGAAATTGGTCGACAGGATAATCAAGTAGTACCGCAGCGGATTTGGCGTTAAAATTCCCCAATCAAAGAGAAATGAATAGAAATTCGTTTATAGGGAGATCGCCACTGTTTTTTAAATTATAATTCAATCTTTCGAAATCTTTTTAAAGCCGATCAAATTAGCGTGCATTTAGAGTCTGCGGTGTCTGGACGGGGGTTGGCGAGCGTAGCTCGTAGGGGGCCGAGCCCCCTAGTTTAATAAAATATAACTAAATTAGGTGTGTTTTTTAAATCAACTGAATGTCATTTCCATAACAGTGAAGTAATTTTGGCATTTCGTTAATTAATTATATGCAGTTGAATGTCTCTTGCTGAAAATATATGTTTACAACTCGCACAAAACTTATACTTCGCGAAATAAATAATTGAAAGAAACCCATTAAATTTCACCTATTATAAGCTTACATTTTTTCATTTTTACTTTCTTCTATCTTTACAAGAAGAAAGTATTAGATTCGTGAAAATTTTAGACTTCCGGTTTTTCAACGGATTTACACGTTTTACCGGTGAGAGATCCCGAAAAATATGTTTTTACAAAATGTCTGTCTGTGACTGTCTATATATGACACAAATTTTGTAGGCGCTCTATCTGAAGAACTAATGCACGGAATTTAATAAAAATTTATAATCAGTTAGTCCCTGATATAAATTGATGGTGATTAGTTTTTGGTGTACATCGCCCAACAGTACAACCCCTATGCTGCATTTTTCACGATTTCCGCAATAGCTCTATCTCAAGAGCTAATGCGCTAATTTTCATCAAACTTCAGATTCAGTTAGACGTTGACATAAGTTATTGCTGATTAGGTTTTGGTGTAAATTAACCAACAGGTGGCGCTACTAGGTTGCATTTTGCAGGATTTGCATGATTTTAGCGATAGTCATATCTCAAGAACTAATGCACGTAATTTCATATCTTTAGAATCCTCATGATGAACATATATTGTCATTTAATTTTGGCACTGTGATAGCGAATTTCGAAGCGGTATTAATATGTGTGAGAATGAAGAAAGCTTTGGGATTGGTATATCCGACCAATTTCTCTCTAAAAACTACATTTTTATGGCTCCATGAATCTTTTACACAGGGATTCCTTTTTAGAAAATGCGTATGTTAGCTGCTGCAATCACTGTAGTAAAGAAATTGTTTATTTTTAAAAGTGCAGATACAGGTTGATGTTCTTATACTTAATTTTCGAATTTATTAGAACACTAAGTTATTTCAGGAAACTACTATGTAGTACCTATAAATCAATGCATTACCTACATCTTTGTGCTCTTCATGTTGCAAAATCGTCTAAACTGTTAACAAACAGTCTATTATAATTAGTATTGTAAAAATCTTTCCATTTGAATTTTAATTGCATTAAATTTCAGCTAACCAAGCTCACCAATCAAATGTACTTCAAGAAGACACCACTTTATGACATTGGCAAAGAAGTACACTTTATTTGTATTAACTCTCCTACTTTTATTGCAAATCCTAATTTGAAAGTGTTTAACTTTTATTTGCTAAATTTCAATTGCCATAGAAAAATATTAGAAACACTATTTATAAACAAGAAATTAGAAGAAATATTGAAATATTAAACAATTTTCGTAAAATTCGGGGAATCTGCGGAAATCATCGTAGAAATTCGCGCCGCTGCAAACGTTTAATCCTACCTATACCCTAGTAGCAAAATGCAATCGGCTTTGAATGGCCTCAATTTTCGTAAAATTCGGGGAATCGGCGGAAATCATCGTAGAAATTCGCGCCGCTGCAAGCGTTTAATCCTACGTATACCCTAGTAACAAAATGCAATCGGCTTTGAATAGCTTTTCATCGAAACCCGATGAAATTTCCAGTGGCCGATTATCGTATTCTCACCGGAGAGGTATGAAATCTAATCGGGAATTGCTCAGAAAAATCTCATCGAGGCTAATTCGATCCGCTGATCCACTTTGTATGAGTTTTAGAAACTTAATATAATGAACACCCGAGCAGTATGTCTAAATGACGATGAATATACGACGACTTTTAGATGAGTGTTTAAGCAAATTTTGATGATAAAACGATGGTTGGTTGGTTTTGATGTAAAATTAAAGTGGTTTCACAAACTTTATGCAGTTTCCGAATTTGTTGAATGTACGTACGTCATTTAATAACATTTTAATAATGATTTTTTTTTTTAATGACAAAAGTGATATGTTTTGTAATTGACCAGGTCAATTCAGATAACTTTTGTTTATTGCAGATGAACTGGACGTGGACATCATTACGAAGTATGCAGCAAAGACTCAACCAGCCATTACAGGCATCGAAGGCAGGATTACCATCCTGACGTCAAACAAAGAGGAAAACGGTACTCAAGAAGGAAATGACACCGATATACCGATTGATTCTACTTCTGAGGCAGTAGAGCCAATGGTAGAAACCGATGAGCCTGAATTAGCAAGTGAAACCCCAAATTCAAATGTTTTGACAGATATAACATCGGGATTCAATAAACTAGGTTCTGAGATGAGAAATGCAGGCGATGAGTTGTCTAAAATACCGAAAAACTTACCAATCATTGGTAGACGACGGCGATGAATGTTAAGAAGCTTTCAATGACACGTTTTTGTTAATGGTTTTATTTGAATAAAAATCATGTCAAGGCATGAAATCTCATTTCTGTTCAGCGTGTGTTTATCATATTTCATTTTTAAATGAACATACGTGTTATAAGCTTGCAAGTTATAGAAATGAGTATTTTAGGATGTTATGTTATATTTTTTATTGTAAAAAATTAATTCAAGTCACTTATTTTTAGTTAAGTATTATAACATCTCCCTATTACAAACTAATTCTTTATTTATTTACACACACTTATTGTTACAGTTAAAGACGAAATTAAGGGATTCAACATTTTCCATCAACAGTTTAAATCTTACAGTATTCTATACACAGGATGTTTCTGAACTATAGTGTAGCAACCAGCTATCCAAAAAGTTTTTAAAAAATTGAATCCGATAAATGTTGAACGATGCTGAATGATAAATGTCGATAGAAGCAATATCTGGTAGCTCAAATGTAAACATTGTATGACTGAATTGAGAAAACGTTTCTTTCAGTTAAGAACTAGCAGATGTCGCTGCGATCGATATTTATCGTTCAGTATCCTTCAACATTTATCCAGGGGTCTCATTATATAGGGAAAATTTTATTGTTCTTATCAGAATCCTTAATCAGTAATCTTCATAATCATTTTATTTTCCATACTCTATAGAAAATGTACGATGAAGATATTATTATTAAAATAGTGGTAGGAACAATAAAATTTTCCCTATTGAATGCGGCCTTTGCTTATCGGATTCAATTTTTTAGAACTTTTTAAAGTATTACTGCAATAGCCAGTTACTACACTATAGTCTTCCAGGCGCTATACATTAACTGATGAGCCTGAATTTGCAAATAAAGCCCCTAATTCACATGTTTAGGCAGATATAACATCAGGATTCATTCAATTAGGTTTTGAGATTTTTTAAAATGTCGGCAGCGAATTGTCCAAAATACCGAAAAACCTATTAATCATCGGTTGGAGACGATGATCATTAGAGAAACTTTGAATGAAGTTTTTTGTTAGTGGTTTATCTATCTATATATATAAAAGCCGTTCTCTGTGTGTATGTCCTTTATACAAATCTATATATATAAAAGCCGTTCTCTGCGTGTATGTCCTTTATACAAATCTTCAATATTTGACAGATTTGCACGAAACTCGATGTACATACGTTTTAGAACGTGGAAAAGATCACTGTCTACTTAAAAAAATTATCAGACCACTATTTATCCCTTTTTTCTACCACTTCCATAATTTAACATTATAGAAATATCTCTTTTTAAATCTTTTTTAATTCAAATGTTTCTTTCCTGTTGCCAAACCCTAAAAAATGACACAATAATTTGAAAAAAATAAGGATAACGCGTGTATTTTGTTTCTATTTGTCAATAAAAATTCAGATTTTCTTGCTATATTTTTGCGTGTTTGATATTGACGTCATTCTAAACAGAAAATTTACATTTTTTTGTATATAAAATAAAAACTTTAACTATAAGAGCGGGAAAATAACGTAGCACCTCAATTTGAATGTTTTTTTTTTAATTAAAACATCTATTTTAATACAAACAGTCAAATTTCGTGAAAACAATTTAAGAAAAAGAAAAAAAAGGCTAGATATGACGTCATATTCTATCAAATCTTTTCAACGCGTAATCAAATTCATTGTAAACATATGGCTCCTATATTTTGCTTACTACTTCGATTGTATACTACAGCCATATCTTATAGCTATACGTTATCGCTAAGTGTTGTATTGGTTTAGATTCAGTGCTCACATTTTCTGTGATTTATAGCAAAAAGAGAGCGGTTATTTATATTTTCAAAAAAAATTCTTGACAGATGTCTTGATTTAAAATTTATGGAAAATGACATCATTTCATCTAATCATTGTAGATTTAATTTCAATAAAATTTCAAATTTTCCAAATAAAATTTTAGTAACTACTAACTCATTTGGATGTATTTTTTTGCATTTTCCCCCGTATTGTGGAAGATATCGTATACTTCTGTTACGCGCGTTAAAGAAAACATGTATTTTAATTTTAAAAGTTAAAAAAATTACCACAATGTGTCAAAAGAACATCCTTTTTCTGAATTTAAATTTCGCGAGTTTCAAAATTAAAACTAAAAATGTGAGTTTTTTCATAAACGTCAAGTTAAGGCCGTTCCCAAATCCAAAGGAGCTATTTTCTGACATATTTTTTAATTAATTTTTGTTCGGAAACGCATGAAATTGACAGGAGTTCTTATTTAGAAACTATGTAATCGAAAGATAGTTTCCATATGTTGGTAAAGGTATAAGATCTTTCAGTTGGTGTTTTGAACTGAATTTCGGACGCAACAGTGCCATAAAGGATAAAAACCGGCCGTCACGCAACCACAATTGCTCATAATTCGATAAGTAATTTATTTATGAAAAAAGGAAAAACTCATTTCAATTCCAAATCGCTTTAATATTCAGGCCTACAAATTTTAAGCCTTTACGTTTAATGAGTCAGAAAATGTGTCAGAAAGTTTCGCGTTGTTGAGCAGGGAACTGGAGAAGCACCTTAAGCATTATTGCAGGTTAGTATTTTGTAATCAAATTGCATGCCAGATAGTCGCTTAAAGCATAAGTCATTCTATATTGTTTTAAACAAAGGTGCATGCCATAATAGGTGTCAGGCACACTCATTAAAATAAGAATACCCTAGCGCACAGCCCCATTACTGAAGATAAACCCGTCAATATACCTAGCGATAAAAATAGTTCTGCATTTTTCATTCAGCTAATAAGACTAATCCTTCATAATTGGGTTCACATGATTATATACTTTCTCCTATAATTCTATGACTAAGCAACGGAAAACAATATGTTACGCACTAAAATCTTCCCTAAAAAACTAATAGTGCAAGTCGCATGGAAATCCGTTCTGAAGAATTCAAGTTATAATCACCCGGAACGAAATTCCCATTTGAATTTTATATACTTATCAGGTTATTTTGGGTAGTTTGATTTGATATCTGTTAAATTCGTGTTTAATTTTATTTTATTTTTGGCGTTTTAATTTCGTTTGCCAATTTAGTTATTGAATATTACGCGAAAGCAAACAAATTCTGAATTATTTATAATGTTTTTGAACAATTGAGTTAATCTTTCGTATTTGGGATGCAAGCATATTTAAAAAATATGCATGCTTAAAAATTATTTTAAAACCCATAAAAAATTCGTAAATTGAGATAAACATTACAAACAAATATTACTGAAAGTACTTTTGTTTTCTATAATACGTTGGAACAATCGAATGTACAATGTTTAGACGTTAAACTGCAGCAAAAGGGAAATTTGTTGTGTTAGGTTGTTGCCACCGAAAATATGATACCAGCGTTACTCATAGACATGTCTTTTCTTTATACTATTACATTAAGTGCAAACAGGTTCATCTTTCGTAATGGGGTTGCACTCAACTTTTAAAATATCCATGCTTAAAAGTTACTTTAAAATCCATTAAAATCAGAAAACTGAGGTACAATTTTCAAACAAATTTCATTTGAGAGAACTTTTTTCTATTCGATATTGTAAAAAATGAAATTGTGTGATGTTTGAAAGTTAGAAAAATTGCAGTAAAGGCACATTTTATGGGTTACAATTTATGGGGCATAATTTATGGGCACTGACTTAGTGTTTTTACTTTATAATGTAGATAAATCATACAAACGAGAATTTCACTAAGTGCTGCGCGATTTGGAGGAATTTTTTTTTTTCGTATTGTCAGGAAAATCACATATTTTTCTCTTACACCCGCCAAAGAAAACGTGCATTCTGTTATTAAAGCTTAGGAATTTTACTATGGTTGCAAGACAATAACGCCATGTTTTTTGATTGTCTTTATAATGATTTGCGGATGGGAATGCACAAATTTCAGTTATTGTGATTGTCGTATTATTTCGTTTTAATTTATTTTACCTGGAAGTCTTCTTATAATTGACACGGGCGAAGCCGGGTAGTTCTGCTACTTAGAAATAAATTTATTCCATAAAATAAAGTCTTGCCATTTTAAAAATATGAGATATTAAAATTCTGATATAATTTACTTAAAAGGTGCTAAAATATACATTAAAATGTCTTTACAGCATAAAAAACATCAAAAGATATTAAAAAGCCCAAGCACTTTCAACTGCACTATACCAGCCGTCATCAGGGAGAAAAATCAGAGGAGTAATTAAAGTGAGCATGACAATCAATAATTATAATATAAGACTCATCTGATTTTTCTCCCTGATGACGGTTGCTATAGTGCAGTTGAAAGCGCTTGGATTTTTTAACAACTTTTGAGGGGGTTTTATGCTGTAAAGACCTTTTAATGTATAATTTAACACCTTTTAAGTAAATTATATCAGAATTTTAATGTCTCATATTTTTATTTGTTAATTAAGGTGAACATGACGTTCAATAAGTATAGTATAAGCTTTATTCTATAATTTTGCCATTTTGTTTAACATACGTTTTATTATACAACAATCCCTGGTGGTATCGCACATACTGAGATGCTAGAAATAAAGCTTAACTCATTAAAGCCGGTTGGCAAGAAAACTTCCCATGTAAAGCGAACAAAATTTTTAAATTTGAATACCACTATTTTAGTTTGGAAATTTTCGTATTTTTTAAATTATTTAAAACTTGATTCGCACATTAAAGTGCAACTGGTCTTCCAGGTCATATGTTGGTGGAAAACACCTGCAAACTCGATTTTAGTAGTTAACTGGTACAATGTTAAAAATATCGTGAAAAATTACCTCTTTTTTTAACACTAGAAGGACCGTGAGGGGCTATTTTGGCCCCAAACATACGTATATATTTCGGTTCGAACCAGAAATTTCTTTATAAAATAAGATTAACCCTTTATCTACTGACGGTACTGATAAGTACCATTAAAATAACTTGTTATAAAATTCATTTAATACATCGATTAGTTGTAATACAGTTTAGAATGAGTTATAGATACATTACTTTATCTTGTTCCAAAAGAATTATTGGTTACAGAAAGCAAAAATATTTTTAAACGGATGATTTCTTTTGCCCTTGCATCTTTTCAGCTTTCTTGGTGTTGGGGTGGAGGGAGGGGAATTTTTCAATTCGGAAATATTTCAATATTTATATTGTAAGAACATTATATTTGTACATTTACTAATTCTACAAAATACTAAGAAAAATATTTAAAATAAAAGATTTGAGTGGGTTTATAAATATTGCACAAAATCCCGATAAATTCAAATCTAATGAATACTTCTAAATTCTTCAATCCTGCTAAATCCTTCAATCCTTCTAAAATCCTTCTAAAATTTATTAAATGATTATGTAAATCTTCAAATGTAGTTTAAACAATTCCCGAAAAATGCTTTAGAAGATAAAATTTTCATGCATTCATAATTCAGTACATAAAGGGTTAAAAGTCACAAACGAATAAAGAGCTAATTAAATAAGTTAAACATTTTTAAATAAAAAATCTGGGAGTTTACGTAGCATTCTAGTTTGTCAGAAAATACATAGTCTTTAAAAACAGAGGTAATTTTTCACGATATTTTTAATAGTGTGGGTTTACCATTGCGTTTTCCTGTTCCCAGTCCTCCATGTTTTCATACCTTTAGGTGCAGGAAACATAATGATTAACCACTAAAATCGGTTCTGCTGGTAATTCCCACCATGATAGGACTTACCAGACCAGTTTCATTTTAATATGCTGATCGAATTCTTTATAATCCTGCAATTTCAAGCATTAACTCAATGAAGTGCTGGTCTGTGCAGTCGCCTCTTCGTCTATTTTTAAACTTTGAAATTACATGTAAAAGTAATCGTGATGGATAGCAATAACTCTACATTTAATTAATTTTTCGATACGAAATTTTGAGTACATTTTAAAAGAGATACAAACTAACAATTAATTTCCTGAAAAATAGTCCAGATGCATATTAAGTTTTTTAATTTAATTACAAATTTAAATATTTTTTTTAATAAATGAATCACCTATGTCTTGCACGCAAGATTCCTCTTAATTTCTTTTTCACAGTGTGCTAAAATCTTCTTATTGAGTATAGATATAGCCACGTTACAGGTCGCGAGTTAGTTCGACTACCGTTTGGGGAAGGTTCACTCAACCTTTCATCCCTTCGTTGTCGATAAAACGAGTACCAAACTTGCTTGGAAACAAAATACCGAGGGTCTAGAGTTAGGCTGACCACCTGAGCGGGACATATGCTGTGTATAGTATATCGGGGTCCAGGGCCAAGCAAACAGGGTTGGGCAATGCAGGCCCTGATCCTACGTAGTACGTATAGCCACAGGTTTAGTTTTAATAGCGAAATAATATGCGTTTAAAATGACCTACACTGGAAAAAGTATAATAATTAGTTCATGTGAAAAAAGTTTACATAAAAAACTCAAAATTTTGAACCTTTTTTTTTCCTATAAATGATTTAATTTTCAAACTTTTTACTTGATGAACATAATAGTAGGATTTGTCTATTTATAAGGTTTATATCTTTAATCAAAATTTCATGAAATTCTGTCAAGCCATCTCTTAGAAATCATGCGCACAATGACCCAAGTTACCCGTTTGGAAAAATTTACTTAAAAGATAAAATTACCCCATGATCATATCAAAACAGTGCAAACTGTTTTGTTTATAACATCCCTTCTGAAGCGAATTTTTGATGGTGTTTCTTTTTAAGCTTTCTTAAAGAATCAAATTTTAATATAAGCTATTTAAAAAGTCGATTTTTTTATATTTTAAAAGTTACCTTCGTTCGCAAGTACCCCATGACCTTCCCCTTGAATTTGTTCTTGAATTCTGCATAATTTAGAGCGAATTTAAGCATGAATAACTAGAAACAACAACAATAAATTTTTAATTCTGCATCATTTACGGTGAATTTAAACATGAATAATTAGAAACAACAACAATATATATACTTTTTATTTATGAATAATTATTTTTACAAAGTTTTTACTAGATTAGTGTGCTCTTTTAAACACAATACATGCAGAAATGTTTGTAAAATTTAAGCTTTTGGGATACCAGCAACAATAGAATCTTCAATTCCACATTCGTCTTTTCCTCTGAGGATTTTGAAGAAACCTTCAATAGAAGAAGAGGAAGTCAATAACAAAATATATTTACGAATGAACAGAATAACTTTACTAATAAAAAGGACAATTAAGATCATGCGGACTATAGTACCTTTAAACGTACCTAATTTCGTTTTCAGTTTTTACTTATCGTCAATCTTCAATCATTTTTTTAACCAGTGTACGCAAAATCGTGCTACATGTCTATTTTCTAACCGTCCATTTTATGTAAAAATAATTTGTCACCAAACAGTGTGGCCATTTTAATAATGACAAATTGTAATGGGAATAGATTGTTCTTTGTTTAGTCCTCAAATACGTTAGTAAATTAAACAGTACAAATAATAAACATAGCATTTAAATCAAATAATTTTGGAACAAAAAAAAAAAAACTCGAATTCAAGTGACTGTTTCTTAATAAATGGCTTGCTTGCAATTGTGCAAAATAACTCGTTATAAAAATTTCATAATCTTTTATTTACTTATTGAGCGAAAATGGGAATATTTTAGTAAGGGTGGTTTAGATAACGAGAGCATTTTTTATGACACCACTTTCAACCTACATTGTTGCCATTCAAGTGCCTTTATAAATAGAGTGATGGCACAGACACAGGGCTCATGTTCAGAATCGACGTTTTTGTCCAAACTGCTGAGCCCAAATCCCAAAATTTAGCAATATTCGCCCAAACAAGTTCTATTAAATGAGTGAGACAAATCTATAAATATTAGCATGGCAATAACGAAAGACTCGCCAAGCGTTTGTTCAAAATTCTTTTCACCAATAAAATTTTATTCCTCGTATGTCGCCACTATCTATATAAAGGCACTCTAAGTGCTCATCGCATATAATTTCGCCCAAAATTCTCGCAACCAATCAAATTGTGATACTCATATGTCGCCATTTTCTTATTAATAATGGACTCTACACTGTTAAAAATATCGTGAAAAATTACCCATGTTTTTAAAGGCTATCTATTTTCTGACCAATGAGAACGCTTCATAAGTGTTAATATAGCGTTCTCATTGGTCAGAAAATAGATAGCCTTTAAAAACAGAGGTAATTTTTCACGATATTTTTAACAGTGTAGTATCTCTAGTTGCTCATAACTCAAGATTTTGTCCAAAATCATTTCGACCCGCCAAATTTTATTTCTCGTATGCCGCCTTTCTCACACTTATAAAGGCTGTCTATTGCTTATCAATCAGGTTTGGAAAGCAGCAGGCAATAAAATTAAGGTTCTAAAATTAAAAAACTTAATATGATTAATTCTCAATATAATTCAATATAATTAATATATTAAGAGTGTATTGGAGAGTGAAGTAAACAAATCTGATGATAAATACATGTCAATGGTAATTTTATATCCCAATACAATAATTACTGTAAGAATAGTAAGTAAAATTTATGCAGTGGTATGATTGCACATAAGTATGTTATATACAAGAGTAGCCCCTGGTTATAACAATTGTTCATAAATATATAGCTTTACTTTCGTGCCTGCCGAAAACATAAGCTGCAGTTTAATTGCATTTTTACTTTCCGTACACATACAGTGTAAGAAAAAGAATGTGATCATTATAAAAACCCGATTTTGGAAATTTGTTCATTTTTTACATTTCGAGGATCTCTGAATCCGTTTTAGCTATTTTTACAATAATTACATATGTATGTGAGGATGTATGTTTGTATATTAAAATCTCGCATTTTCAGGTCACCAAAGTTTACTTTTGTACAATAAATATCTTAGTTTTTATTCATTGATATAATACTATTCATTTGAACTTAGTAGGCACGATATAACGAGGGGTCACTGTCTTAATTAATCCGTGTCTTCAGTTTTCAGTGTAAATTGAATCACTTGACAAAATCTGAAAGTAACGAAGTGGTGACTAATTTTGTAAAGTAATTTATAGTCGCTACTTTTTAAAACAAGTAGGGGAGATAGAGGTAATTAGGATCACTTTTTGACAATTTGAAATTTGACAATTAATTGCCAGAGAATGAAGTGGACTGCATACTAATGTTATGTATAATTTTACTCAAAAGTTAGTTGTCTCTAGAGATGTGTAAAGAATTATTTTCAATATACCATGTCTAGTACAAGTGTCTTTTACAAAAAATACCTCTTTGATCCCAATTACCCCATGAAATGAAATAACTGGGATCAGTGGTATTTTCTCTCATGCCTTACAAGATACACAGTCATGAGTAAATGGGATTACAAGATCCCAGAATGGCCTTTACAGCAAGATATTTTGGGTTTTAGAATTACAACTTTTCTCAGAGGTACAGTATTGGTAAGATAAAAAATAACTAGAAAACAGGAACTCTGTTTTTTTTTTCAGAATTTAGTGTCGTCGCCCCCGATCATATATGTGTATATAGACTCCAAACACGCGCTTTTATTTTATATAAAATGACGTTATCTGCATCCGCTAAAGATTTCCTGATTTACGATCCAGTCTTAAGCAGCATCTACAGTAAAGTATGCATAGGACGTGACTATCGCTGATTAATATACATATCCAAAAAAAGAGATGTCGTTATTCAAGAAACTGGACAAAAAAAAAATCAGCTATCTCATGATTCATACGTCTTCATTTGTTTGAAATATTAATATAGATACTTAAAACTAAATTTAGTTTATAATAGCTCCATGTTTTATCAAAAATCATTCATTTATATTTTTTCAAAATAGCACGTATTTTAATTACATTTTTGTTTCAGTTTTTATGAGAAAATGGCAACAAAAAAATATAAATGCTATTTAAAAAAATATTTTCCAATTACTTTCTACAGATACGGAGTCCTTGAGTTCCCAAAATTAAACAAATGGTGCAAAAAACTACAAAAAAATTAATATCGCAAAAATAAATGGAGATGCATTTTTCAAAAAAAATTGCATTTAAAAGTACTTTTTTTTCCAATACGACGGTATAAGAATTAAAAATGTTCGATGCTTAGAAATTTAAAAAATTGCAGTAGAGATTATTCCGTACAATGATATATTTGCTTTGTTTTACTGCTGGCTTATATCACGTAACGTTATTTTTTTCGAGACGACACTTTAATAGGTGGGAGAAAGAAATAGCATACCAGGGGCTAAAAAATACGCTGAAAAAAATGTTTTAAAGAGATTTTCATATTCCTATATTTTACACTCTGATGCCTACAAAACAAAATCGAATGCAAAATTTTCTATAGGAAATTAACAACCTTGTTGTATTACTAAAAAACTAATTTTAAAGTAAAAAAAAAAAAAATCTTTTTTTAACCCTTCTAGTACCAGTTTTTAATATTTTCTGCGGATTCTTAGTTTTGTACGTTTTGAACCAGAAATTTATTTTTTTTTATATGTAAAATCTTCTTGGGAGATGTCTATTTATGTCCATATATTAAATATAAATTATTCGTTTTTTTCTGGTTTGAAACATAAAAAATTTCAAAATAGAAAATAACTGGGGTCAAATAAGACCCAGTGGTACTAGGAGGGTTAAATAACATGAAATGCAAGCAACGGTGGAAAAAGGATCAGTCAAAACTCATATGTTGTGAAGCAGGAAAATTTCATTTACATTGAAAGTGGTGAAGCCTAATTAGTCCTATAACATGCAGTCAAGGCTAAAATTTGGAATAAATGCAAAATAAAATTATAAAATAAATGTTTTGCTAACACAAAATATGCAGTAACGTAAACGAAACTAGGGGTATTTCACAGGATCTGAATACTGAAAGATTAAACAAATGCATTCTAATCCACAATTTGATTTAAATAGAAAATAAAATTTGCGATCCCAGTTTACCTTTAGCTCAAAATCTCTATGATCCTATTTACCCCGAAAATACTATTTCTGGGGTAGTTAGGATTATGCAGATCATTAACATTATGCTTCATCTTAGATGTAAATTTCCAAATGGGTGAAAAATGTCCGGACCAGGATTCGAACCAGGGATCTCCTGGCTGAAGCCGCCAGTGCTCTGCCATCTGAGCTATCCCGGACGAATCTGGTGGAACGTTTTCCCCCAGCAAACCTTAATGATT
The DNA here is from genome assembly GCA_963932465.1 of Maratus speciosus. Taxonomy (NCBI): domain Eukaryota; kingdom Metazoa; phylum Arthropoda; class Arachnida; order Araneae; family Salticidae; genus Maratus; species Maratus speciosus. The sequence goes on along the minus strand of OZ010799.1, from coordinate 241,674,733 downwards.
ATAGCATCTGGTCTGAAACCTGGTTCAGCTAACAGAATAAATCTCAGGTAATGGAACTCCTGAAATCGCTGGATACGTAATTACACTAGATTAATTTTAACACAATTATTCTAATTGGTAAATAAATCATATTAGATCTAAATTTCCAACTGGGCGCAAAATGTCCGGACCAGGATTCGAACCAGAGAAATCGCTGAATACGTAATTACACTAGATTAATTTTAACGCAATTATTCTAATTGGTAAATAAATCATATTAGATGTAAATTTCCAACTGGGAGTTCCATTACCTGAGATTTGTTCTGTTGAGCTGAACCAGGTTTCAGACCAGATGCTATAATCATTAAGGTTTGCTGGGGGAAAAAAATTCCACCAGGTTCGTCCGGGATAGCTCAGATGGTAGAACGCTGGCGGCTTTAGCCAGGAGATCCGTGGTTCGAATCCTGGTCCGGACATTTTTCGCCCAGTTGGAAATTTACATCTAATATGATTTATTTACCAATTAGAATAATTGTGTTAAAATTAACCTATGCTTCATCTGTTGCAAAAAGTAACCAGTTTCCTTAAAAACGACCTTTTTTTCTAAATTTAAATCCATATCTTTATTTCAATATTCTTACAATTCTTTACACAGGACCTTTTAAACTAAAACATTCTCACTTTGACGGAGAACATTTTTCTTCCTGTTCTGATAAAACGGTGATTACTTCTGCAAAAACATATATTTTACCTCCAAAAAAATTGCACATTTTGAATATTAGTCAGATTTCATAGACTTGGTCAATTTTTTTTTAATCTGTTACAGATTGCCCCTGAAGTGCCCCTGATTCCAATTACGCCAGATTCTAATTACACCTACCTCCCCTAGCTGTAGTTGCTGTTAACTACATTTTAGAAAAAGTAGCTGTAGTTGTAGTTCATTACACCGAAAAAGTAGTTTTTCCGAACCCTGAGAATGACGAATAGAAAGTTTTAAATTGAGTATGAAAGAACACATAGCAGATGTCAAGTACAACTAGAAAATTATAGTTTTAGCCAGACTACACACCTACAACACTTTCTCAAATTAATTTTAAAAATAGTAAAATAATTTATCTACCAAAAGGTTTATTCCCCAGCTATTATCCGCACGTAAATAGAACTCTATATGCATAACGGGAGCATATGCAATGAATCATCCATTTTTCAGTTACCTGGAATTTGGCACGAGATGTAGCATAAAGTTTTAAAAAAAGATAGTATAAAATAAATCACATTTATGGAAAATAATTTTTGTTAAAGCACAATGACGTAAGATGACGCTCCTGTCTCATTGCTATTTCGCGATATTTCTTTATGAAGTACATAGTTCAAATTTTATGCGAAAATGGTTTATTTATCATTACAAATCGTGAGAATGTCACCGTTATTGAGTATGCGAAACTGCTCGAGTTGTTTATCTAATTACTCTTTAGCCTTTTTTAGGTAGATTTCGCATGAAATTCTACCTATTGCAATCTCCCTATGTTGGAATGTCTGGAAATATTTTGCAGTTCTACACCGATCATGACCTTTACAACCCAAAATCACCATCAGTAAAAAACTTTATCTATCTATCTATCTATTTATATAACTTTTTTATGGACACGATAACTTCCATAATTCTGCACAAATATCTTCCAAACTGATACATAAACTCAAGGGGTATAAAATCTCGGTCAAGTTCGTTATTGGGCAAAATCGGACAAGGGGGGGGGGGGTGGAAATAGGGAGGAGTTTTGTGAAAACCGAAAAACCCATAACTTCTTAATTATAATACATATCGAATCAGTTTAAAGTTATTATTAGTTCTAAAAAAAGGGCCAAAAATTTATGTATGACAGATTTTTGATAAAATAAAAAATGCGCTCAAGGGGCAAGAAAAATAGGGTTTTGGGGAGAAAAAAATTCATAACTTCGTCACTTCTCAAGATATCAAATCCAATTAAATTTATTATAAATCTTCTTAATATTATCTACAACTTTCATATTGACGAGTTTCAGATAGGACCAATGCTTAGAGCAAAAACAAATGAAAAATGCATAGCGGTTGAAGAAAAAAATCATCGTATTAAGGGTGTATTCAAATCCAAACTGCTTATTATTTTCTGAAACATTTTTAAATTCATTTTTGCTCTCAAGCGTATCCAATTAGTGGGTTTTCTTATTTAGAAACTATATAATGTACAGTAATGATAGATTTTTTGATAGAGGCAGAATATATTTCAAAAAATGATGTGAAAGTGGGCATTTTGAACTGAATTTCCGAAGCGATTGTGTTGGAAACGAAAATTATTATCTTACTGAGAAAATAATTGTTTATAAATCAAGTTCTAATTAATTGAACGAAAAATTAAAAAAACAGGTCGCTTATAGCTTTTTAAAGAGTTGTTGAGCATGGAAAAATATTTTTTTTAATACCGCTTTAACACGATTCGGATAAAACCAGCTCTCATATAAAAATGAAATTAAAAACTCGTCAAAAGCGGCCGGATAAAATTGTTAAAGTGGGTTTACCACTAATCAAGATGTAGTTTTTGTTGTTGAAATTAGTACTTAACTTCGAAATCTACCTTCGCCTGTAGGCCGAGCCAGCAGAGATTTTTATTTACTGTAATCACTTTTAGCATATATATGTATTTTAATACATTCTGACGTTGATTTAAATTAGACTTTAAGGAAATAATATCTTTACCAACGAATACATTCAGTTGCTCTTTTTTCTGAAAATGTAATTTTTTACTTTCTAATAACGATTTAGATAATAATTGTTCGGATGATTGTGGGTTGTACTATATACAAATAGATTCGTAGTTTTACAATTCTCTATATAAAAAAAAAGTGACGGTTTTGATATTTTAATGCAATAGCTATGCAAATATGAAGAAAATTCCAATAGTTTTAATCGCTTTCAAATATATCACTTAATTTTGGTGATTGTAGTTCAATTATTACCCAACTGAAAAGAAGGGTTATGTATTTCACTCGTATCTGTGTATGTGGATTTCTTTATACCCTTGAAACACCCCAATGGCTGAATGGATTTTAATGAATGAGGTCTCTATCAATTTCTCTTAACGGCCCGATGGTTATAGGCTAGGTTTTGTTTTTATAAATTAAAAGTGGCGGCCGTAAAATACAAAATGGCAGTGGAGACGAAAAAAAAATTACACACCCTATTGAGTGGCATATCATTGGATAGGTCTTTCAAAAGGAAGACGATGTTTCATTGACCATTTTACAGTCAGAAGCTCTGTTAAAATATTATACAACCTGGAAGTTGTGTAGTTAGGATCTCTAGCTTTACTGCAACTCTAACCATCATAGACATTTATAGACCTCATCAAAACAGTGTTTATAGATAGGAACCAACAATTAAACACAACTTAAAAGTCATCAATACAAGTAAGTAATATAAACAAGTAATGCAAAAAAAATATTTTAAGTGAATTCCTACTTAGGTCAATAAGAGATTTTTTTTTTTTTTTTTTTTTTTTTTTTGTGCCATTCTGCTTTCATCTTGAGTGGCGCTGAAAATGCCTTGATCAAGAAGACGGCTTTCGCAGTCTTAAAATAACTTGATCAAGAAGAGGGTTCTCTCGATTATTGAAAATTAATTAATTTAATTTAATTAATTAATGTATGTTTGAAAAAAACTGGATTAACATCAAGTGTCATCCACTACAAGTTTAAAAAAATTATTTGAGCTTGATTGAGTGAATAATAAGTATTTTGCTAACGATTGAAAATTTGAACAAGATATATATAGCGAGAGTGTGAGCTAATAGTAGGAATTGAAAAAAAAAATAGTTTCACATTGATGAGATGTAATTAATTAGTTCGCTTTTTACGCAGTCGGGTTTTTTAATTTTTTTAATTTAATTGTTTACCTTTATCACCCCAATCAGGGTTCCATGAGTTAGCAACGAGCCAGTAGGGGGTTCCATTCTCAACACCCCAGCCAAGGATTTTAACAGCGTGACCTCCAAGAAAGTCACCGGTGTGGTACTGGTATACTCCTAAAATAAATAAAAAAACACCATTTTTTTTTCATCCTAAATTAACATACATAAGATTTTTTTAACAAACATGTAAGAAAGAAGGTATTACTCAAATAAATTATGAAAATAATACTGTAAATTCTGCACGTGCATATCTCTGTATAACATACACAATTCAGTATGTGTGATCAACATTTTATCAATTAGAAGCTAACACTTGTGTTAGCTTAGAAAATAACATGCTTAAAAGAATAAGTATAAAAATAAAAGTAATTTTTTTAAACATTATTTTATAAAAATTCAATATAGGGAACCAGACTCGATAATGAAACATTTACCACTTTTTTACGCACGCAAGATAGCGTAATTTTGTGAATTTACTTTTAAAGATTATAATTTTTACTCTGTTTCTTATTTAAGGTATGGCAACAGAAATTAACAATCTTTGTATGATTTCTAAATTGATTTATCAACATATAAGCATACTTTAATTGATATAAAACTATTAATTGAGTAAAACGTATTTTCCCTGGAGATACTTCTTTTTTAAATTTATATTTCTACTTTTCAAAGGTCAGAATATTTCGACTGCAGTTTTATAGCCAGTTGGCTTATTTTAAGGATCGTGGTTTAACACATCAAAACACTCATTATTGTAGTAACTCGTAAATAGTTGTAACCATAACGAATATTTGGTGATTTGTCATCTGTGGCAGTCTGACAAAAAAATGCCTTAAAATTAATGTATTAATACATAATTAAGTTTCAAAAATATTAAAATGTTGTATTATCATCGGAAACACACATTTGTACATAATATTTATAGTTCTAAAACGCCAGGAAGTGAGTGTAAAATCGATTACAAAATATACATGAACCAAGTTGAGTTAAATAAAAATGTGCAAAAATGGTAACAGCATTCATAAAGTTAAAACATTTTAACCCTTTATCTACTGACGGTACTTATAAGTACCATTAAAATAACTTGTTATAAAATTCATTTAATACATCGATTAGTAGTAATACAGATTAGAATGGGTTATAAATACATTACTTTATCTTGCTCCAAAAGCATTATTGGTGACACAAAACAAAAATATCTTTTAAAGGATGATTTCTTTTGCCTTTGCATCTTTTCAGCTTTCTTGACGTTGGGCGGAGGGGGGGGGGGGATATTTCAATTCGGAAATATTGCTATATTTCTATTGTAAGAACATTATATTTGTACATTTCCTAATTCTACAAAATACTAAGAAAAATATTTAAAATAAAACATTTGAGTGGGGTTATAGATATTGCATAAAATCCCTATAAATTCAAATTTAATGAATCCTTCTAAATCCTTCAATACTTCTAAAATTTATTAAATGATTATGTAAATCTTCTAATGTAGTTTCAAATATTCACGAAAAAAGCTTTACAAGATAAAAATTTCATGAATTCGTAATTCAGTACATAAAGAGTTAAAGCGATTAGGTTAAATGATACTCTCATTTTAGAAAGCCGGAATGATTCCGGTGGTAAAAATTATGTCATTTTGAAAAGAAATGATAAATTTTATCCAGGAAAATAAAATATTTTATTCGGATTATCTCTATCTGACGTTGTTTCAATTACTTTTATTACTTTCTTCTATCTTCAATAGAAGAAAGTATTGTAGTCGAAATTTTTTTCGACTTCCGGTTTTCGACGGATTTACATGTTTTAGGGGTCAGAGATCCCAAAAAACATGTTTATAGAAAATGTCTGTCTGTCCGTGTGTCCGTCTGTCGGCATTGTACCATCAAAAAGTGTATGAAGTTATGCATAGAATAGAACCAAATTTTTATTTTAAGTTTTTGGCTATGGCAAGCAGATCCTCCCTGAATTTGGAAAAAATTCACCAGTAGGGGGCGCTGCAATAGCTATTTTTGTGCGATTTTGAATATTGTACCATCCAAAAGTATATGAAGTTATGCATAGAATTGAACCAAATTTTTATTTTAAGTTTTTGGATATGGCAGGTAGGTCCTGCCTGAATTTGGTAAAAATTCGCTGGTAGGGAGCGCTGTAATAGCGATTTTTGTGCGATTTTGAATATTGTACCATTCAAAAGTATATGAAGTTATGCATAGAATTGAACCAAATTTTTATTTTAAGTTTTCGGCTTTGGCAAGCAGATCCTCCCTGAATTTGGAAAACATTCGCCGGTAGGGGGCGCTGTAACAGCGATTTTTGTGCGATTTTGAATATTGTACCATCAAAAAGTGTATGAAGTTATGCATAGAACTGAACCAAATTTTTATTTTAAGTTTATGGCTATGACAAGCAGGACCTCCCTGAATTTGGAAAAAAATTCGCCGCTAGGGGGTGCTGTAATAGCGATTTTGCATATTGTACCATCGAAAAGTGTATGAAGTTATGCATAGAATTGAACCAAATTTTTATTTTAAGTTCTTGGCTATGGCAAGCAGGTCCTTCCTTAATTTGGAAAAAAATTAGGGGGTAGGAGGTAGGGGGCGCTTTAATAGCGATTTTTGTGCCATTTTGAATATTGTACCATCGAAAAGTGTATGAAGTTATGCATAGAATTGAGCCAAATTTTTTGTGTTTCTTTTTGGTCATGGCATGAAGGTCCTCCCTGAATTTGGTAAAATTCCGCTGGAAGGGGGCGCTATAATTACGATGTCTGTACCATTTTTTTTATTGTGCAATCGAAAAGTGTATAAAATTATGCATACAATTGAACCAAATTTTTTGTGCATGTTTTTGGCTTTGGCCAACAGGTCCTCCTTGATTTTGGAAATATCGCGCGGTAAAGGGTCTCTGTGATAGCGATTTTTGTATACTTTTCTAGATTTTTCGTAGTTCTATTGCCCATCGGCGGCTCGTGCAAAGGCGGGAACTCACTTCCTCCTAAGCCAGCTATTCGCAAACATCTGATAACAACAGAATAAGGAAAAACTATTAATTTTAACAAATATCATGATATAGATTAACTCGTTTTTAGTTCATTTAATTGACTGAAGCAGGAATTTAAGACGAAAATCAAAGTTGGTATAGTAATGAACTAATAATATTGAAGTATTAACATGTGTAATTAGTTTTTGAAATATTAAGATGTATAAGATAGAAGAAAGTTTTGGGATTGGCACATCCAACTAGTTTTTTTATGTAAAGAGGCTAGTTCTATTTCAAATGAAAAACAAATTTCAAATTATTTTTGCTTAAAAGGCGCAAAGACCAACTTAGTGAAAAATATTCCATGCCGGGAATCGAACCCGGGTCATCAGTATAGCGCACTGACGTTCTACCGCTAAACCACATGGAACGATACCCAGCCTGGAACTTCTCACTATTACAAGTTGGCAAGGCTACAAACGCAGCACAAGATGGAATATTTTCCGTGAGCCACCAACACGGGGCAAACACAGACACTTAATTAAATCCAGCATCGATGAATCTATATTAATATTTGGAAATTTTTCCAGAGAGAAACATTCGCCTTGAATACAATATTTCAAATGAAAAACAAATTTCAAATTATTTTTGCTTAAAAGGCGCAAAGACCAACTTAGTGAAAAATATTCCATGCCGGGAATCGAACCCGGGTCATCAGTATAGCGCACTGACGTTCTACCGCTAAACCACATGGAACGATACCCAGCCTGGAACTTCTCACTATTACAAGTTGGCAAGGCTACAAACGCAGCACAAGATGGAATATTTTCCGTGAGCCACCAACACGGGGCAAACACAGACACTTAATTAAATCCAGCATCGATGAATCTATATTAATATTTGGAAATTTTTCCAGAGAGAAACATTCGCCTTGAATACAATATTTCAAATGAAAAACAAATTTCAAATTATTTTTGCTTAAAAGGCGCAAAGACCAACTTAGTGAAAAATATTCCATGCCGGGAATCGAACCCGGGTCATCAGTATAGCGCACTGACGTTCTACCGCTAAACCACATGGAACGATACCCGGCCTGGAACTTCTCACTATTACAAGTTGGCAAGGCTACAAACGCAGCACAAGATGGAATATTTTCCGTGAGCCACCAACACGGGGCAAACACAGACACTTAATTAAATCCAGCATCGATGAATCTATATTAATATTTGGAAATTTTTCCAGAGAGAAACATTCGCCTTGAATACAATATTTCAAATGAAAAACAAATTTCAAATTATTTTTGCTTAAAAGGCGCAAAGACCAACTTAGTGAAAAATATTCCATGCCGGGAATCGAACCCGGGTCATCAGTATAGCGCACTGACGTTCTACCGCTAAACCACATGGAACGATACCCAGCCTGGAACTTCTCACTATTACAAGTTGGCAAGGCTACAAACGCAGCACAAGATGGAATATTTTCCGTGAGCCACCAACACGGGGCAAACACAGACACTTAATTAAATCCAGCATCGATGAATCTATATTAATATTTGGAAATTTTTCCAGAGAGAAACATTCGCCTTGAATACAATATTTCAAATGAAAATTCAAGGCGAATGTTTCTCTCTGGAAAAATTTCCAAATATTAATATAGATTCATCGATGCTGGATTTAATTAAGTGTCTGTGTTTGCCCCGTGTTGGTGGCTCACGGAAAATATTCCATCTTGTGCTGCGTTTGTAGCCTTGCCAACTTGTAATAGTGAGAAGTTCCAGGCTGGGTACCGTTCCATGTGGTTTAGCGGTAGAACGTCAGTGCGCTATACTGATGACCCGGGTTCGATTCCCGGCATGGAATTTTTTTCACTAAGTTGGTCTTTGCGCCTTTTAAGCAAAAATAATTTGAAATTTGTTTTTCATTTGAAATATTGAATTCAAGGCGAATGTTTCTCTCTGGAAAAATTTCCAAATATTAATATAGATTCATCGATGCTGGATTTAATTAAGTGTCTGTGTTTGCCCCGTGTTGGTGGCTCACGGAAAATATTCCATCTTGTGCTGCGTTTGTAGCCTTGCCAACTTGTAATAGTGAGAAGTTCCAGGCTGGGTATCGTTCCATGTGGTTTAGCGGTAGAACGTCAGTGCGCTATACTGATGACCCGGGTTCGATTCCCGGCATGGAATATTTTTCACTAAGTTGGTCTTTGCGCCTTTTAAGCAAAAATAATTTGAAATTTGTTTTTCATTTGAAATATTGTATTCAAGGCGAATGTTTCTCTCTGGAAAAATTTCCAAATATTAATATAGATTCATCGATGCTGGATTTAATTAAGTGTCTGTGTTTGCCCCGTGTTGGTGGCTCACGGAAAATATTCCATCTTGTGCTGCGTTTGTAGCCTTGCCAACTTGTAATAGTGAGAAGTTCCAGGCCGGGTATCGTTCCATGTGGTTTAGCGGTAGAACGTCAGTGCGCTATACTGATGACCCGGGTTCGATTCCCGGCATGGAATATTTTTCACTAAGTTGGTCTTTGCGCCTTTTAAGCAAAAATAATTTGAAATTTGTTTTTCATTTGAAATATTGTATTCAAGGCGAATGTTTCTCTCTGGAAAAATTTCCAAATATTAATAAGGCTAGTTCTAATTCGATTTATTTAACCCCTTAAATTTCGCGTCTGTGACTTTTACGGTGTAGGCTATTTTTTTTCATTCAGATTGTTGATTCCCATCAGTTTTTTTAAAATAGTGTAATTTTCTTTAGTCTATCATCTTTTTATCTGCCTTTAAATAAGGTGAATATTTCTACTTCAAAAAAGTGGTGGGGTCAATCCATTTCAAGTGGTCCAAAAAATGTCACATTCTTTGTTCGACTATTTTTAAAAAATCTGAAATTTTTTGTACAACAGACCTAACATGAATGAAGTTCAAAACGACTATTATTTTAATTTTGTTAATTTTTATTTGTGCATGGCAGCCATCTTTATTTCATGGTATTCAGCAATTTTCTCAAATACTGGGTTTACGGAATTGTAAATATCTCATCTTTTATTTTTCCAAATAAAATGGGGTTTAATGCAATTTGCTCAGAATAAAACGGGCTAAATGTCTGGTAATAGAAAAATTTCCTAAAATAAATTCTTACTGGTGAAATTTTTGCATAAAGTTTAGGATTTTTTCCTAAATCTGTCCGTTTACAAGAGGAAGTTTTTCACGCGAGGAAAACTGTCAACATGACACATTTTTTTTTTTACATATAGGCCGAAAGTACTTGTACTCCGACGGGCAAGTCCCAGATCTGGGGCTTGATTTCTCTTCGTTAAAAAAATTCCCAAAAATTGTAAAAAATTCAAAAATCCCACTATTTAGACTTTGATATCTCTGGTGGGGCACGAGATAAAAATCTGAAGTTCTGGTTTCTGAGAGTATTGTATGGTAGTGTAATGCACAAGAAATTTCAGGATGGAGATTTGACTACAAGCTGAGATATGGCATGGGGAACATGTCAAAACAATGCTGCCAAACTATTGTTTTGTTGCAGTCATAGCTAAGTATTTATCTCAAAGTGTCACTTAAATTTATATTTTTGATTATCTTTAAATAATAGTAACAGAAAATAAAACCCTTTACAAAGCTTAGCAATTAATTGAAAAAATAATTATGCCTAAGGCCATACATTTTGTATGGTTTCAGTAAATTTTGTTGTAAGTAATTTTAATAACTAAAAGAAACCTCACCACTTTAAGAAAAAAAAATTTTTATACAAGACCTGAAACAAAAACAGAATAGAGAAAGAGAAAAGCTGTTAATGTTGTCATATTTGTTGAGACATGATAAAACGTGTCAAAACACGTTCTTGCTTGTTGGTTTAAAAACCACAATTTTGATCTTTCTCAAAATTTTATTTGTAGGAACCAAGTTTTGTCATCTCTTGAAAACTTGATTGAAGATCTTAGCCTTGCTGACTCATAGAAATAAACTTTGAAATCACTATGTGCAAGTCTCACTTCATTAATAATTCCTAGCTTACTTCTTATACAAATCCAGTATAAATTTTTAAAGGGCTTTAGATATCTTTACTTTCTGAAAATTACTTAAGGCTGATGCATGGTAACATCGTATAATGTTTCATTTACAGGAACAAACTTATGGTAGGTACAAGTTTCAGGGATTGGCAAGCAGCATTAAAATTGTGGTTTTTAAACCAACAAGTAGGAATGTGTTTTGACACGTTTGATCATGTATCAACAAGTATGCCAACATTAACAGCTTTTCTCTTTCCCTATTCTGTTTTTGTCTCAGGTCTTGTATAAAAATATTTTTTTCTTTATGTAAATGTGCTGATTTCTTTTAGTTACCAAAATTACAACAAAAATTACTGAAACCATACAAAATGTAGGTATTAGGCATAATTATTTTTTTAATAAATTACTAAGCTTTGCAAAAGGCTTTATTTTCTCTTACTATTACTTAAAGATAATAAAAAAAAATAAATTTAAATGACATTCTGATATAAATATTTACCTGTAACTACAACAAAACAATAGTTTGGCAGTATTGTTTTGACATGTTGCCCTTGCCATATCTCAACTTGTAGTCAAATCTCCATCCTGAAATTTCTTGTGCATAACAAGACCATACAGTACTCTCAGAAACCAGAACTTCGTATTTTTATCTCATGCCCCACCAGAGATATCAAAGCCTCAAAAGTGCGATTTTTGACATTTTTGAAAAATTTGGGATTTTTTTTAGCGAAGAAAAAGCAAGTCCCAGAGCTGAAACGTTGCGTGTGAGTACAGGTACTTTCGGCCTATTTGTAAAAAAAAAATTATGTCATGTTCACAGTTTTCCTTGCTAGAAAAATTTCCTTTTGTAAATGGACAAATTTTGGAAAAAAAAACTGAAATTTTATGTTTAAATTTCTCCAATAAGGAATTATTTTCGAAAACTACTCTATTATCCAATTTTTAGCCCAATGTATTCTGTACAAATTGCTTTAATCCGCACTTGAATTGGAGAAATAAACGATGAATTATTTACAATTCCGTAAACCCTTCTTGTGAGAAAATTGCTGCAGACGATGAAACAAAGATGGCCGCCATGCACAAACAAAAATTAATAAAATTAAAATAATAGTCATTTTGAACTTCCATCATGTTAGGGTTGTTGTACAAAAAATTTCAGATTTTATTAAGATGGTCGAGCAACCAGTGCTGGACCACTTAAAATGGATTGACCCGGTGGCAATCCTACAATCTGACTTTTTTTAAAGTACCCAAAACTTATCGGGCGCGACGCTTAAGGGCTTAACTCCTTCAAGGGCGGTGCTTCATTTTTGAACCACTTAAATTAAACCCGTAAATACCACATTGACACCAAAAATTTGGAATGAAATATTTCCCTCTATTAGGTACGTGGAGAAAAGTTTTAGTACTTATTTTCATATAAATTCTGGTGTCATACAATCATTTCGGCATTTTACAAATAGAAGTACTTTGCCCCTGAAAGGGTTAAAAGTTTTGGTACGCTAGAATAGCAGGAGTCCATTATTATTATTACACTGACGGAAAAAAAAATCCCAACACCAAGAAAGACTTGTGTTAGATAAACGAAATTTGGTAGGCGTGTTTGTACATCTGAAAGATGACATCGATTGAAATTTCGTGCTTCGTGCTTAAGTGTGGCGCTGGTAGCGCCACTCAGAACTTGCAGATCAGGTTTCCTTTAAATGCGTGCTGTAAAGTTCGTGGGCGTTATTTAGCTTCGAAATGTGACGTATTGAGTTGATGTTAGCCAAGAATGCCTGTAACAAGACGAAGAAGCCACTGTCAGCAGCTCATGGAGTTGGAACGAGGTCGCAAATTCAGTCTACGAGAAGGGGGATTTTCTTTCCGCGATATTGCAGAAAGACTTGGCTGGAATGTATCCACTGTGCATTATTGTTGGAAGCAATGGTCAAGGGATGGTACTGCCTAAAGAAGACCGGGTTCCAGGCGGCCACGTTGCACTCCAGAGAGGGAAGATCGCAGTATTCGGCGAACGCCAGTGGCGCATCGTACTGCGTTTGCGGCAGAAATTGGAGCTGCAGTTGGTACCACAGTGACACAACGAACTGTTAGAAACCGGTTACTTCAAGGACAGCTCCGATCCAGGCGCCCTCTAGCGTGCATTCTACTGACTCCAAGCCATTGCCGTTTGCGACGCCATTGGTGTCAAGCCAGAGCTCATTGGAGGACAGAGTGGAGATATGTTGTGTTTTCCGATGAAAGAGAAACACAACAGATCTCCACTTCGCCCACTAATGAGCTCTGGCTTGACACGAATGGCTTCGCAAACGGCAATGGCTTGGAGCCAGTGGAATGCACGCTACAGCGTGCCTAGCTCGGAGCTGTCCTTGAAGTAACCAATTTCTAACAGTTCGTTGTGTCACTGTGGTACCAACTGCACCTTCAATTTCTGCCGCAGACGGAGTACGATGCGCCACAGTCGTACGCCTATTACGGCGATTTTCCCTCTCAGGAGTGCCACGTGGCCGCCTGGAACCCGGTCTTCTTGAGGCAGTACCATCCCTTGACCACTGCTTCCAGCAATCATGCACAGTGGATACATTCCAGCCAAGTCTTTCTGCAATATCGCGGAAAGAAAATCCACCTTCTTGTAGACCGAGTTTGCCACCTCGTTCTAACGCAGTGAGCTGTTGACAGTGGCTTCTTCGTCTTGTTAAAGGCATTCTTGGCTAACATGAACTCAATAAGTCACATTTCGAGGCTAAATAACGCCCACGAACTTTACACCACGCATTTAAAGTAACCCTGATCTGAAAGTTCTGAGTTGCGCTACTAGCGCCACACTTATGCGCGAAGCGTGAACTTTCAATCGATGTCATCTTTCAGATGTATAAACACGCCTACCAAATTTCGTTTATCTAACACAAGTCTTTCTTGGTGTTGGGATTTTTTTTCCGTCAGTGTATAATTTAAGGGGACAGTTTACCTCAAAATAGATCAAAAAATCGATTTTTGTTTTTAAATATTAAATAAATGCCTGTTTAATTGGGAATATTTTGACACCTCATTTTTACCCATACGGCGATTATATCGCGAGATATTTTAAACTTTGTTAATACACCCAGCGCATTTCCCCACACAAGTGAAAACTTTAAATGACTTTTTCTCCATGTTCCTATTTTCCTCATTTTCGTGTTTTAAAAATGCTAAGGATTTTTTTGTATTTGAGATAGAGAATTAAAATTTTTTGTGCCTGTTCTTTATTATGTATGTGATGAATCTGCGTATGGAACCAGCCTTCAGGTTATTATTATTTTAAACAAAAATAAAAGGGTATTAAGATAGGTTGGATTTCGTCGTTTTACACTACATGTATCTTTTAAAAAATTATATTAAATGTAATATTAGATGTACGGAAAAATACCAACGCAGTCTTGTGTAATACACATTTGAAAATCTAAAAAAAAAATAATTGGACAAAAATATCAATATTTAAAATAGTAGTAGGGATTTTTAAAAATGCAAATTTTCTTAAACTTTTTAGAAATTTTAACTAATTTTTTAGAAATTTTAATTAGAAATATGCAACTAAAAAAAAAAAAAAAAAAAATTGAAAAATGTACTTTTAGTTGAACATTGAAATGCAGTAGTTGACCATTTGAACCACATTTAAAAAAAAAAAAATAGTTGAAAAGGTAAACTGCCCCCTTAAATTTATATTATAAATAAGTTAAAGAATTGGGGGCTAAGAAAATGAAAGATAAAAATACAGATTGCGAGGAACAAGTTACGCGTAAAAACATGAAATTCAATAATAATTGCCAAGTGCATTTTCTGGTTTTGAAATTGTTTAATCTGAGTCATATTAAACCACATTTTTCGGAAGAATAATTTCAGGTTGGCAAGTAATTTTAATGACCTACTTCAGATTAAAAATTTTTAATGCTAATTGCGTGAGCTGCTCTGCTAACTGATAACAAAACTGCACTATCACTTGTTGAAAGCAAATGTAATTATTTTTACAATAATGTTTTTATTATTTAAAAATTCCATGCCTTTCTATTCATTTGTATAAAATCCGCATCGTGTTACTGACTATATTTTTTGAATTCTTGAATTTATATTTCTGCTGTACCTTATCGATCATCAGGTGTTTGATATTACGCTATAAAAAATCGCTGCTGTAAAATTATTGCATCAGAGATTCCAAGCAAAGACCTATAAAAACTAATACGTTGTGACCATCACAAAACTTTCTTCTATATAAATCACGTGAATTAAATCATTTAAACAGTACAAGAAATTACATCAATTTAGCACCAATTCATATCAAAGTATACCTGAATTTGAAATTTGATGAAAATTCGTGCAATAGTTCTTGAGGTTGAGCTATAGCGGAAATTCTGAAAAATGTAGCATAGCAGTGCCACCTGTTGAGCGATTTATACCAAAACATAAACAGCACTAATTCATATCCAGGTATACATGATTCTGAATTTTGTTGAAAATCCAAGCATTACTTTTTGAGGCAGAGCTATTGCGGAAATCGCAAAAAATGCAGCATAGCAGCGCCACCTATTGAGCGATTTACACCAAAATGCATAATACGTCAATTCATGTCAAGGACTAATTGAATCTGAAGTTTGATGAAAATTCGTGCATTAGTTCTGGAGATAGAGGTATTGTGGAAATCGTAAAAAATGAAGCATCGCAGCGCCACCTGTTGAGCGATTTACACCAAAATGCATAACACGTAAATTCATGTCAAGGACTAATTGAATCTGAAGTTTGATGCAAATCCGTGCATTAGTTCTGCAGATAGAGCTATTGCGGAAATCGTAAAAATGCTGCATCGCAGCACCACCTGTTGAGCGATTTACGCCAAAATATATAACACGTCAATTCATGTCAAGGACTAATTGAATCTGAAGTTTGATGCAAATCCGTGCATTAATTCTGGAGATTGAGCTACTGAGGAAATCGCAAAAAATGCTGCATAGCTGTGCCACCTGTCGAGCGATTTACACAAAAAACTAATCAGCACTAATTTATATCAGGGACTAACTGAATATAAATTTTTATTAAATTCCGTGCATTAGTTTTTGAGATAGAGCGCCCACAAAATTTGGGTCACATACATACATACAGACAGACAGAGTCACGGACTCACAGACAGACAATTTGTAAAAACAGGTTTTTCGGATTCTCTGACCCCTAAAACGTGTAAATCCGTCGAAAATCGGAATCCGAAAATTTTCACGAGTCCAATTCTTTCTTCTTGTAAAGATAGTAGACAAACGGACTTTGTACTCAGATAAAGATATACTTTCCATAAATATATAAAATTTACGGGATTTGATAGTTTAGCTTGAAAAAGTGTGGTTTCATGTAAAACTAGTGCAGCAATTCGAGGTAAAGTATACGTAATTTTACAATTTTTTTTCCAGTGCACCTGGCTATCGATTCGGTGATTAATCTAAGAAAATCGGCGGAACTTTTAATGTACTTACTTCATTGCCGGTCAATTTGTGTAATAATAGGTTTTAGAATATAAAATGGACTATATAAGTATTAGACAGGACTAGTGTTGCCAGGTATCCCGTGTAAGACCGGGGCTCCAAATGCTCTGGAAACCAGTAATTTCTTACAGTTTATTTCGTCATCTTTTATCGCAGATAATTCTGCAATTAGATAAGGCTAATGAAAGTACTTTAAAATACTGGTGTCCAGAGCATTTGGAATCCCGATTTACACGAACACCTGGAAACACTAGACAAGACAGAATAGATTACCATGGAGAGTATTAATATTCTAGTGTAATATGAAATTCTTTAATTAGCAGAAATTAACATAATCTCAAGCATTCTGTGATGTATAGCATTTATTTGGGTTTTACAGCCGTTCTTAAAGCATGTGCTTAACACGTTTTGGGAGTTGGCGAACGTAACGAGCAAAGGGCTGTACCACCAAGTACAATGTAAAATCAATAAAATTTAAGAGCAAAATAAAGTTTTAAATTATTTTAGCGTCAAAGTCAAAATTTTGGTCTCATAATTTATATATATACATTTATCATAATTTATTCATGTATATGTATATGTATATAATTTATAAACCTCATAATTTATAATATTATAAATTAAATCTTAAAATGTACATATTAAGAAATAGCCATTTCATTGTGAGGTTTTAAAGACTGGAGTGGAAATTTTCGTTTACAAAATATATTTTCTCAACAGATTAGTTAAAAATCAAATAAATTTTATCCATAGGGTATATAACAAACAGTATTTTCTACTTGGCTTTTAAAATGTCATAAAAAATAACGTTAAGGAGTTTTTGATAAAAAGAGAAATAAACAACATTGGTATTAAACCTTTGTGACTCAACGACTCAGATTTGAAAAATATTTACTCAGATGTTAGGAAACATCATTGTAAAAATAATTAAAAGATTTTACAACTTAAAACTAAAGAATTTGTATGTTTCATTTAAATTGTATAGATGGCAGCACTAAACAATTTTCTCCTGAATTCATGATAAATTTCTAATGTAAGTATAAAAATCTAGAATGTGTATTGTGTTCAGTAGCGCCAACTTTTTAAAAAGTTTGGATGGGCTCAAAATTTTTTGGGTAAAATAGTAACACATACAATTTTTTCCCCCTTAGGGCGTGTGTGGTGGTGGAAGGAACGAATGACTAAAGATAATTCGAAGTCAAATTAGGTTTTTTCTTAGTAAAATATAAATTTATTATAATTTGATAAATAATTTTATTAAATTATATTCTCATAAGTTATTTCTTTTAAATGTTAATATTTATTATAAATAAAGATGAAAACTATTGAAAGAGCAAAAAAACTAAATGTCAAGAAAAACATACATGTTAGTCAAAGTGCTTTATCGATTCAAGACATTAAAAGAGATGAAAAAAATATGCAAAAATATTGTTTTTGAGATAAATTTAATTATACACAAGCTGGAGGGGCTTTCAGTGCTCCTGTAAGCCTAATTGGTGTCCATACTGTTTTTCAAGCAAAATTATTTTGAGAACGTTAATAAAATCAAATTTTACTTCAGCAATTAAATATATGAATAACGAATTAAATCAATGGAAATTGGGTGGGCAGAGAGATCAAATTATTGGGTGGGCTCGTGCCCCACGGGCCCATATAAGTTAGCGTCACTGATTGTGTTCAATTAACCGGTGTTTGTTTGTTATATCATAATTAAATGTTATTTACGTATCTACATGGCCATCTCATCTTTGTTCTGCTGTGATTATTAATTTATTAGTTAAATATATTACAGAATTGTTGACTAAAATGTACTTTTTTCACCTCTGCAGTAACCATAAAGTTACATACTTATCATAAATAGTGTTAATTTTCTAATAAACAATTGTAAAGTATGTACCTTTGTAAAAAATCTATTTTTGGACGTCTCCGGACTTTTCAATTTGATTAAAAATAATAAAATTTATTCTAGCAATAACAATGCAAAATTTCATAAATCTCTATAATAATAGCCTAAGTCATGTGATTGTCATCAACAGTTCCGGGTTGACCGCTTCACTTTTTCTATGCCAAACAACCAATTTGGTGATTTAATGTTAGCCGGGCGCAGGTGATAAATCGCCAAATATTGTTCCATCGCCATCATATAATCAGTATTATAATAGTCCATCTCATGCGACTGTCATAAACAATTTTTCGCGAGGTAAATTAAAACAAAGCTTTGATGCTGAAATTAAATGTCATAGTTTATAGTATTATTTATTACTTTTTTTTCTTTTCTTTTCTTTTAATATTTTTTTTTTCTTTCAAGAAATAAAAGAAAATTGAGAGCGATAATTTTTAAGTATTTCACTTTTAAATTAAAGTTATGTATTTTAAATAAAATGAGTGAAATTATTATATTTTAAATGAAATTAATGAAATAACAAAAAAATACGACGGGTGCAATGTTTGTGGATTTATCACCTGCACTCGGCTAACATAAAAATACAGTGTTCATGATTTCTGTATAAGAATCTTTCGATTTGGCGAAAGATTGTTCAAGTAAATTGAATTATGAATAAAAGTAACATGATACATTTCTTGGCATACATTTAAGGGAGGCCGAACGGGTCGCCAAATTAGTTTAAAATAATAACCTTTTCTGAAATATGAAAAAAAAATATTTGTTATGATTAAAATTTGAGTTACCATCATTAGAAAAATGTATTTAAAATTAGAAAAAAATTAATATTTCGAAAACTAATTCGAATTTAAAAATTATAATACCAGTTTTGAGATCTGTGGATCAATACGGATTATTGCTGTTAATTTCATCGATTTGGCGAAGGATTGAGCAAGTAAAATAAATTATGAATAAAAGTAACATGATACAATGATTTGTATAGATTTAAAGGAGACCAAACTGGTCGCCAAGGGCGGCTAGTTATAGATAAAACTCTGATATAAAAATTTAGAGATTCTTCATTAGAGTGAGATTGAACATTGACGAAATGTTCGCCATTTCCATTACAAAGTAAATGAAACGCCATACAACGAAATGCATTTTCGTCAGCGTCTAACACTTTTTACTTTATTGAAATTATAAAAATTTCATTTTATATGCCATCTGGGATTCTTTCAGAACACAAATACAAGCACTTTCAATTATAATGAGTAAAAATTCTCAGTGTTATATTGTGTTTATGACGGCCAATTATCTACACTAGAGATATGGGCCAGAAGGGGGGGGGGGCGGGGTGCCCCCCATCGGGATCTTGTAAAAATTCTCAGAAAATGCATTTTTTTTTTCTCTGCTGAAATGTAGGGTTAGCATTTCGAGTCTGGTCGGAGAGCAAACGAAATTTTTGAAAGATGTTCCTATATTTCCGAATTTTCATTTAAAATAAACATGTTTTAGTTTATGCATAACGCAAGAAATGCTACAAATGTAATTTTATGTAGTGTGGATATTTATTTTTTACTTTCCTCTGTAATGTCCATTACTATAGATCAATTAAGTATACTTTTCTAAGAAAATAAATAAATAAAATGTATTAGATGAAACTCTTTTGAATTTTATAAGAAAGTTAAAAAAATATATCATTTAATAGCAATAAGAAATTTAAAAGACTATTACTGAAATATTCAGAAAAGTGTAGATTTTTGAAATAGACCCCGTTATATATTCTGTATTATAGTATTTACATTCATAAATTTAGATAGCTTTAAAGAAACTGATTGGTTGTATGCAATTAAAAAGTTTCAATTTAATACTAAGTATAGCTAAAGATCTAAAGAAAAAAAAAATATTCTGAGAGAAACTGAAAAAAAGATTTACACACATATGCTTAGTAATGTTTACATATGAACTTAAAAGCTCTCTGCTTTAGAGTTTATATAGTGTGAATTTATATATTTTTGCAATTGTCAGAGTCTGCGCTATTTTTTATGCGGAAAATTGAAACTTCGAAATGCTTATGTCTTCTGTGCCCTAAAATTCAGCGAACTTAAAAAAAAAAAGAAAATAATAGTAAAAATGAATGATTTAAGTATTTATAATTCATAAACATTTTCATATTTTAAATAGAGTGCATTATATACAATTTTATTGTGTATTACTTTCTTCAAATGAATATTTCAAAATGTAAACAAAACTCATCGGCAAAACGGTTACTAATTATCGCCAACTGTCAAAATTCTAAAGTCGAAATTATTTACACGTTTTGCTTATTCACTACGCAAAGACTTAAATAAAAATCAAGTTGTTTTCGTTTAGAGTTACTTTTTAATATTCAGGAATGTTTATTTACTTTGTAACATATTTGAAACTGTCCGAGGCCCATTACTGTGTATGCAGTCAACTTTAAACAATTTTATCATAATAACAACGGTCTAAACTCGTAACATAAAAAAGCAATTTCATTTTTGTGTCTGTTGTTTTACATTTAAAAACTGATTTTTATTTAAACCTTTGCGTAGTTAATAAGCAAAACGTGTAAATAATTTCGACTTTAGAATTTTGACAGTTGGCGATAAAGTATTGCACGTCTTGATGCCATATTTAAAACGCTGTATTTTTCAAAATCCAAATTTTCTTCAGAGTATTATAACGAAATATACGAAAAGCATAACTTAAATAGCGGATTTGACAAATCTGCCGGTGCCGCATTGTCCAATCTCTCTGTAATATAGAATCTCTATAAAAATTAACTTAGTATCGCCATCTCTTGAGAATTCTATGAACAATTTATATTTATCCCTTGGGTACACATTTGTTTCGAGGCTACACTTGCCTTTTCTTTTAATTCCATCTATCACCACTTCCTCAAAACAAAAATCTTTCATATACAATTTGACAACATGTGCAAAAGAAATATACTACACATTTTTTTTCTTTAAATTTTAGTATGAGTAGAATATAAATATAGGCACCATTCCCGAAATGCATGACGAGTCTCGGTCGTCAAATGTACCGAAGGGGTTAAATACTGTATTGGAAGATAGCGGCAATAAATAAAATCGTCTTCTAATGTCCAATGTATCAGTAACTTGACTTCTGGGTATGCTGCAGATATGCAATGTGATACAAACGGTTAATTTAATGTAATAGATAGAAATGATAAAAATAAAACTCACCGGATTTGTAGTTTACAAAGTCACCATAAACAGTGAAAGATGCTTCGACGGGCCCATTTTTGTAAATTTCTGTTTTGATTTGATCGATATCAGTTTCAATAGAATAAGACTTTTGACCTATGAAAAATAATGCGTTTCACATACATTAAATCATGCTTATTTATCAGTTAAAACTCTTGATTATACAGTTTACCTTTAAAATATTTTCTTTTCAGTTTTAATTGGAAATTGGTTATCAAGGATTAAGAATTAAGAACTAAAAGATTTTCTTAAAACACCATCAAAAAAACTTTTAAATGCGCTAGGCCTTTCGAAAGAACTTGGTCTTTCTTCGTCAGACGTAAAGAAGACATGCTTCTACTAGGAAAGCAGCAGCAAGACGGATAAGAAAGATAAGGGAAAGGAAACAAGCTGAAGAAACAGCCAATAGGAAAGTAGAAATCAACAGTCAATAGGAAACCGGAAAACAACAGCCAGAAGAGCATAACCCAAATAGAAGAACACAGAGTAGAAGGGGAAGTAGGTAGAAAATTTGAAAAGTAAATAAATAATTAAATACATAAAAATCAAATAAAATAAATTTAAAAATAAATTATAATAAAAGGAAAACGCACACATATATAAAACGCATGGGAACACGTGAAAAAATAAAAAATAAATATCAAACTAATATTAATTAATACAAAAAATATATTATAAAGGTAGGAACGAAAAAGTTTTTCCAAGCTGCAGAGAGCATTGTGGAATCAGAATTATCATTAACAATATTTTCAAGAAAGTCAAATTCAGAGATACTATTGGCATTAAAGATAATTTTAGCATTTTGAAAATTAAAACTATGGCTGGAATCCCAAGAATGTTTGGCAATAGAAGATTTAGAAAATTCTGGATTATTTACATAACGAGAGTGTTCTTTGAAGCGGATTTCGAGATTTCTTTTACTTTGACCAATATAAGATAAATGACAGCCATTACAAGGAACATTATAATTCCCCATTTACGAAGATGAGAAACTGGAGATTTAGTCGAGGGGAATTTGAATTTATTCGCGGGTTTAAAGATAACGTTAAAATTTAAACGTCTTAAAACTTTAGATAATTTGAAACATAAAGGAGGATAAAAGGGGAGAACAATCAAATTACCAGGTTTGCTTTTCACAGATTTGGAAAGAGTAGATTTACTAGACGGTCTATTCAATTTCTTCCCAGCTTTTTTTTTATATTATTTATTTATTTATTATCAAGAATTAGTCCTAAAATAATCTATTCCTCTTATATAAAGGGGACCCAAAATGAAATAGTTGCTGGTTATGACTACTTTAAATGTAGAGCGTAGACGCAAATCAGTTGGGTAATTTCGTAATCGAATGATTTGCGAAATATTAATTGTGATACCAATTCACTAGTCAAATACCAGTTCAATGACAGACTACTAGTATTTTATCATAAGTTGTCAGATATGCTTCTTGCCTTAGAGCTGAAGCCTCAATTTAGATTGGTCGAGTAGGTGTTACTCCATGTGGATAACATAATTAATTAGTTCGCTTTTTACGCAGTCGGGTTTTTTGATTTCTTAAATTTAATTTTAATTGTAGAATATTTTGTATTCATTATTTTGCTACAGAATTGCAACATTAGGTATTTTCGCTCCAATTAATCCCAATGCATTTGGAATATTCTAAATTTGGATCATCTACTTCCTTAGCTAGTAAATCCACACGGTAGTTTCCAAAATTGCTAGTGCACATGCGCGTGTATGTATGTGTGTGTTTGTGTTAGCAATGTCAATGAGTGAAAACGAAAAATGCGTGGTTTAAGAAATAAACTTACCAAAATGTTTGTCATCTCTGTAGCTGACATTGTAACTTTTCTCACACATGCTTACACATTTGGGTGTACTAACAGTGCCCGTGCATGGAGGTAGTTTTCCTTTAGTGTGATGCTCGCATGATGGAATTTCATAGGGCTGACAACCGACTCCGGAATTGTACAATCCTCCTGTTACGATACCATGATCAACCCAGAATTCCCATGCGGATCCAGGAAAGCCACCGTAGCATCTGTTACGGGGGGAAAAACAATACTGAAATAAAGTCTATATCATTTCTATTTCTAATCAAAATTTTATTGTCAATCAAAAATATTATAAAAGATGAAATAACTTTCATGCTTTTGCAATTTACAGACTGTACTCTGAAAAATACTTTCTTCAATTCACGGAAATTTTTCTGGCAGCAGTGCTACCATGTTTTTTCCGTTAATTGACGAATAATATTGTCTGTTGGCTATCTTCATTGTTTTAAAAGTTATGAGCAAAAATTTAGCTTAGGTTTAATGCGAGACTCTTTGTATTTTTGGTTACGATTTAGGTTCAAATGTAAATGCTGTTTGACTTGCTCTGTTTTATTAACCGTTGAAATTTTGTTAAACTACCTCCATTGTTTTAAAAGTTGTGAACAAAAGTTTAGTTTAGATTTAGTGAGAGACTTTGTATTTTTGAACCAATAAGTCAGTTACGGCCTGTGTTTAAATGAAATCGTTGTTTGACTCACTGTGTGTTATTAACTGTTGAAAATTTTGTTAAAATAGCTTCATTGTTTTAAAAGTTATGAACAAAATTTAGCTTTGGTTTCGAGTGAGACTCTTTGAATTTTTATATAATAAATCAGTTACGACCAAGGTTCAAATGTAAACGTTATTTGACTTGCTGTGTATTATTAGCTGCTGCAAATTTTGTTAAAATATATTCATTGTTTTAAAAGTTATAAAAAAAAATTCCGTTTTGGTTGGTGTGGGACTCTAGTATTTTTAATATAATAAGTCAGTTACGACCCAGATTCAAATGCAAATGTTGTTTAACGTGCTGTGTAATATTAACCATAATTTATTTGTTGAAAGAGTTCGTGAACATCTTCTAATTTTAAAATTTACCGTTTTATGCTTCTAAATGTACTTACATGTCAGAAAATTTACCAACAAACGAAAAAAAAAAAAAAATGACAATCACACGAATGTGTAAACTAGTTAATGGAAAATATTTGCTCAGGCCTGTGTCTTAATAAATAAAAGTTATTTGATACAGGAGCGTTGTAAAGACAGGAACTCAGGCTTTTTAAACCCTCCACATTCAAATTAACCCCCTTAATCTTTGCGCCCGATACGCTCTAGGACAAATTGCCCATGATGGTATCGGGCGCTAAGATTAAGGGGTGGGTTAAGACAACTTTTTTTTAAATTACATACACCGTTCCAAAAACGATAAAATTTTACAGCCTTTTTTTTTTTTTTTTTTTTTTAACAACATTGAATTTATCAGCTTTTCAAATTTTAATAAGAATTTCATATGAAAAACTGCGTGAACTATTTTTTTTTTTTTTTTTTTTTTTTTTAGAGAAAAGTTATACATTTCGAAGTTGTGAAAAATTTGAATTTCAGTCCCTTTAACTATATCTATTTTATCAGTGCATCCAAATCAAGGGATGAAAGTTTCGGAAAAAGTTATTATTTTTAATAGGATATTTTTTATTATTGCTAGAGCTGGTTAATATAATAATAATAGATTTTTACTAGTATTTTTTATGAATCTTATGGAATCTTATAAATCTTATGGAAATTAGGACAACTTTTCGAGTAAATGCAAAACATAATAATGCAACAAAAATTTTGTGTGACTGTTTAAAAAATGAATGAAAAAAGAAGGTTGTAAAACAAAAATTTTACCCCATGCCACAGGTATAACAGCATGAGAGAAGATCTTCAGCTGAAATTTGCAAGTTGACTTTTCCTCCACTGTGAATACAGTGTCGATCAGACATAGCTTCAACAGCACCAAAAGCCTAGTGTAATCAAAGAAATACAAATATTTAGTTTTTTGCCATCTACATGTAAATACTTGTGATCGTTGTCACATTAAGCAACGATTAAAATAGTCCAAAATAAAAAGAGAAAATCCCAAACATTTTCAACTGCAAATTGTCACAGAAAAAGAAAACGGAAATACCCATTCGGCTAGAAATTATGGGTTTTTTCCCCCAATTTAGATTAAAAATTTAGTTTAGGAGTTGTCTACTAACAGGAATTCTACGAAACTGTGAAATTTTAAATACGAATAGCCAATTTTGACATCATCATTGACTTTTTCGGTAAAGTTTACCATGAGATATCAAACAGGCAGTCATTCGGTCCAGTAATTTAGGAATTATGAAGGTTTAAAGTTTGGAAATCCTAATATTAAATTCATTTTTATTTTTTGCAAAACAGATTACAATGCGGGAAGTTTTTAAGCAAAATTCAGAACATACTCGAAAATTTATTGATTACGATCCGCATTTTTTCGAAAGTTAATTTTTAAAAATATGTACTTTTTAATTTATTTATAAGATTTTTAATTATAAGCTTACTTTATAAGAAATAAAATGCGACAATTTTTTTTCTGGTTTAATTCGCAGATTTTCTTTTCTGAGGATGCTCTGTTAGCAGGAGACTGACCCTTTAGACCAGTGGTTCCCAAAGTAAGGCCCCACAGGGAGAAAATTCTATTTTTAAGGGTGCAATTCCAAATTTGTACTAAGCCCAAATTTGTACTCTGTAAAAAAAAAAAAAAAAAAAAATCTTTTCCTTTTTTTTTTTGCTTTATTTTGGAAAAATAATGTTATAGACTAACAATAAAAGTAACAAGAACAAAATTGAAAAAAGAAAAAAAATTACTGAACTTTCAAAAAATTAACAATTAACAGTTGAAAATAGAATCTATACCAGAATAATTATATGAGAAATTTCCTAAGTATTTTTCGACATCATGTATTTGTTTTACTTATAAAGTTCAGTAATCCTTCTGGTAATTATTGTATTTTATAATTTTTCAAACTGTTTATTTTCGACTATATAGTGTATAAGAGTTATTATTATTTACTGAATAAGACTTATATTTTCATTCTTTCTGTTATATGTCACATGAAGAAACTTTTACACATGAAACTACTTAAGGGCGTACATCAAAGTAACTGTCTTGAAATATTTACTCTAAAGTCTATATATATATATATATATATATATATATATATATATTACGCTATCGTACGTGGTACAGAAATAATGATTATTTGTTACTTGCTTAATGGCAACGCCCGAATGAAATGCATCTCATTGGTTATTGAACAGCATTTAATGAATCTTCATACCTATAAGAGGGGTTACCATAGGGGGACCCTTTTCTGTCGCCAAATGCCGCTAAGTTTGCCGCTAAGTTTGCCGCCAACTTGGCGGTATATCGCCAAATTTGGTGACCAAAATTTGTCGCCAAAAGTGATGCCACCTTGGCGATATCTCTAATATTTCGTCAAATTCCCATAGACTTCCATTATAAACCAATAGGGTATACCTGCTTATAGAAAATCAACAAATTGAGATATTTTAATGCAACAAAAACTAATATTAGCTTAAGGGATTATATTAATTATATTTAAGGGAGTCCAAGTAAATTAAATTATGAATTAAAGTAACATGATACAATGCTTAGCATGCTTTCCCAAAGGTAAAGTGGGGACCAAACTGGTCGCCAAGGGCGGCTAGTATATATGAAATAGCTGAACGAGGTACTGCACACTTTATAAAATGAAAAATGCCAGATGCGACTGAGTAAAGGAAATTAGTAAAAGATCCGTTGATTTTGAAATTGGGGGCAAGCCCATTTTGTCAAAAACACCATTATTAGTTAAAGCTTAATCTTATTACAAATTAACAAAAATAATTATGTTTTTAATCAATGCATAATAAATATTTTTTAATATCAATATAAATTTCTCCCTAGTCCTTTCATTTAGTCAGCGATATCTCAAATGCGTTGAATTTCAAATTTCTTAACAATAACATAAAATTGACATGACACATCTTCAAAATCAACGGGTCAAATAATAAACTCCTTTTGGCTCCAGTGCAGTCCTCATACATAGTAAATAAATATATAGACATATGCATGAGGTTTTAAAATCGAACTATACACGTAAGTTACAATGAGAAAGAAAGGCTTTTTGTTCTTGTGTAAAATAATATTTGTGTTATTTATAATGAAAAAAATAACAAAAATATCTAAAAATATTTCGCTAGTTCTTAATGAGTTATTAAAATCTGTTATAAAATGTAATAAACACTATTAAATTTAATGAAAAATGTGAGAGCCTCTTCAAGAAATGATATGAAGATGAAAGGTGCAGACTATACAACACTTTTGTTTTAATACTGAGGTAAGTTCGCAAGAAACAACAAAACTCTTTGTACAAAAACAACAAAACTTTTTATACAAAAAAAAAAAAAAAAAAACTTTTTATGACATAACGGAGAATTTGTATGATTGCATTGCTTTTATAGAGTTTTTATGTTAAAAACACACAGTAAAATTACCTATTTGATAGGCTAAAACAATACGAAATGACTTATTGTTAAATTTCCTTTAAGCTCCCTCCATATGAAATTTATCCCTCTTTTAAATACTAAGAAATATACGTTATGGATTAGGGAGATCGCAATTTTAGAGATGTTTCGGCGGGGCGAATAAAAAGTTGGGAACCACTGCCTTAGATTACAGAAAGTAAACATTTCTGTATCTTGAAAACTAATCATTGAAATAAGTTGTAAACGTTCACAACCAAGTTTTTTGACGATTGTGATTTGTTTTATGTAAACTTAATTTAGGTCATATTTCATAATTTTTAATGTCAATTTGTTAATAATTTCCATAGTTATAAATATGTTTTGTATATATGTATAAAAATAAACGGTCAAGTGCGAGTATTACTGGCGTACAGAGGGTTCCGTAGAATAAATATACGATTTAGTAATTGTATTATTAAAACAAGTGGGTAAGTGTGATCACAGATCGCACAGAGGGTTTCGTTTAATATTCCTTTCAAAATACTTTATCCTTTTGAAAAATCTGTTAGTTCCACATTTCGCAACCAGGGGCGCACTCTATTCTAAACAAACCTCTATCCGAACGAAATTCCATTTTACATACTATCCGTAGATAAATTAGTCGAGGGGATTGGGCCCATAGCACTCGAGATAAGTAGGCGCCCCCTAGTGGTAAAAAGGTGGAACTAAAGGTAAGACAAACTAAAGGTTGTCTATGTAAGGCTATGGTGCATAATATTAAAGAATGGTCAAAGGGGTGTCGGCAAAAGTTGGAAAAGAGCTCCCCGCGTGAAAAGGGCGGAGGTTAAAAAAATTGCTCAAAATACACAAGTTAGAGCTCGGAGGAGTAAATAATATAAGACTTTTTGAAATTTTTATGATTTGTCGTGTAGTCTGAGATATTCAGTCGAGAAGTCTGAGTTCGTATGCAAAAATGCATGTCTCCAACTTAATTAAGGGCTCTCTTAGAAAGAATTCCTTAAAATACATAAGTAGTAGCTCAAAGGGTTAAACGTAAGAATTTTTCAAGATTTTATGATTTGTCGCCTGGCCTCAGGTGTTCTGAGGCCAAAATTTCATTCATTTCATTCAAAATTTCATTTCATTTATGCAAAATTTCAAATCTCCAATTTTATAAGGGGCTCAGTTAGAAAGAATTGCTTAAAATACGCATGTGGGAGCACAAAGGGTTAAATGTACGACTTTTTCAAAATTTTATGATTTGTCGCATGATGGTGTTCAGCTATAAGTATGCAAAATTTCATGCCTCCAACCTAAATATGGTCTCACTTAGAAAGAATTGTTTAAAATACACATGTGGGAGCCCAAAAGGTTAAATGTACGAGTTTTTCCAAATTTTATGATTTGTCGTTTGATGTGAGGTGCTCAGCTATAAGTATGCAAAATTTCACGCCTCCAACCTAATTAGGGGCTCACTTAGAAAGAATTGTTTAAAATACATTTGTGGGAGCTCAAAGCGTTAAATGTACGACTTTTTCAAAATTTTATGATTTGTCATTTGATGTGAGGTGTTCAGCTATAAAGATGCAAAATTTCACGCCTCCAACGTAAATAGGGTCTCACTTAGAAAGAATTGTTTAAAATATACATGTGGGAGCCCAAAGGGTTAAATATACGACTTTTTGAAAATTTTATGATTTGTCTTTTGATGTGCGGTGTTCAGATATAAGTATGAAAAATTTCACGCCTCCAACCTATGGGGCTCACTTTGAAAGAATTGCTTAAAATACACATGGGGAAGCTCAAAGGGTTAAATGTACAACTTTTTCAAAATTTCATGAATTGTCGTTTTATGTGAGGTATTCAGCTTTAAGTATGCAAAGTTTCGCGCCTCCAACCTAATTATGGCTCACTTAGAAAGAATTGTTAAAAATACACAAGTGAGACCCCAAAGGGTTAAATTTACGACTTTTTCAAAATTTTATGATTTGTCGTTTGGTCTGAAGTGTCCAGCTATAAGTATGCAAAAGTTCACGCCTTCAACCTAATTAGGGGCTCACTTAGAAAGAATTGTTCAAAATACACATTTGGGAGCCCAAAGGGTTAAATGTACGACTTTTTCAAAATTTTATGATTTGTCGTATGCTGTGTAGTGTTCAGCTATAAGTATGCAAAATTTCAAGTCTCCAACATGTATAGTTTCTGAGAACGGGCTCTGTGACAGACAGATAGACGGACGGACAAACAGAGGAGCGAGACGAATAGGGTTTCGTCAGATGAACGAAACCCTAAAAAACCGTTGCTAAAAGAATATTAAGTTTTTGTAGAGAAATATACAACGTAGGGTTGGGTATTGCTGTATATACTAGAAAAGTGTACAGTCGTGGGGAAAAAAAAGTAAACACCCCCTACTAACTCCTCAACAAATTATTGTAGAAGAAAGTTACTGGTACCGAACGATCAAAAATAAAGTCTACTTTTAAATGATGTGTGTAAAATTTGCTTAGGGCGCCATCTACATATTAAAACGAACCATAACTTTGTTTTTTTTTCAATAGCAGTACACAATTCTGACAGCATAAATGAATTCTACACCCTTCAATTAGCCTAAAAACAAATTTTTATGCAATTCGTACCATAAGTTTCTGAGAAATTAATTATTTTAAAGCAAGCGTATTTTAAGGGCTGTATCCAAATAGAAGTTCGGAACTCTACTGTTAACCGAGAGAAGCGCCCATCTTGATCAAGGCACCTTAAGAAGTCAATGAAGCCTGCTAGATTACATGATAGCAGAAGAAATTTCAAAATATCTAGTCACTTCTATTATAGACGACCCCTTAAACCATCATTTTGCCGTTTTTTAAGCATAATTTGAAAACTATACTTGGAAGAAAAATGTGAAATTCCGGATTTCCATAAAGCAGGACTTAATAAATCTAAATCCATCAAAAAAATTATAGGTTGCAATTCATAATTTTTTCGAATATTAATTTCCTAATTCATATCATAAAATTATAAAAATTGCAAATTCAGCGTATTTATGTTTGGGTATATTAGTATTATTGCTACACAAAAAATTAGCACATTAGGAGCATAATTTCTGGAGATATAAATAAAAATATGAAAATGTAATTTAACATTATCTTGGTAGTGGAGTAAGACAGCTATACAGAAATAGAAAGCTGCTCACCGGCCCCGAGAGGGTCAAAAACAAACAAACAAACAAACATAATTTAACATTAGAAGCACTCAGTTTTAAATGTTTATAATTCAAAAACTTATCATTCAAATGACTTGAAATTTGGTGTCTAGGCATAGTTTGAACCGAAGATTTGAAATATCTCGTTAAAATTGAGTATTGTCATTGAAAAAAATAAAGTTTATATTCGTTTTAATATGTGGATGGCCCCCTAAGAAAATTTTATATACATCATTTAAAAGTAGACTTCATTTCCAATCGTTTGGTATCAGTAACTTTCTTCTACGATAATTTGTTGAGGAGTTAGTAGGGGGTGATTACTTTTTTTTTTCCATGACTGTACATGAATATACCATGAAAGTTCAAAGAGATATGGAACCTAAATAATATAAAATATAGCTATTCTGTATAACTCATTTTTTAATATTATCCTAATCTGTTTATGATGAACGGTACTGACGGTATCGTCGGTACTTTTGAATGTTGTTCGATCGATAAAAGTTAGCTCAAATTTTTAGATGAAATAACCCTATTCGGTGATATCGGCTAAAGGTGGTTTCACCGTAAAAAGGACATTGCACTCTGGTTTTGATCTCGAATTACTTTTATTCATCTTTTAACTGATCCCTTAATGAAAGACAAAATCATGTGTAAAAATCTCAAACTTTAAAATTTAATAACTGGGTGAATTCTTGTAGTACAGATGTCAAACTTTTTGTGTTATATCTGTTATGATATGAGTAAACTTTTACTAAATATACTAACTATAGGGATTCGAAGACCGTATAAAAAGTTAGTTTTCGTATTTTTTATAAAATTGATTTTTTTATTTTAAATAATGCCACAACATGAATATTTACCTCATTTGAAACGTTTCTGTATTTGGAACTATGTGTCTACGACCAACGGTTGAGAAATTAAAGGTCGGCGATAGATAACATATTGCACCCTGTATATTGTGTTGTCGTCTGCAGAAGATCATAGGAAGTTTACTTTCTACTCATTTCCTCCTGTGATGTGCACGGGGATTTATTCATTTCATAAAAATAATACCTCATTTAGATAATACAAAACGTTTTTTAGATTATACATGTCTAAATAGTCAATTTTAGATATACCCTACAAAATTTCATATGTAAAAGATTCTTCATGGGGTGATACTACACGTCGATTAAACTGCAGCTCGGTAATTCAAAATATTCCATAGTCGTCGAAAATTCGAAGCTTTTATATAAATCAAATTCGAATGTTTTCACTTATAAAACGAAGAAAGGCACACTCAAAACAAATCTAATATATTCACACACTAGATCTTAAACTTTAAAACGTATATTTACAGTCATTTACAAATATATAGAGACATTAATATTATTGTTCCATTTTTACCGACAGACGGTTCATATCAAATTTTACATCTACATCGAAAAGAAAATAAGAAAACGACAAAGAAGGGGTTGCCACAGCAGCCGACTGACAGAAAATGACAGAAAGCATCGCTAAGTTGGCATTCTCAACATGGGGCATAACGACTATGAATAAATGTACAAGTTTTTTTTTTTTTTTTAATAAATAATAAAAATAAGAGGTGTGTTTTACTAAAACAATACTAAAACCAGAAAAATTAACATTTTTTAAAATATATAATATGTGGCAAAATAGCTAAAATAATTCGCATAATTATTCCGGCTTCAGTGTATTTTGAACTTTTAAATGGGAACTCTTCGGAATTTAATTTTTATTCAGTTATTTTTCAATCTTTTCATCTACTATTTCAATTTTTAAACCACGACACTAATTTCAATTTTTTAAAAAAGTTACAGAAAATTTGTTTATAAGAAATCTGAAATTCCCCCCTCCCTGTGGGACGTACGCCCCCCATGGGAACCACTGAGAATGACAATGAATAACACTTTTGTCATCCTATATTTTTATTGCATTAAGTGCGTAATTCTGAATCTAAAACAGTACTTACCCAACATGATCCACAAGATGCTTGATCTCTGATTTGTCCAATGGTCGTGCAAGCTGGCCATTGTGTTCGGGCATCGAATGATTCTGGGAGGTCTTTGGGAACGACATGGCGAATAGATGGTAGCCTGTACTTGTGATTATCTTTGTGCACCCCCATCAAACCTTTCAGGTATTTCACGCTGACATATCCCTCGAAATTCCTGCCAGCCTGAAATGTATGTCACAAACTTAGTTATTGACAGCGACTGTATATTCGAAGCAAGAGTCGACAGCACAAAAACCTATGTTATCAAGCACAGGAAAAAAAACCTTTATTTTATCGAAGAGCAGAAGTAGGGGAATCTATTCATCCATGTCTGCCAGAAGTGAAGTGGTGAATCTGCCAAAAATTAATACCACCAGTGGTTAACTCGTAGGTTTATCATTCTCTTTGTTCTACAAACAAAGGTATGAAAACATAGAGGATAGTTGTAGAACAAACACAATGCTAAACCTACGAGCCAAACACTGGTGATATTAATGGAGGATATTCCAAATATGGATTCGAGGCTGAAAAAAGTCACGTGGTACCGGTAATTTACTCAAAGATCTTTTAACTGATAAGAAGGGAAACGGGAAACTACTACTGCTTTCCCCCATGAACTGTTTCATTGGCTAGCGTGTATCTACATTACGTCTACGGAGCCTTCCCTTCTTTACGCTACCCTCTTACGGGTCAATATCTGAAAATTGGACAATTTGCGTCCACTGCCAATAATATTTCATTAATTATACTAAAACCCAAAACTGAAAAACGTAATATATTAAATATTTGTTATATCAATTACCAATGATAAATGGACATATAATGATGTATAAATAATTAGTTTTAAGCTTTAAACAAGCGAAATCATCATTTCAGTCCTCGGGTACAAATATCCAATATTAAATGTATGCTGTAAACATATCTATAAATATTTTTAACTTTTGCTATTATATATTTATACCTATATGTATAAAGTATGAGAAAATATGATTATCCTTTCTTAGTATAGATTGTATAGTAAAATATTGTAGTAAATATATTTGTACCTTAAGTTGACCATCATCTCAGTCCCTCTAAACACACATTTAGGTTAACAGATTTAGGATATCAAATTTTGTGCCTGATAAAGTGTTTTTGCGGGGGGGTTCTTCTTCATTACTTTAACATGAAGAAAAGTGCTACCGAAAGTTATCGTATTGTGGTGGAAGTTTATGGTGACCATGCTCTAGCTGAACTAACGTGTCAGAAGTGGTTTGCACGGTTTAAAAGTGGTGATTACGGCTTGGAAGACCAAGCACAACCTGGACAGCCAAAAAAATTTGAAGATGAAGAATTGACTGCATTGCTCGATCAGGATTCGTGTGAAATGCAAGAAAAACTTGCAAAATCATTAGAGGTTGATCAAACAATAGTTTCCAAATGCCTCAAAGCAATGGGAATGATTCAAAAGATGTCACATTGGGTTCCATATGAAATGAAAGAAAGAGAAATTGAAAGAAGAAAAACCGTTTGTGAAATGCTGCTTCAAAGACAGAAAAATAAGGGATTTTTGCATCGGATTGTTACTGGTGATGAAAAATGAATTTATTACGAGAATCCTAAACGAAAAAAATGCCTGGGTAGTGCCAGGTGAACCAGGTCCATCAGAACCGAAACGAAATATTCACTGTGCAAAGGTTATGCTCTGTATATGGTGGGATGTGAAAGGTGTGGTGTACTATGGAGCTTCTGAAACCTGGTAAAACTATTAATGGAGAACGTTATCGACTTCAGTTGATGCGTTTGAAACAAGCTCTGGCCAGAAAACGACCAGAGTGGGATAACAGACATAATAAACTTATTTTTCAACATGATAACGCCTGACCACATGTCGCAAAATCGGTCAAAACATATTTGGAGAATGTCGGATGGGAAGTGTTACCCCACCCGCCGTATTCACCAGACATTGTTCCTTCAGACTATTACTTGTTTGATTGCATGAATAACAATTTGATTGGACAGCGGTTCACTTCTTCAGTAAATGTAGAAATATGGATCTCTGATTGGATCGCTTCGAAAAGTGAGGACTTCTTTCGACACGGAATTCGTAAACTGCCTGAAAGATGAAAAAAAAGTATTGGGTAGCGATGGACAATATTTTTGTTAACGTATTTATGTATTTTGCTTTTGAAATAAAGCTTTAATTTTTTATTAAAAAGCGCACCAATTAATTCCTAGACCAAATATATATATATATTAAACTCTCTCATCGTTTAAGTTTAAATTCATTAAATACCATTTACACGCATTCTAAAAATCCTTTAAACAAACAATTTTCAGATGCATTGAAATCGTTTGCTTTTGTTGAGGAAAAGTGCTGCTCGCCACATCTTTTCTTTCGCTTTCGTCTTTTTACGCCAAATAGTAGAAAGTATTTTTTTTTTTTTTTTTTTTTTTTTTTTTTTTTTTTTTTTTTTTTTTTACAGTTTTACAGTTTTTTTTTATACTGTAATTCCGTCGCTAAATTTGACTGATCCTTTATTACATACATAAGTAGTTTAATTAGTATTTTTTCTTTTTTTATAATCTGAGTATGCCCAGTACTGAGTATGCACCTTCTTTGTAAGATGTGTTACACAAATATCCACAGAGAGTGGAGTTGCTTTGTAACTGGGTATCCCCTCAATGCATCAGCTATTAACCTGTTTAACCCATTAAAGCCTAGCGGTACCATATTGTACCAGAAAAGTTTCAACCATTTTTTTGTTTGAATACCAATATTTTTGAACAGAAACATTATCTTTAATTGAAGACTTAAACTTCGTGATAAATCACACAAAAATTTCTATTTAAAAAAAAAAAAATTGGTGTGAAATGCAAGTTTTGCATTTTAATGAGGAAAATAATTCCGGCTTTAATGGGTTAAACGTAGCACACATTTTATTAAGAAAATTTCTTGGTTCAGAATATGTTTATATGATTTTAAAAGGCTCAGAAGTTGGCAACTATGTATTCACGTGTTTAAAAGTTATGAACCAAGGATTAACGAACCTATTTTTCTACCCTGACGAAAAAAAAAAACAAAAAAAAACTAGAGAACAGGAATTCTATTTTTTTAGAATTTAGTGTCGCTCCCGATGACAAAAAAAAAAAAAAAAAAAAAAAAAAAAATGTATATAATTATAGATACAGTAGAGTTCCGATTATCCGAGTTAATCGAACTTATACCTTTGGAATGGATCATTTTCTTCTGATGGACTGATGACTTCTATTATTACGAAACAGATATTATAAATGAAGTGTTCGGTGAAGATGAAAGAGCAATCGTAAAAAGTTAGAACTTTGATTTTCTGGTAAGAATGGGGGGAAAAAATGGCCATAATTTTTTTTTCATTAATGGCTGTTTCAAAATAATAGAAGCCATCAGTCCCTCAGAAGAAAATAACTTGGTTAAAGCGGAAACTCGGTTAAGCGGGACTCGGATAATCGGGACGCTACTGTAGCTCAGTTTTAAGACTTAAAACACATGATTTTATTTATATAAAATGACGACATCTGAATCCGCTGAAGAATTCCTCATTTACGATCCAGTCATAAACATCTACAATAAAGTATGGGTAGGACGTCACTATCTCAGAATAATACACAAATGCTGCAAAAAGACATCAATTCATTTATATATATATATATTTTTTCAAAATAGCATGTATTTTAATTACTTTTTTTTTCAGTTTTTATGAGAAAGTGGCAACAAGAAGATATAATTGCTATTTTTCAACTATTTTCCCTTTACTGTCTACAGAAAATGAGTGCTTGAGTTGCCAAAATTAAACAAATGCTGCTAAAAACTACAAATAAAAAATAATATCTCAAAAATAAATGAAGATGCAGTTTTCAAACAAATTGCATTTAAAAGTACTTTTTTCCCAATACGACGGTATAAAAATTGAAAATGCGCGATGCTTAGAAGTTAAAAAAATTGCTATAGCGTATTTAATCGTACTGCTTTGTTTTACGACTGGCTTCTGTAAGGTAACGTTATTTTTGGAGACGGCACAAAATAAGCTGGGAGAAAGAAATAGCATACCGTACCGGGGGCTAAAAACAGCTTTAATTCTCAATTTTAATAAAGACAGGAAAAACTTATTTTCGAATATTTAAAATTTCATACTTCTTAAATTTATGCATTGTTTTTTATGTTGATGTGTTAAAAAATTGTCTTGAACGAGCGTTCTGACAAAAATTTCTTAGTTTAGCCTATTTCATGTTTATATTATTTCATTTAAAAAGAAAAAAATACAAGAGTATGTTTAAGATAACTTTAACGTGACTACCATTTTGAAAAGCGGGATTTAAACTTAGCGAACAATTTTAGAAGCGATCTCTTGGCGAGGTTTTTAAAAAATCGCCAAACCCATGTTGCAGAATTGATAGGATCTGAAAACCTGGTATGCTGGTGTGAGAAAACTAATTAATATACATAAAAATGAAAATTTGTCTGTCTGTCTGTCTGTAATGCTAGACAAATCCACAGTTTGGAAGCCAGAATTGTGAAATGTTACGTACATGTGTATTAAAACACGGCCGAGGCAACTAAAATAATCAGAAATCAAAATAATTTATAGTTAATTTTTAATTAATGAAAAAGCACCCATTGAACAGCAATTTCCTATCAAATTGAAACATTGTTCGTTATAGTAGCTGAAAAGAATTAAAAATTCACAATAAAATTCTTACCACAACGAATACTTTTCTATTGCAAGATTTCTGCGTGAAAATGAAAATGAAAGAAATAATTTGACGAATTTTAAAAAGAGTTAATATTACGTCATGATATTTTTATTGCAAGATTTCCGCGTGAAAAATGAAAATGAAATAAAGAGTTTGAAGAATTTAAATAAAAAGTGAATATTACGTCATGTTGGAAATATAATGGACGTCAACAAGTAAATATATAACATCATATGAGTTTGAAAAAACATACTGAAACATGATTAAAAAAAAAAACAATTATGGAAATAGTGGCATATTTTAACATTTTGAGGTTCTCTGAATTTCTTTTCGCCATTTTTAAATCTATTCTATATATATACGTGTGTGTATGCATGTATATTATAATTTACACAAAGTTCAAGGTCCCTAGAGATCATTCTTAATGAAGAACTGAAATAAAGATGGCTTTATTGCTTTCGTTTATTTTTTATTACCCGACTGGCAAGAAGGGTTATGTGTTTCACGCGTATCTGGGTATGTGGATTTCTTTACTCTCAAAACATCCCAACGGCTAGTTGGATTTTAATGAATGAGGTCTGTATCGATTCGTCTTAACCGTCCGATGGTTATAGGCTAGGTTTTGTTTTTATAAATTCAAAATGGCGACCGTAAAATACAAAATGGCGGTAGAGACGAAAAAGAATTTTTACGCACCCTATTGAGTGGCCTATCATTGGATAGGTCTTTCAAAATGAAGAGGATATTTCATGGACTATTTTACAGTCAGTAGCTCCGTTTAAATATTACACAATATGGAAGTTGTGTAGGTAGGATCTCTAGCTTTACTGGAACTCCAACCACCATAGACCTCATCAAAACAATGTCTAAGAAGGCCTCATCAAAACCGTGTTTATAGATGGGAACTAACAATTAAACACAACATAAAAGTCTTAGCATCCGGCGTTGCCCGTAATTTTAAGAATGTTTGTTCTGAAAACTTAATTTCAAAATTAAGCATACAGTATAAAACAAGTAAAAATTAAATTTAAAAAATCAAAAAACTAGACTGCGTAAAAAGCGAACTAATTAATTATTTCTCATCAATGTGAAACTATGTTTTTATATTACTTACCTATTTTTTTATTTACTTATCAATATAAGTAAATAAAAAAATAGGTAAGTAATATAAAAATATAGTTATAAAAAATTCCTAACACATTTCGAAACCCAATCATACATAATAATATATATATATATATAATAACACTTTTAATACTTATATTGATAAGTAAATAAAAAAATAGCTAAGTAATATAAAAACATAGTTTCACATTGATGAGAAATAATTAATTAGTTCGCTTTTTACGCAGTCTTGTTTTTTGATTTTTTAAATTTAATTTTTACTTGTTTTATACTGTAAATTTTGAAATTAAGTTAAAACAAACATTCTTAAAATTACGGGCAACGCCGGATGCTTTAGCTAGTACACTATAAAAAACAACTCTGAAACGTGTGTGAAAATAGCAGCATAACAAACTTTTTAATACTTTTTGAAATCTCGAAAATACATTGGATCCTGAGATTCCCAAAGTTAACCCTTAAATGCCTGATTTTTCAAAAACTATTGTAATTATGCTTTTCGGTTTTCATTTTTTAAATAAATCATGGGAAAAATACTTAAAAAAATCATATTTCGTTTTAAGTACAGTTTACTGCTAAAAAAACAGTTTGTTACTAATCGGCAATACTGGTGTTTAATTGAAAAAATAATTTCCCTTGATAAAATTCTATAATATTAAACACAGAAGAATTATAGGAACTATAATAAGAAATAAATTTTACTTGCTCACTGCAGGTCAAAATAGGCTATTTCGCAAGCTTCCCAACAAAACAAAAAGAACAAGTAGCAACAATTGAAAAAATAAATCTATCTTTATTCTTAAACAGCACAAGTGTTACCATCTACATGTTGAAAATCGATTTAATAATATCTTCAGAATATATTTTATTGGCAACATTAGGCATTATAGCTTCAATATTATTCTAATAGTATTTTAGAGCCTAAAATGGGTATGTTGCCGAAATGCAACGCCAGGCATTTAAGGGTTAAAGAAGGCATTTAGGAATCGTCTGGTAACTCAAATGAGGTTGTTGTATATTATAAAAAGTGGGTATGTTATGTTTTAGTAGATTAAGAAACATTTGCTTTTTAACACTTTCCAATAAAGTTGAAAAGTGTTTATGCATTTGGTTTGTCTGTCCGTCTGCCCACGCTCTAACTCCCGTAAGTAGACTCGGATTTTCATGAAATTGATAAAGGTTATTTAAGGTCACCAAAGCATGTTTGGTATTGTATACGAAGTATGTAGGATTAATCGTTCATTGACAGGGACACTCAAAAATATTCCATTGCATTATGGTATACGAGGAAAACTCGTTTGCAGAGTATTTTAATGACATTACGCTATTTCAGATGTATTGAAACGAATATAAATCACTGAATTTCACTTCGATCACGCTAGAACAGGCCATTCATAGCATTTTTTATTCATTTACAGGGACACACAAAAGAAATCGGTAGAATCTTTGAATAATAATGGCTGGAGTGTACGGTTTAAAATTCGGTATGCGCTTTAAAATTTAATTAATTTTTTGCATCTTACTCGTTGTATATAAATTCTATACCTCAAATACAGGGCTGCATAAAAGTATTCACGTACCGTTCTCCTTATTAGAGGAAATTGCTGAAGGTAAATTTTCAACTGAAGTATATTATCTCTTATATGAACTAAATTTTGGCATGCATGTAGTTAATAGATTCAAATCTATATATCATATACAGGCTGCTGAAAAAATTCGCATAATTTTGAGATTGTGAATGGGAAAAGCTGAAATTGGGTTTAACCGGTGCAATTTTGTTACATTATTCTGAATGTGTTGGAAAGTGTTTTATAATCTATGCTTGATGCATGATGTGTTCTTACTAGTTTTACAATATTGTTAGCCACTGATACCACTGTAAATTGTTACCTATCATTAAAAAAAAATACCTTTGAAAGTGGATTTTACACTGTGAATGATGTATAAATAATGAGCTAAAATTCAGAAATATATACAATATGTGTGCTATAGCAGTGTACCATGGGAAATAAAATATACATGGCATTTAAAAGCTTAAAAAGATGTTAAGAACTTCTCGACAGTTTCGCCCAAACCACTTGCCCATCATCAAGGGATTTCAAAATTAAACAGGCGAAGGCTCATTCGTCTGGTTGGATATTTTCGTCTGATTGGAATTGGATCCTTCCCCTGTTCAATTTTTAAATCCCTTGATAATGGCCAAGTGGTTTGGCCAAAACTCTCGTCAAGTTTTTAACATCTTTTCAAGGTTTTAAATGTCATGTATAATTTATTTCCCATAGAATTCGGTTATAGCTTATATATTGTACATATTTCTAAGTTTTAGCTCATTATTTACATGTTTTCTATCATATCAAAATTGCATCATTTACCGGAAAACAGTTAAAAATTTTTGAAAATATACTAAACCTCGTGAATGCCAAACCTGTATATAACGAAACCCTGTCTTAAACGAAAAATTTTCACAGTCCCAAAAATAATACGATATAATTATTAGAAACTGTGCACTTGCTAAGATTGAAACTTGTCTGTCTACAACGGATTTTTTCTACAACCTTGCGATTCCATCTTGACAGGTTTTACATCACATAAGTTATGTAAATAAAGAAAGCTACAATAACTTACCTTCCATGTTGTGTTCAGCTTATTTATGTAATCAATCATAGTATCAGAAAGAGGGTGGACATGCTTGGCTTTCGGAAACCGTGCTGACACTACGGTCAGAACGACAGCAAGTAGTACTACAACCTTCATTCTATTTTTTAAAAATACATAAAATACATAATTAAGATATTTTAATGTAATTATACTTAATAAGTCTCGTCGACTTTACTAAAAGAGGTGGTCAACTACTTTTAACAATTTTTTTTTTCGTAATTAAAATCAAAACAAATCATTTAACAGTGTTTTCTATGCCTCAGGAGATTTGAATATCACATTTTAATAACACTGGGCAACAATTTTTAACAAAGTTCATGTATCAAAATTGAAAACGCCCAATTCTTAATGAATCCAACGTGCTGAACACGAATATCACCATGAAAACTGTTTTTTGGCTCTTGTTTCTGAGATTAAGGGGTGCAAAGATAAAATGTACCTAACTCTTAAATTTCACTTTTGTTAAAACATTTTAAAGAATAAACTGATTTATTGCGCATTATAATAAGTAATATTTCATTTTTAGATATTCACGTGCATATATGAATTAATAAAACGTGTAATAAAATAAACCTTCCGAAAAAAAAAAGAATTTCAAAAAATAAAATAAACAAGTATCATAGGTAAAATGCAAGAGTTTGTCCTCTATATCTCCCTCTGATTCTGCAGTACATAAAATTACATCAAATGATCTAAATGATCGTGTTCATGATTTATATCTTTCGGAAGACAAAGCAGAACTACTCGCATCAAGACTTCGACAGTGGGATCTTTTGGAAGAACATGCCAGAGTGTCTTCATTTCGTAACCGACATATAAAATTTCTACATTATTTTCAGAAAAATGATAGTATTGTGTTCTGATCGGATATTAAAGGCTTGATGAATGAATTTGGACTAACACTTGATGGAAACGAGTGGCGTCTATTTATAGATGCGTCCAAAATAAGCTTAAATATGATTTTGCTTCATAATGGTAATGGACTACCATCCATTCCTATTGCATATTCTGCGCACATGAAAGAGACTTATGAACACCTGCAACATCTTTTACACCTAATTAAATAGACTGAAAATGAATAGTGTGTCTGTGCTGACTTGAAAATAGTTGCGCTTTTGATAGGTCTTGAACTGGGATTTACACAATTTTGTTGTTTCCTGTGTGAATGGTGCAGTCGTGCTACAGATTTACACTATATCAAGAAAGGCTGGCCTCCGAGGCTGTATTTGACACCTGGAAAAATTAATATCAAGAACACATTGCTTCTTTTTTCAGAAAAAATTATCTTACCTGCTCTGCACATAAAATTGGGTATTGTGAAGCATTTTGTTAAAGCTATGGATACAAAGAAATCAGCTTTTGCTTACTTGCATACAAAATTTTCCAGACTGAGTGAGGCAAACATTAGAGAGGGAATTTTTGTGGGTCCACAGATTAGAGATATTTTCAAGGATCCGAAATTTGAAAACCTGTTAAACCACGATGAAAAACAAGTATGGGATTCAGTCTGTCACGTTTGCACTAATTTTCTTGGAAACATCCGATCCGAATATTACGAAGATCTTGTTAACTACATGCTGGCTTTATATCAGAAATTTGGATGTCGAATGTCCTTAAAGCTACATTTCTTAGGTTCCCACCTGGATTTTTTCCCTAACTGCGGAAAATTCAGCGACGAGCATGGTAAATGTTTCCACCAGGATATGTCAGTGACTGAGTAACGTTATCAAGGAAAATGTTCTGCGTCTATGCTTGCAGACAACTGCTGGACGATTTTTAGAGATAATCAGAACGTGGAATATAAGCGAAAGATCAAGCGATTTCGTCAATAAAATTAGTAAGACTGTACTTTATGTGTCACTTTATTATGTACTGTATGTATTTGTAAGACTACTTTATGTTGTCACCTTTATTTCTTTATAAATTAAATTGGAAAAAAGACATACAATGCATCATTATTAATGTGTTCTTTT
Source organism: Maratus speciosus (assembly GCA_963932465.1). Lineage (NCBI taxonomy): Eukaryota > Metazoa > Arthropoda > Arachnida > Araneae > Salticidae > Maratus > Maratus speciosus. Next base: position 241,631,170 of record OZ010799.1, on the reverse strand, counting down.
ATCCCTATCATACAAAGTAAAACCTCAACATAACAAAATAACTAGAGCCAAATTCCATCTTTTATTGCCATATTCATGATTAGCAAGTTAAATTAATAAATATTTCGACACTTTCATTCAAGATACATTTTCATTGTTGTCCAGTGTAATTATAGCCATATTTAAACAGAATAGTTTTCATCAAATAAGGCAAATATTATTTTATGAAAAATCTGGTATTTAAATTCCCCGAAGCATACAAAACGTTTTTAACATTAAATTAATACATTCGTGACAGCATTCTTTCGTATTTTTAATAGACCGTCCCGCCTATAGATGTTATCATTGCATGTTACATATAAAAAAAATCTATATATACAAGCAGCTATATAAATTACTAATAAACTCTTAAGTAAAATTACGCTAATTAGATGAGTGCTAAAGTGTTTCATTTTATGAAAAAAATGATAAACCACTAATTTTTCATTTGCAATAATTGTATCAACGTTTAAATGGCTGTTACCTTTCTTGATGTCTAAATCATGGAACTTACTATACAAGGTATTGATGACACAGAATTACTAATCAAAATAAAAAGTCAAATATAAATTTACTAAGGAACTCACTTAACTTCATTAAAATTAATTTATATCACTGCTAAAAATTGTCTTTAATTAGCAACATGAATCTAAAACACAAGAAAGTTAAAATCATGATAAACGGTTATAGGGGAAAGTAGGGGAATGGCGCTCACTTAAGGGAAAACATGAATATCTAGTCAAATTTAGGCAAAAAAAATCAAAATTTTATTAACGAAGTATAACTATAAAGCATAAGGAACAGTTTGCAATCAACTATTTTTCATAAAAGTTTTAGAATTTTTTTTTTTTATCGTTTTATTTAAATGACCATCGATTGAGCGGTAATGCCCGACATGGTAGGGTAATTGCGCTCAGAGTTTGAATACAACGTTTAAGTAAGATAAAAGTCACATATGTAATTGTGTGGGCTGTTCACACCACTGCAGACTTTTTGCAATCACTTTACACATATTGTGTTAGACATATAGTGGGTTACTTTTTTTATATTTAGGTTTTTTGATTTTCACCATTTTTTTGAAATCGTAAAATTCTTCTTGTTTAATGACATATTAATTAAGTCGAAAACAGGGAAATTTTACTATTTCAAAAAAGTGGTGTCAATCAACAAATTTGAATTTAAAACAAGTTGCAAACTGGCAACACTTCTCTGGAATTCTACGCGAGCGCCATTACCCGCTATCGCAATGTTGGGTTTTAATGCATTATAATTGGCGTAACAACGCACTAAAAAAATAAATAAAAGCATGAAAATACAGCTAAATGTATATATTTTGCAGACATAATGAGTAAATTAATATTTGAAAATATCAGTATACACTTACCTTCAAGTTAGACGTTGTAGAATTTTATAATAAAACAACTTCAAACTAATAATGTGAGGACACAAAAATACTTTCCTCCCGACGGGCACTAAATCCGTACTGGGAACTTAGGATGAAGTTCGCTAAGTACCGGCACCGATCGCACGTTTTCAATTCTATTCTGTTTAGAGATATTTGGTGAGCGGGATTACCCTACTTTCCCCTAAATAAAATTTTTGGTAGTTAATTAAATGTAGCACTTTCAATTTAATTTTCCAATAATTCATCTCTGTTATCTTTCTCCTGATAAAGTAATGATGTAGTTTTTATTCTTGCAAAATACAAAGACCCTATATTGTTGCAAAAGTTTAAAATAAAAAGTCAAATATAAATTTACTAAGGAACTCATTTAACTTCATTAAACTAATTTATATCACTGCTAAAAATTGTCTTAATTAGCAACATGAATCTAAAACATAAGAAAGGTAAAATCATGATAAACGGTTATAAATAAAATTTTTGATAGTTAATTAAATGTAACACTTTCAATTTTATTTTCCAATAATTCATCTGTGTTATCTTTCTCCTGATAAAGTAATGATGTAGTTTTTATTCTTGCAAAATACAAAGACCCTATATTGTTGCAAAAGTTTAAAATAAAAGTCAAATATAAATTTACTAAGGAACTCATTTAACTTCATTAAAATTAATTTATATCACTGCTAAAAATTGTCTTTAATTAGCAACATGAATCTAAAACATAAGAAAGGTAAAATCATGATAAACGGTTATAAATAAAATTTTTGGTAGTTAATTAAATGTAACTCAGTTTTATTTTCCAATAATTCATCTCTGTTATCTTTCTCCTGATAAAGTAATGATGTAGTTTTTATTCTTGCAAAATGCAAAAACCCTATATTGTTGCAAAAGTTTAAAATAAAAAGTCAAATATAAATTTACTAAGGAACTCATTAACTTCATTAAAATTAATTTATATCACTGCTAAAAATTGTCTTAATTAGCAACATGAATCTAAAACATAAGAAAGGTAAAATCATGATAAACGGTTATAAATAAAATTTTTGGTAGTTAATTAAATGTAACACTTTCAATTTTATTTTCCAATAATTTCTGTGATTTCCAATCTGTGTTATCTTTCTCCTGATAAAGTAATGATGTAGTTTTTATTCTTGCAAAATACAAAGACCCTATATTGTTGTAAAAGTTTAAACCTAACATTTAGAAGGAAAAGACTTTTCCCTCGTAGTTTAATCTAAGTTTTGAAAAGTCCAAATAATTAATTTAACCCTTAACGGACCAATTCCGCCATATAAGCTGCATTGGCACCCTTAACCAAATTTATTCGCTTGACACCAACTTTTTTTTAAGAAATACTTTTACATGTATTTAGACAACGTGTGCAGGGGAAATCTGTTGAAATTTTTACTACTAGAATATAAAAACAGAATAATGTCTTTAAAGTTATCGTATGTTACTGGTTAATCTCTCTCTCCCTTTGTTTTCGTTTGTAATTGTTGGATTAAAAGGCTGTTATAACGTAATTTCGAAATTTGTGTTGTTTTTTTTTTTTTTGTTTTTTTTTTTTTTTTTGTCTGCACAACGTAAATAATTTTTTTTAAGCTATTAAAATAAAAGTTTATATGGTGTCATTAAATTTTGTTGTTAAACTTAAAATAGAGAAACTAGCCAAATTGATTGTGAAATTCAACTATTATTTTGGCCGTAGACTTGTAAGAGAAGATCTAGTGGCTTGAGTTTTCTAAATTCTTATATAATAACTGCAGTCCGTTTCCTGAGTTTCCTAAGAAGTAAGCTGAAGAAAAGAAATAAATACATGGGATTTTTGTATTAACACTCTCGCTGCGCAACCCGAGATTTTCTTGAGCATGCATTTTTTCCGTCTAATAAACCCTCCTTGATTATTCCCACCAGTAATTTTTTAATTGTAAATTTTGCCTTATTTAATCGGAGCATTTTCCCGATTAAATTAGACAAAAAGTTTTGTTTTGAAAAACCGGTGACAAAAGAACAAAAATTCTTAAAAGACCCTCCTTGCTAAGGGGTTTTGATAAAACAATTACGCAGCAACAGGGTTAAATGCCAACACGACATTAACATCGTGAGGTACCAGCACAATCTTCGAATTACACCTCTAAGGTTAGTAGAGAAGTCCCTTACCTCATATAAAGCATCGAGCCACAAATGCACAACCAAAAAAACCGGCAGCCTTGCACATATAAAATTCAAAATATAACGACAGCAGTTTGGCGATAGATAATGAATTAAAAAAATTTCAAAAATGATTAAATGAAAATTATCGTTAAATCTGACAAGTTATTTATTTAAACTTGTGCTAGATTATAATTTTATTTGCTATAAATCATCGTATTATTATTTTGTTTACAAGTAGTGACAGATATTAAATTCATCTTAAACATTATGCAAAGATCAGAGAAATGCAAAGCCCAGTTAAATTACTAAGGAAAGTACTTTAGCTAAAGCAAAGTTTTATTTTAAACAGGAAATAAATATTATTATGGTTACATGTGAATTATCAATAACCGTCAATTGAAGCAAGATATATTTACTTTTATTTATAAAGAGAGCTTTTTTTAGATGAGGCAAAAATCAAGTTATATTAATCAGTAAATGAATAGATTTTAAGATTTATGAAAGCACAAATAAGTTAACGGAATGTAATTTAGGAAAAAACATGATTTTGAGTATATTAAGGGGGTCCGGGGGACAAAAATCTTCAAATTTTGCAAAAACATTTTATTTCGTTAAAAATTGCTCTGTTTTTCTCTGCTTAAAATGACATTTAAATCATGTTTCTATCTGAATTAGAACAAAAAATATTTTTTTTTTCGTTTTGGTTTGTTTACAAAATGCAGCTTTCAAACAATGGCCGTCATGGAAACTACTTCTTGTAAAAATGCGTTTTTCTTCGTGAGAGGTTTTTTCACCATTTCTCGTATTTAAATTCTTATAACTCGAGAACCGTTAAAGATAACGGGTTCAAACTTGGAACATATCTTTTTCAATTGTTTTACTTTAATTTTGATTCAGCATATTAGATAAAAAATATGTACTTTTGAAAATATGATTTTTTTAAATAAAAGTTGCACCACTTTTTAAAAATTTTTTTCGTTAAATATTTTTAATTTTCTTATAAATTAATATTTTTTTAAATGCTGAATCATAATTAAAGATTATTTATTTCTGTTTATTTAAATGAAACAAAATTCAAATTCTATAAAAAATATTCCAAGTTATAACGATTTTAATTTACCCCACTTTTTTAATAAATTTTAAATATTTTTTTTTTTAATTATGAGAAGTTTTATCATGTAATTCTGCTTACAAATGATAAGGTTAACCATCACAAAAAAATTCAGACTTTTAACTCAATAAATAAAAATTATTTTAAAATGTGTCCCGGACCCCCTTAAATTATCATATGATTCTACATCATAGTCTAATCTATTTTAAAGCTATTATTTTATGAATCAGATTTTTTCACACTTGCAGAGAGTTAAAACGCAATGTTACGATCTCAAACGCTTTCTCCAGTTTTCAAATAAATCATTATATGACTTACGGGCAAGGATGGTTGTAATTATTCCTTGTAGGTCAGGGAAGGTGAACCTTTTCACAACTACGTGCCAAATTTTTCAAAAAGTATATTTTACCTGATCGTGACGTGCCAACAATAGAAAAATTTAATGGATGAAATAACACAATGTATCAAAGTTACTTAAAAGTTTGTTTTTAGCATTAAAAAAAATACGGGTAATAATTCATGTTATACTTTAGAAATTTATTTTTAAAATATTATTTCTGTTGTCTCATTTTATATGCCAAATAATTTATATCAGCTTCGCACTTAGTTATTTTTAAGAGAATGCAAGTTGAATTGGACTCTTTCGACAAGATTTTGTTACTTGAGTTTTTCATATTGTTTGTTTCCAAAAAGAATGTCTCGCAGAAAATATTGTCAAAATAGCAAGCGCCAGAATCTACAACTTTCAGTGTCTGGAATTGAATTCCAAGTTATTATAATTTTACCACTGGCATTTTTTCTTATAATGAATTTTAATCTTCCTTTTGCGATAATCTCTTAATTCTTAAAATTTTGTGAGCCAATACTGAACTAGATTTGGATGCATTAAGTTGTATTTCAGTTCTTCAATCTGCATGACAATGACACCCAACCGAACGAATCGAATTCAGATAAACAGAGACAACATCTAGATTAATTAAGGCATTTTGTGAAATTCTACTATATTTTGATGTAGAACCTGAAAATATGCCGTGCCAAAAATAATCTGCCGCGTGCCACTTATGGTACGCGTGCCATAGGTTCGCCGTCCCTGTTCTAGGTCTTTGAAATTCCGTGTAACTTTTTTCTCGTGACTTTTTTCTCGCTTGATAGAAAATATGTAAACAATTTTAAATAATTAAAAACATGAAGAAATTTTATTGTCTTTATCCCCCCAAACTTCCTGGAACTACTTTTGTATAAAATACTGTTAAATATATAGAAATCTATATGTAAGAGAACGTCAAATTCACCTTAATAAGTTAAATTAAAACATGAATATATTAAATGATTCACAGCTTTATTACTAAAGTAGGTGTAAAAACCATTAAAAGGCTTTATACATTAAAACCAATTTTCAGATGTTAAAAATAAATTTTCCCGAGCTCTTTCGACCAAGCCCTGGTCATCATCAATGGGGTGAAATGAGAGGACAAAAAACCAATCGGTTACAGTACTGTCTACGAGTGAAAATTGATGGAAATCCGCTTTCAATTGTTATATGCGTTTTTTAATTTATTTTTTACTTATTACTTACTGTGTATAAATTCCACAGATCATATACAGGGCTTCACAAAATAATTCGAATGCATTTCCGCTTATTGACGAAAATTGCTGAAAGGAAATTTCCAACTGTGTTATTCGTATGCGTTTCCTAACCGAACTAATTTTTTGTATACTATGTAGATGTGTACAATATTATATACAAATCCATAGATCATATACAAGGCTGTACAAAAGAATTCGTATATACAGTACAACGCCGATTATCGGAACTTCAATTAAACGAACTTCCAATTATCCGAATAGCCTATTTTTCTCAAAAAAATTTTAAACGAATTTCCAATTATCCGAACAGCCTATTTCTCACCAAATGTTTTTAATAACCAGAATTCCAATTATCCAAGCACCTTATTTCTCTCATTTTTACCCCTTTCAGATTTAACATGGGAAATCGAATCCCCGATTAGTGTATCGTTGGAAGCAGTAACAACGAAAAAGAAATTGAAGAAAATGAAAACGAATGCTCTGAAAATGACCCAGTACCAACACATAACGAAGCCTTTAAAGGTTTGGATATGAAATGGCTCGAACGGCAAAAGAACGCTGATCCTATTCAACTAACGTATTTAAGAATAATTCAAGATATTGCAGCATCGGGAAAAAAATTTCTTCTTTGAAGCAAGCAGCATTCGAAAGCTTTTTTGCTTCAATTATAATCTCTGGAGTTCAGAAGATGATAAAAAGAGAAAAAGAAAATTTTAAATTATAAAAAAGTAAAAAAAAAAAAAAATTGAAAAAGACAATTTATAAATACGCCAGCATTCACTTGTGCTCCCAGTCCTAAGCCTCGATAAAGTGTGAAGGTTTTAGTGCAATCAGGATTATCCCTTAAATTGTCTGTCCCTTTATCCGAACTAGCGTCGGTACTGACTTGTTCGGATAATCGGCGCTCTACTGTACATATACATTTTATTATATATAGTATATGGCTTACACTGGGTTTCGAAATGTGTTATGAATTTTCCGAATTGTTTACTTAGACACCATCTTTCGTATTATAAAACGATAAGTCCTTTTTGCAGTATTATGAATGTGTTATAAAGTATTCCATAATCTATGTTTAACGCATGCTTTACCTTTCTTGCTTTCTATTTCCATGAATTAAATTGTAACTGTCAGTTTAACTACAGGCACTAGAGCAATTTCGTTTGGTGTTGGTGTTGTTTTTATGACGGCCAATTATTTACACTTGGGTCCGAAGAGGGGGGGTGTCCTCCGTGGGGCCTTTCAAAGGGAACCTAACCCGTATTTACGCAAGGAAATCCAAAGTTTGAAGAAAACCGTGGAAAACTCCGAAAGATTAGGCCGACGGCCGCGATTGGGTTCGAACTCAGCAACTCCCGTCTACCAGCTTTGAGAGCAGAACCTCTCGGCCACTGGTGGGGTGCAATTTCGTGTGGAACCCTAGTACTAACGCTAGAGACTTCTAAAAAAGTGATTTTTGATTATAAAAATCCTGTACATAAAGTTTAGTATAGAAACAGTGTCCTATGAGTTAACCAAGCCTTCAATTCATTTATTGAACAAACTGTCTCAGAGATCGTCTCACAATAGCTACGCAGCAATTTTTGCGATAGTAATTAAAAATTAATTCTTTTTGTATAATTTTCAAATCAATACCCGTATAGTCCAAGAGCCGACAGCACAAAAACCTATATTATCAAGCACAAGTAAAAAACCTTTATTTTATGGAAGAGTAGAAGTAGGGGAATCTAATGATCCATGTCTACTGGAAGTGAAGTGACCCATAGGTCAAAAATTAATATCACCAGTGGTTGACTCTTAGATTTAATATTGTGAATGTCCTACAAACAAAGGTATGAAACATGGAGGATAGTTGTAGGACAAACACAATGATAAACCTACGAGTCAACCACTGGTGGTATTCATTTTTGGTTTATGCACCATTTCACTTCCGTCAGACATGGATCATTAGATTCCTCTACTACTACTCTCCCATAAAATAAAGGGTTTTTTACTTGTCCTTGATAACATAGGCTTTTGTGCTGTTGGCTCTTGGACTAGTAATTCGATAATGCAAATGTTATACTCACTTGCTTTAGGTAAGGAGACCACTTCAGGGACTGTGTTGAAAATGTCTCTATCACTTCAACAAAAATATTTTCTTATCAAAGCTTTTGTTCGATTCGAATATGCGATATTAGCAAGCTTTGTACTTTAAAGAATAATAAGGAAGTTGATAAGGTACTGATAATTTAAAAACACCCGTTGATTTTTTATCGATAAGTCAGATTCGGGTTTAATAAAGGGGTTGTCAAGACGATTCTGCCAAGAAACATAACACGCTATTTTTCACCAATGATCGTGACAAAAGATAAAACGATTATTTTTTTTATTTTAAAAATCTTATGTCATCATAAAGTGCAATGTTGAAATGATATAAAAAAAAATTTCAAGCTATTGTTGATATTTTTTTTCATTCCTAAGGGATAAGAGTAATTCTTCCATTCGAGGTTTAATCCTGGAATAGAAGAATTACTCTTATCTCTTTTCTTCTTATAAGGTAAAATGAGTCAAAATGACTCATTTTTCCATTCCAGGTCTGTTTCCTTTGTCTTGTTCTAATATACAACCTTAAATCTGTTATAAATCTGTCAGTATGGAGAAAAAACTTATTTTAACATAAAATCTTAAAAAGGTTAAAAAAAATTGCAGTTTTAATTATTCGTCCAAACCATAAATACCATAAGTACCGGATTCTTTACTGAGTAGTTATAGCTTTCACGGGGAATAACTTAGGAATATGTAAAATATCGAGGCTGTAAAAAGGGTGGTTGCTGCAAAGCGTTACATGTGGACCGTTTGATTCACGTGATGCCCCCATGCCTTCTTTAACCTTCTTTACCTTCTATTACCTTAATTACCTTCTTTCTTTTTTTTGTCCCAGGAATACCTTCTTTAGGTATTCACGGCCTTTGCAACCACGAGCCCCTGAGCGATATTTATCTATTTCATTTTTTCTCTATTTTCTCTTGTCTATTATTTTCATTTTGTTTCCCTCTCGTTGTGGTTTTTTCTTTGGAAATGAAGGTAATTCTGCCTAAGCCGACAACATCCTGTGTTTATCGACTTATGGAGAATTGTAAACCCCCCCGTATTTACCTGCGTGGTTACCCGTGTCACTGGAAAGGGGGATCCTGGCAGTTGAGGGAAACCAACACACTGCTTTGGCCTCTGCTTTAGGTAGATGGGAGGTTCATATTCCTCTCGTTTAGATCAATCGGCTGGTAAACTGACTTGTCGCTGGTTAGGGATAAAGTGATTAAGCACTTTCTAGTCATCTCTGGAGACCGACATAGGAGTGTCATGTGAACGTGTGGACCCTGGTTAGCACTAATGCATGAATGGGCATCCCCCTGTTTAGATCGGTAGTGGGTAGTACGGCAGGCGTTTTTATTCATTTTTATTTCTACTATGGATGGAAGTACTTTACATTCTTCTATTTTTCTCCCATATGGAGATCAACAAATTGTACAGAACACCTCATTCATTTGTTTCTTTGTAATTAAACGTACTGGTAGTCTTTCAAGTGAACTTCACCATTTCTTATTTTATCGCAAAACATTACAATCTGTTTTTGGAGATGGTTGTTCACTTAAAAAATGTAGTCTAGGGATTTACTGATGTAGGTCTCTTCGACCAACCATTCACAATTTCTCTCAAATTATCCAACAATAGATTATTTTTCTGTTTCTGTTGAGGTACATCGAACTTTTACTATAAGCCGCTGTGTAATATCACAACCAGAAGTTTTGTTCTGTACAAAAGAAGACCTCTTGCAAAGATAAAAATGTCATAGATGTATGCCGTAACTGTGTCCGTCGGAATGGGTAAGTGCTTCCTACGAAGCACATTATATTGACTTTCAATAGCCTTAATTTACAACATTTCGATCTTGCTTTTCCAAGCCACTTCGTTGTTTTAAATGCCAGCATTGTCGTCATACTATAACTACCTGTCCCGGTACTGTTACATGTGCACAATTTTTAGAAGTGGCCATGACAATAATTATTGTAATAAAGCTGAACGTTGGGCAAACTGTAAAGATGACCAACCAGTATACTCTCGTTCTTGTCTGAGTTGGATCCACGAAAAAGAAATTTTTGTTGTTAAAATTGCACAAAACCTTTCATACCCTGAAGCTCACAAATTTGTTCCATCCAGAAGTCCATCTGCAGGGGTTTCACATTCTAGTTTACTGGAACAATCTTCAAAATCCGTAACTCATATAGGCAGGGCCTGATTACCAACGGGGCACACTTACACCAATAAATTTTAAAAGAAAAGTTTGACTTATTTAAACGTCGTATTCATGTAAAATTTCTGCCATGAATGAGGCAAAATTTTCTGTTTATTTTTAGTGGTAGGAATTTGCCCCGTGGGTAATCAGGCTCTGCATATAGGTACTCAAACTCAATCCTCTTTAATAGATAATATACCTGTCGCCTTATCGTCTGGTACTACTAAGAAAGAATTCCATGATATGTCCTGTTATTACAAGATAGGAAATTTTTCCCGGTTAAAACTCTTGCCACACTTAGCACAGCCCATCGCAATAGAACATTCTGATCCTTCTAAGCATAATCATTCTAGATTGTACTCACCATCACAACTTGTTACAACAGATTCATTTAAAGATCATCCAAAAAAATCTTCTGCTCTATCTCCAAGCAAATTGGTAAAAACCTGATATATCTGTTACAAAACAAGGAAAACAAAAGGAATGCGTACAGAGGAAGAAAATTAAATCTCAAGAATCTTCACAGTGAAAAACTCTTGCGAAAAAAGCCCCAAAATCATGTTTTGAAGCACCATTTAATAATTTTAAGGACGCCAAACTACTCCTCCTCTATGCAGAAGATGATATGGAGTCAGAGGCTTATGACACAGATATAAATGAGGAAAATGTCGTTTTTGAGGTATTTAATCCACTTTTCGTGACGCAGGAGCTGTAAAAGCACAATTTAAGATGCACGAAAAGAACATCACGTGACTGGCGGTCGAAAGGGAGACGAACGCGAAACGTAGCGCGGCAGCCTGTCTTTTACAACAGCCTTTTAAAATATGAGGTTGTAAACTTATTTTTTTAATACATGAAAGCTAACCTTCGTTGATGACGTGTTTAACATGCTGATCAGGTGATCAGCTGGTGTTACAGTGTGATGAATATAGGTTGTAAAGCGCTCCATTTCTGATGGGAAAGTTTTCAGCAGGATAAGGGAAAAATTTTCTTCTCTGATAGGAAATCATAGTGGAATCGAAATCAACCCGTCTATATTTAAGAAAGTCTGGAAAAAACAGGAGAAATTTGAAAAAAACAGGCAGGGTTGTCAATGATATGGCAAACATTGTGATAGCGAAAAACACTGAGCGGAATTCATACCTGTCAGGATAAAGATATCTGCCAGAGAATTGTATTGATATCTTCTTTGGCAAGTAAATACGTTTTAAAGCAGAGAATTATTTAATACATCGAGATCTGTCTCTTTGTGGTCCTTTCTTAATTCAATTTGTTTATTAAAATGTCCGGTTTGAAATAGATTTATTTGATTTAGATTAAATTAGCATAATTCTCCAGTGAATACTGGTGTGATGGAATCTATGGGAATGCGCAGAACATCGACACCACATGGCGACATATTCCAGAAGAGCTTGAAATGTTTCGGATCTGCTTCACTATCAGTACTGCTCAAGGGTCTTCTCGAAACGCTTTCTCCAACAGTTTAGCAACGATATCTTCTGACACCCCAGAGTTCCGATTTAACGCCCCTGAACTTTTTGTGAGTGTATCTAAACGATTGGTGTACTGGGATTTTCAGCAACTATATCCTGATTTCCAATGTGTCAATTAAGGAGAAATTACACAGATGCTGTTTGCAAATTTCACGTCAGCAGTGAAGCGCTTCGTGCATTCTATTCGTTATACTGGTGCAGACAATTTGACCAGCATGTCATGCCGCTATTCTCTCATTAGTTTTCGTCTCCTAACAAACATATTCAAGTTACAATGCCATATCCTTAATTCTTTTCTAATTATACCCCACGAAATTTTGCAACTACAGACCTGCCTCTCAATTTGTTTCTAAACTACCACCCTTTTTAAAGAAAAATATTTGTTTCAGATTTTTTTATATAAATTTTGTAGGAACCTACTCGAAAGGTACATTTTGTTGCAGATGTTGTAAAAATTTTTGAAAGAATTTTTTTCTGAAACACTGGTATTCAAAAAACGAACTAGTCGCTGCTTTGTAACTACTTAGTCAAATACCAAGTATCTCCGATATGGTAAATACGTCTGGCGTTAACGAACACGCGAATGGTCTTTTTCAATACAACTTAAAAGCGAAAGATTAATTGCACAGGGTTAGGAAATAATATATATTTTTATTTTAAACCATTTTAGTCCTTTCAGCCTTTTCCCTTTTATTACTGGGTTCAAATATGCCGAGGTTATGAATTTATTATGTAAGATTTTTCCGCAAAATGAGAATGAAGATCAAAGAAAATCCCACAGGAGATCCAGCAAAGTAAAAAAAAAAAAAAGGCTAAAAACTTTATCCAAATAAGCTGTTTCTTATATTTTTTATAAATTTCTTATGTTTGCCATAATCACCGCAAGGTCAAAAAATTTTTGAACGTATATTTCTATGTAAGAAGGGATTTTTAAATGAAAAAATTAAAATTGAAACAATTTTAAGATGCTATTAGCGATTTTCCACTGCGTGCTTTTAATACCGTGCTGTGATTATATAAAATTTTTCGGACTTGCCCGGGTCTCAAATCGTGGAAATATGACGGGCTCAGGCTATAAAAAAAAAGAGACCGAACTCATCTCTATTTAAGGCATCAGAATATTGGAAAATTCATGCCGGTAACCTGAATCCTCAATCAATACAACTCAGCGCTCCTTAAGCACCGTGAAAATGATGGGAAATGTAATTACGTGGGCCAAAAAGTTCACTGTTTCACTTAAAATGCGACTAAAATAACAAGTTGGAAATTGCACTTGAAACGTGGCAAATGAGGTGCGTTCGTACTATAACTTGTTTTATAAATATTTTTTGAACCGCATATCGTACTGAAAGTATATTTTAGTGCATTTCATAAGTGCATATCCATTTCCTTCTGTTCGAAAGGCTGTAACATCATTCAAATGCACTCGAAATAGTTTTTTCCCATTGGCCGTCATGTAACGGCAAACTTTTGACTGTTCCTGTCATTAAACTATTCATCCGATTTTCATAAAATTTGAAGCGACTCCACAAAATTTTGCAGCAATTATATATTTAAAATTTCATACCATTCGGTTGGTTAATTTTTGCTCTGTTACATGCGGACAGACGGACAGACAAAGGGACAAACCGAACGACGACTATAAGTGCTACGTATTTATATAATTACGAACGCACCTAATAAAAGAAAAGAGATGTTACAAGTTAAAAATATACATTTTAATTAAAAACTTGTAATAATTATTGGTTCTCTCATTTTCAAAACGAAGTGACGTATTTGTATAAATAAACAGCAATTAGTTATTATAGTAAATACTCTGATGATGGGCTTGGGAAATACAGCCCGAAAGTACTAAGGAGTTTTAAATAAAATGTGTATTTTAGGTAGATTTCGTATGAAATACTACCTATTACATTCTCCCCTATGTTGGAATTTCTGAAAATTTTTTGCAGATCTACACCGATCATGACCCCTAGAACCCAAAACAACCTTCCGTAAAAAACTTTATATACATATATATATATAACCATAAATTAAACATTACCGACTGTTAAGAATAAAACAATAAGTTACTCAATGACACCATTTTTAAGGAACTCTTCGCAGTGAACTGTATATTTCTTTATTTTAAAACAATAATTGTTAAGAGTGAAACAGTCTCTCTGGCCGTTTCCAAGTCAAACATTCCATTATCTCAAATAACAAAAAAATTTAGTGTTTCCACTCACTAGTAACTAAATTACAATCTATCGTCAACACGCAGACGATTGGAATAATAAATAAAATTACGGCGCTGACACAGCGCCCTCGTACGGGAGATTTTAATTACGATCAGTAACATACTCCCGACCGTTGAAACCTGCAGGTTTCAAAACTACTTTAATATATAATATAAAATTACATAATACTACATATAAGAATGCAAAGATATAATTAATAACAAAGGAAAAATGGCAAAATTACTTTACATTTGAATACAATAAAACATACTATAGAAATTAAACAACAAAATATATTCAAAATATACCAAATATATACATTAAATAAATTAGCTTCCATTAACTGGAAGCGGACAAATACTTCTCACATCTCTCTTTATTATTGTACCGTTAGGTAGACGAATGCTCACTACTCGAACTTTTTTGTCCTTACCGAGAAATATCTCGGAAATCCTACCTGTTGCCCATTTTGTGCTGAGCATATTTTCATCTTTGATCAATACGAGAGAACCAACATTTATATTGTTTTTATTTATTTGCCATTTATTACGTTGCTGTAAGGTGTTCAGATAGTCCCGCTTCCATAATTTCCATATTTGCTGGCTATATTTTGTTATTTTTTGCCAGTTGCTAAGTTTGTTTTCCGAAATTTCAGTGAGCTGGGGTTCAATAATAGACGTTAAGGGCCTACCTATAAGAAAATGACCCGGTGATAGAGTCTCGAAATCGTCGAAATCTGATGATAATGGGGACAGAGGTCTTGAGTTCAAAACACTTTCAATTTCTAGAATTACTGTCAGAAATTCCTCTAAAGTGAGGTGCGCGTTACCAATTACACGTTTTAGATGGAATTTGAATGATTTAACCCTGCCTCCCAAAGACCACCGAAGTTCGGCGCTTTCGGAGGAATAAAATTCCATTCGATATTTTCCCTTGCAAAATAATCAGCTAATGCTTCATCTGGGTGTCTAACCAAATTGTGAAGCCTTTTCAATTCTAAGTTTGCCCCTACAAAGTTTTTTGCATTGTCAGAAAATATTTTTGAACACTTTCCCCTTCTGCTAACAAAGCGCTTAAAACAAGCAATGAAGGCTGCAGAAGTGAGATATGAAACGAAATCTAGATGAATAGCTTTGGTGCAGAGACAAACGAATATACATACACACACTTTATTATATGTACCTTTCCTTTGATTTTTGAATTTAATGTAAAAAGGGCCGCAATAATCAGTTCCAATAATGGAAAATGGAAATGAAGGTGTAACACGCTCTTTGGGAAAGTCACCCATAACTTGACTCGCTAATACAGGCTTGTTTTTAAAACAAGTGACACATTCATATGTTATTTTGCGACAGATGTTTCTACCATTAGTTATCCAAAATTTACGACGAATATGGTACAACAATGTTTGTGATCCTACATGTAAATACTTTAAATGAAAATATCTTACAATAATTAAAGTAAGGGGATGCTTACTTGGCAGAACCATAAGATGTTTTTCATTTGTTGTCAAATATGAGTTACCCAATCTACCCCCAACTCTTAAAATATTACTTTCATCTAAGAAACAATTTAAATAATTTAGTTTACTTTTATTTGGTACTGAATTACCTTTCTGAAGACATTTTATTTCTTCCTGATACTCACTTTGTTGAACCATCTTTATCAGTGATAATTCTGCAGCATTCAATTCTTTAGAAGTAAGATGATCTTTCACTCTATTAACATTTCGAAGGTTATGAATAAATCTAAGCACATAACATAAAATACGAATGATAGTTATATAATTATTACTAACACTAATAATATAACCTAATAAATAATTTTGATCATAAATAGCTAGAGTAACTAAAGAGTTATCATTTTCACATTTAACTGTTTTCTTTAGTTCATCAGAATAGTCATCTGGCGAATTTTGGATGTTGCAGTCATTAGTTGGGAGAACAGTTTCTCTCAAAAAGGGGGACCTTTAAACCACAAATCCTTTTCTAAGAGCATATCAACACTGACGTCTCTGGTAAGGAGGTCGGCTGGATTAGACTTTCCCGAACAATGAAACCACGAATTGGAGTCAAAGATTGAATCTCGTTGACACGATGCGCTATGAATGATTTCCATCTTTTACTAGAACCTCTAATCCAGTACAAAGTGATTTTGGAGTCTGTCCAGAAGAACACATCTGATGGCTTCTTATGATCTACTATTTTCTTGACTGCATTACCTAGTCGGGCAGCAAGTAAAGCTCCCAATAGCTCTAATCTTGGTAAAGTGATTTTTTTAAGAGGTGTAACTCTACTTTTTGAAGTCACAAGGTTAACTTCAATAGCATTTTCTTTTACAATTCTGAGGTATATGACAGTGCCGAAGGCTTTCTTACTAGCATCGCAGAAACAGTGAATCTCTACCACATCTGAATTTTCTTCTTTCGTTGAATTTAGCACAATTCTTGGAATTTTTAGGTCGGAGAGGCGTGGGATCTCAGAACACCATTGAAGCCACTTTTCTTTAACATCTATTGGTAGATCTTCATCCCAAGCAATTTTCCGCAACCACAGGTCTTGAAATAGGCATTTCATGCAAATAGTATAAGGAGTGAGCAAGCCAAGAGGGTCGAATATTTTTCCAATAGCACGCAGGATGAAGCGCTTGGTGTTTTCATTTTTTGATAAAATTTTTAATAAGCCTTTTACATCTACGATAAAGCAATCTTCACTCGTATGCCAAGACATTCCTAGAACCTTTGTTGAGTCAAATCCTAATTCAATTGGGTTATGTAGAGGCTGAGTATCAAACCCTTCTTGTTTCCATTGCTCCATCAAATCGTTATCATTAGTTGACCATTTTCTGAGTTTCATACTTGCCTCGCTCATAATATAAACAGCATTTCGAGAGATTTCTAACGCATCTTGCAAGTTGTCAGCACCAGCGATGAAATCATCAACGTAGAGGCACCTATCTAATAACTTTGTTGTTGTAGGATATCTAACTTGAAATTTCTTGATATGTTTTCTTAGAGTAGCAGCAAGAAGAAACGGGGAAGCATTCATACCAAATAGAACTCGGTTGAAGCGATATATTTCTATACCTCTATCTCCAATCCATAAAAACCTCACGGCATCTCTGTCTTTCTCCGCTAGGGATATCTGCAGAAAGGCCTTTTCTATATCACCTATCAATGCTATTTTGTTTAATCTAAAATTGATAAGTAGATCGAATAAGTTTGGATTAAGATTTGGACCTGGCCAAAGACAATCATTTAACGATAATTCGTCAACATCGTGTGAGCTGGCATCGAAGACTACTCTCATTTTCGTTGTCAGGCTTTGTCTAAAGACAGGTTGATGTGGATAAAAAAGTGGTTTCTCCAATGGCTTGTGCGTTTCCGTTATTTTTTCTATGATTCCTTTATTTTCATAATCTTTCAAAGTCTCACAATATTGAGCACGAAGCTCTAATTTTCGCTTCATTTTCACTTTAAGACAGTTTAGTCTATTATTGGCTATTTTGAAATTGTCATTCATTTCTCGCCAATCCTTTTTCCATGGTAAGGTAACTTCGTAACGTTTATTTTTATAAGACTAGGGGGCTCGGCCCCCTACGAGCTACGCTCGCCAACCCCCGTCCAGACACCGTAGACTCTAAATGCACACTAATTTGATCGGCTTTAAAAAGATTTCGAAAGATTGAATTATAATTTAAAAAACAGTGGCGATCTCTCTATAAACGGATTTCTATTCATTTCTCTTTGA
Source organism: Maratus speciosus (assembly GCA_963932465.1). NCBI lineage: Eukaryota > Metazoa > Arthropoda > Arachnida > Araneae > Salticidae > Maratus > Maratus speciosus. The sequence continues at coordinate 241,613,161 of OZ010799.1, read as the reverse complement.
TTGGGGAATTTTAACGCCAAATCCGTTGCGGTACTACTTGATTATCCCATCCGACCAATTTCGCCAAATTATATAAATCGCCAAACCACTCGCCAAATTATACAAATTGACATAATTTTTATTTTAAATAACGAAAAAACAAATAAATTAGTACAACATTAATAAAAATGAAAATAAAACGTCGAAATAAAAATAACTTGATGACGTAGACACGTGTAACAACATTTCAAAATAAGCTAATATAAAAGGAATTAAGTAAACAGAGTCTTTGTCTCCTGGTATTTTTTAACAAAGTGAAAAGAAAGTTCTTTTAAATGAGACATTTTAAATTAATCGTTTTTAATCTGACGTAATTTTGACCAAACTATTCTTTCTCTTTTTAATATTCACGTGAAAATACTTGTGTTAGAAATGAAATATTATTTGCGCTTTCCTAACAAAAATAGTTGAAAAATATCCTCTTAAAATATCAAATAAATGTCTAGCGCAATTTCTAAATTTAAACCGTTTTGCAATATTATTTTGTGTTCATTTTATGTAATAACTGTAATGTGACGTAAATATGACGTAATTTCTCCTATTTAATACTTCTAACGCATGTTAATAAATTTATTGTTTTACGAATTCTTTTCTCTCTTAAAATTCACGTGTAATTATAGTTTTTATGGCGTAATTTTTAATAAGTTCCTGCTTTTTGTACATAATTATTTAATTCTAATTCCAAATGTTTTTTTCTGTTTATAATAGTCATGTGTAAATAAATTTTTAATTTATTTACACGTATAAATATATTTTTTTTTGAAGCAAACATTATTGTTTCCGCTGTTTATACAGTTGGCAACAGTTTAAATTAATATCACTTTCTAAAATCTGTTAAAAATATCTCTAGAAATGCTGAAAATCTGAATTTAAAATAGAAATAAAACCCCAAAAAATTAGTCAAAATAAAAAAATTAATGCAATCTGCACTCCGGCAAATTCTAACGCATAAAATGATCTAAAAATGATTAAATTCCTATGAACAGTTTTTGCTCCTATAAAACTTTTTTAGTGGAACGATTTTGTCCAACTTTAACATTAAATATCTCTTAAAATAATTCTTCGATCTGAAAACTGTCTGCATCAGCGTGTTTATCAAACATTTCTGTATAATACTACCGATTTTCATATTTTTGTAGGCATTATTTTTCTTAATATTAACGAAGAAAGACCCCCGGTCACAAAAAATTCAAAACCGGCGGCGGCGGCAGTGACAGCGGTAGTTACTTTTTTTTAGAACTAGGGGCTCGGCCCCCTACGAGCTACGCTCGCCAACCCCCGTCCAGACACCGCAGACTCTAAATGCACGCTAATTTGATCGGCTTTAAAAAGATTTCGAAAGATTGAATTATAATTTAAAAAAACAGTGGCGATCTCCCTATAAACGAATTCATTTCTCTTTGATTGGGGAATTTTAACGCCATATCCGCTGCGGCACTACTTGATTATCCTGTCGACCCATTTCGCCAAATTATATAAATCGCCAAACCACTCGTTAAATTATACAAATTGATGTAATTTTTATTTTAAATAACGAAAGAACAAATAAATTCGTACAACATTAATAAAAACACAAATAAAACGTCGAAATAAAAATAACTTGACGTATACACGTGTAACAACATTTCAAAATAAGCTAATATAAAAGGAATTAAGTAAAGAGAGTCTTTGTCTCCTGGTATTTTTTAACAAAGCGAAAAGAAAGTTCTTTTAAATGAGACATTTTAAATTAATTCTCAAAATATCAAATAAATGTCTAGCGCAATTTCTAAATTTAAACTTTTTTGCAATATTATTTTGTGTTCATTTTATGTAATAACTATAATGTGACGTAAATATGACGTAATTTATCCTAAGACTTCTAACGCATGTTAATGAATTTATTATTCTACAATATCCTTTCTCTTTTAAAATTCACGTGTATACTTTTTATGACGTAATTTTTAATAAGTTCCTGCTTTTTATACGTAATTATTTAATTCTAATTTGAAAGTTTTTTTCCTGTTTATAATAGTCACGTGTAAATAAATTTTTAATTTGAAGCAAACATTATTGCTTGCGCTTTTTATACAGTTGGCAACAGTTTAAATTAGTACAATTTTCTGAAATCTGTAAGAAATACCTCTAGAAATGCTGAAAATTTGAATTTAAAATAGAAATAAAACCTGAAAAAATGAGTCAAAATAAAAAAAATAATGCAATCTGCACTCCGGCAAATTCTAACGCATAAAATGATCTAAAAATGATTACACTGCCATGTCTAGTTTTTGCTGCTATAAAACTTTTTTAGAGGAACGATTTTGTCCAACTTTAGCCTTAAATAACTCTTAAAATAATTCTTCGATTTGAAAACTGTCTGCATCAGCGTATTTATCAAACATTTCTGTATAAAACCACCGATTTTCATATTTTTGTATGCATTATTTTTGTTAATATTAACGAAGAAAGTCCTCCGGTCACAAAAAAATCAAAACCGGCGGCGGCGGCGGTGACAGCGGTAGTTACTTTTTTTTAGAATAGAGAGATAGAGAGATACAGATTTTTCGAATATTTCTAACGCTCTATCTTCGTCAGTACATGTGGGATCGTCTTTTATCCCTAGTGTTTTAAACTGAAAGAATTTTTGAACTTCTTTTGTCAAATCTTCATAGTTACAAACAAGCCCACAATGAGTATTTTGCGTGATTTGATTGTCAGGATTTAATACGCTTCCACAGGCAATGAATCCAAATACCGAGTTTTGGAATTTTAAATTAGAATTGGGGACTTCAATTCGACCGACTTCTAAAAGATCATAAAATATTTGAGCTCCCAAAAGAACATGAATTTTTCCAGGTTTGTAAAATTCTGGATCCGCTAATTTAATGTTATTAAGGTAATGTTCTGTTGGAACGTTAATCCGATTTACTGGAATAGTATCCGATATTTTTGGTACACAAAGAAGTTCTATTTCCGCCTTAAAATTTGAATTGTTCGAAATTAATGCTTTTACCTTGGAGTTAATATTCACGGAGATGCCATTTAATCCTGAAACTGCAACTTTTATTTTTTCTTTCTTAATTCCTAAATAATCAGCACACTGAATCGTAATGAAATTACTCATTGATCCAGCATCAATCAAACCTCTTAACGGCTTAAATTCACCAAATTTATTTTTAATATACTAGGGGGCTCGGCCCCCTACGAGCTACGCTCGCCAACCCCCGTCTAGACACCGCAGACTCTAAATGCGCGCTAATTTGATCAGCTTTAAAAAGATTTCGAAAGATTGGATTATAATTTAAAAAACAGTGGCGATCTCCCTATAAACGAATTTCTATTCATTTCTCTTTGATTGGGGAATTTTAACGCCAAATCCGCTGCGGTACTACTTGATTATCCTGTCGACCAATTTCGCCAAATTTTATAAATCGCCAAACCACTCGCCAAATTATACAAATTGATATAATTTTTATTTTAAATAACGAAAGAACAAATAAATTCGTACAACATTAATAAAAACACAAATAAAACGTCGAAATAAAAATAACTTGATGACGTATACACGTGTAACAACATTTCAAAATAAGCTAATATAAAAGGAATTAAGTAAAGAGAGTCTTTGTCTCCTGGTATTTTTTAACAAAGCGAAAAGAAAGTTCTTTTAAATGAGACATTTTAAATTAATTCTCAAAATATCAAATACATGTCTAGCGCAATTTCTAAATTTAAACTTTTTTGCAATATTATTTTGTGTTCATTTTATGTAATAACTATAATGTGACGTAAATATGACGTAATTTCTCCTAAGACTTCTAACGCATGTTAATGAATTTATTATTTTACAATATCCTTTCTCTTTTAAAATTCACGTGTACTTTTTATGACGTAATTTTTAATAAGTTCTTGCTTTTTATACGTAATTATTTAATTCTAATTTGAAAGTTTTTTTTCCTGTTTATAATAGTCACGTGTAAATAAATTTTTAATTTGAAGCAAACATTATTGCTTGCGCTTTTTATACAGTTGGCAACAGTTTAAATTAGTACAATTTTCTGAAATCTGTAAAAAATATCTCTAGAAATGTTGAAAATTTGAATTTAAAATAGAAATAAAACCTGAAAAAATGAGTCAAAATAAAAAAAATTGATGCAATCTGCACTCCGGCAAATTCTAACGCATAAAATGATCTAAAAATGATTACACTGCCATGTATAGTTTTTGCTGCTATAAAACTTTTTTAGTGGAACGATTTTGTCCAACTTTAGCATTAAATAACTCTTAAAATAATTCTTCGATTTGAAAACTGTCTGCATCAGCGTGTTTATCAAACATTTCTGTATAAAACCACGGATTTTCATATTTTTGTATGCATTATTTTTGTTAATATTAACGAAGAAAGGCCTCCGGTCACAAAAAAATCAAAACCGGCGGCGGCGGCGGCGGTGACAGCGGTAGTTACTTTTTTTTAGAATAGAGAGAAACAATGACAGTTGATAAGATGCCAGAACTTAAATAATTCATCTCACAAACAGATGTACCTGAAAATACTCTTTCGTTAGAAATGTGAAATGTTGCAGCATTCGGGTCTAGATTTGAATGCGCTACGATTTGATTCTGGTTTTGGGTATTGCAATCACTGACCTCGGGTTTTGAAATAAATTCATTTTTTCTATCGCTGTTTTGAATTTGCTTTTCATTTTCATTCTCGAAATGCAGTAAACTCGAATGTTTCTTCATTCATTTCTGACAAGAATAAGTAGATTTACAATTTCTAACTGAGTGGAATTTTAAACAGTTAAAACAAGTATTATTTTTCTTTGCGAATTCATATCTAGAAGCCACTGAAAGATTTAAGAATTCTGGACATTTGTGCAAACCGTGGAATTCATTACTTTGACATTTAACACATTTAAATGTTTTTGAGTTTTTACCATTAGATGTAGATACCATACTAGTGATTCGTTGTTGAGCATTGCGTTTAGGAGTTACATTATTTATAAGAGGTTTGGAAACTTGCAGTGTTCTCGCTTGTCTTTTTAAAAATTCGATTAATTCTTTTAATTTTGGTAGCTCGTCTTTTTTTTTTTTTGTTCACGTTCAAACCATAATTTTGTGGACCCATCTAATTTCTCCCACAATATATAAGTTATTATTGTATCCGCAAACCCTTCAATTTTTTGATCGAGAATTTCTAGAGATCTGATACATTCACTGGCGGTATCTGCCAAATTAAGAATAGCACTAGGTGTTTCACTTTGTATTGAATTAATGGACATTAATTTTTTAATGTGAGCAAACACTTGTTGTCTTTTATTGGAATATCTTTCCTCTAATAAGGACCACGCTGTTTGATAATTATCATCTGAAATCGTTATACTTTGTACAACTTTTGCAGCTTCAGAATGAAGCGAAGATTTCAAATATGATAACTTTTGAGCACCCGAAAGTGCGCTATTATTGTGAACGCTAGATTTAAAAAGATCACTAAAATATATCCAATCCTGTACGTTTCCACTAAAAGAAGGTAGATTAATCGTGGGAAGTCGAACTTCCGTTACACTATTCTCTTGTTTCGGCTTTGATTCATTAAGAACATCTATTTGTTTTTGTTTCGCTCTTTTAATTTTTAACCAAGTTTCATCTAACTCTTTTTCAATCGATGATTGTTCATCGATATATTTATCAATTTCCTCTTCATCGCACAATGAATAAATTTTATCAAACATTTCTTTCAATTCTGTATCGAATTGATCACATTTCGTATTTACAAGTTCTAAAGAGCATTCATCAGAGTCACTTAATTTAATTTCACTCACAAATTTAGTAATTTTACATTTTAAAACTCTTTTTTTTTGTCAAAATATTTTTTAATTCAGTAGACATGTTAAAGAAAAAGTCCTACCTTATTCGAAGAAACCAAGTCTCGTCGCTGATTCTTGACTCTAAAAGCAAACGATAAATCCGTTTACTTTGGCCTCGACGGACCAATTTTTGTTAAGAATAAAACAATAAGTTACTCAATGACACCATTTTTAAGGAACTCTTCGCAGTGAACTGTATATCTCTTTATTTTAAAACAATAATTGTCAAGAGTGAAACAGTCTCTCTGGCCGTTTCCAAGTCAAACATTCCATTATCTCAAATAACAAAAAAATTTAGTGTTTCCACTCACTAGTAACTAAATTACAATCTATCGTCAACACGCAGACGATTGGAATAATAAATAAAATTACGGCGCTGACACAGCGCCCTCGTACGGGAGATTTTAATTACGATCAGTAACACCGACCACCATCAAAAATTGTGATAATAAGAATGAAATGACAATAATATAGATTCCCCCAACACACTTAATATGAATACCAAAAACATATAATATACAAGCTGCTATGTATATAATAAAGTCCCTTGTACTATATTATGAGAATTAATATGGAAGAAAAAAAAAAGAAAAATATGGATACCGAAAAAATAATTGAAAAGCTTATATATTGAATTACGTTATCAAGAGTACAGAATTCAATTATATAAGCAAAATAGTCGTTTTCTGTGATAAAAAAGCTAAAAGGTGAATTTTTTTTTCTCCTGTACTCGAACGACTAAAATGACCAAGAGAATAGTTTCAAGATGAAAACAGAATAATATTAAATGGATGAAATGAAAAAAGCAATACCTTTTAAATATTTAACTTATAGCGAGGAAAAAAATTAATATTACACAACATACTTAATAAAATCCCAGTTTTTATTTATCCAAATATACTCCTGCACATGATATCCAAAAGCACGATAAATTTAAGGTTATTTTTGCAGTTAAGTTAACACAGATATTAAAACAGTCAATCCATTAGAAAATACCATTATAAATGCAATTAATATAATATAAATAGAAAATAATCACATTATAAGTATTTAAAATAGGGGAAACTAGGGTTACTTGACCCAGTTGTTAGTTTTGGATTGTTATTTTTTTTTTTTTTTTTTTACATTACTTATGGGTGTGTAAATGCAGTCTATATATACTTTATGAAGTATTACACAATATTTATTATTATTATTCCGAAATATTAATTATAAAAGGCAGTAAAATATGAATATTCGAAACTTTCAATTTGGGTCAAGTATCCCGATGTATAGGGATACTTGACCCAAACATTAGGGATACTTAACCCAAGTCATAAATTTAGGAATATGATTTAAAATAATAAACAAAACACTTTTACATACGAACAAAATTAACATTAAGGTTAATACTTTTTTATTTTTGTCAACAAAATTAATACTTTAAATTTTTATTACATAGACCTAACATTAAAATACCCAATTTTTATTGCAGAAAGTTCAAAATATTAGCAGTCTGAAAGTTTATTCTGTGCCTAAACAAGTTCCAGAATAAGAAAATAACAATTTATTCAACTCGAAATGTAAAGTCATATTTAAAAGCAAAGCTTGTAATTCTATCATTTGTATCGAAAACTCAGGTGGATGAAGAATAGCTTCGATTTGGTCAGGATCAACTTATGATATATCATTAATTTCAAGCCATTTAAATCGCGTACTATCCATTCTTCTTGCAAACTGAATAATAAGCCTGTCAAAATTAATTTCAAGAACCTTTCCAACAAATCTTCTTGTATTCCGCTTCCTACAATATTTGACAAGAACCCAGTCATTTGCTTATAATATTTGTATTATTTACTTATAATATTTATATTTATATGCTTATAATATTTAATATTATAATATTGTTGATTCATAAATAAAACATGCTAAATGCATTTGAATAGTACTGATCCTAATCTTGGGACAAGTATCCCTAGGTCACTTGGATCAAGTATCCCTAGTTGCATATTTACTACGTAACCCTAAAATGCAGCCATTGTAAATTAGTATTATTATACATGTTATTGAAGCTAAAAACATGTACAAAACAAATGACCAATTAAAATGACCTTTAAACAAAAAAAATTATAACATCAGAGTTTACAACACAAAAAAAAAAAAAAAAAAAAAAAAAATTACTTTTGGAGCATGAAAATGTATTTTGTCTGATAGTTAAAAAACTTACGGAATGATTCAGTTGTTATTTTCACCATGTGGTCAGCTAACTGAAAGAAAAGAAGTGATGTCCCTTCCAATTTACAAAACTTCACCAATTCTGAGAAAAGTGCCTTGGGTCAAGTATCCCTATGGGTCAAGTATCCCAAGTTCCCCCTACATAAGAAATTTAAAAATTTAAATGTGTTAATAACTAAAGTAAAAATTACCAAAACTATTATTTTACAATAACACCAATAATCAGCATTTAGTACCACCTAGTGTTGAAAATTGAAAATATTACTCTAATAGAAACTTCAGTAAAATGCAAATTTAATTTTGGTGCTGCCATCTAGTATGATAACTTAAAACTATTATGATCAAAATGTCATAAGATTAACCTAATACATTCTAATGCTTTCAAAATTTACCAACTGCTTTACCCCGCAAATCCTAATATATAAATAATACCATATTATATATCATTATTCACAAAAATATTAAATAAATACAAATGTTAATATAATACATACTGTATATTCTACTATCATACCCAATTAATCTATTCGGAGAATTTAAATAATTTTATAACATTGATAATATTATATAGCTATATGCTATAACATAAAATAAATTATATATAATAAAAACGTAAAAAAATTTAAGAATTACTATTAAATATTAAAAAAAATTATTAATAAAATGAACAGGAAAAGAAAAATGGATGTTTATAGAATTTTGTCAGAATCTTCAATTCCCTAATGCCAAAAGTTCACAAATATAGTGTGTGGTTTATTTTCATATCAGCCATAAAAAAAGCTAAAGAATATGAATTTGGGACTAACAGACACATAAAACCGACAATTAATCATTGAACACTTAGTTTAAAATTAAACAATATTAAAAAGTATAAAGGAATAATAAAAAACTAAGAACCCAATTTTAATACAAACTGTATTGTATATAGTAGTTATATCAAATAAACTTATTATGCATATTATTCTCTATAAAGATGGTATACTATTAGAAATTAATATGATATTGTCCTAAGTAGACTAAAAATTAAAAACAAGTTAATTGTTAACTTGATTAAATATTAATTAAGCTAAATAAATTTAATATGAATTGAAGTATAATTATAACGTCACCATATACATTTAAAATATCGAATCACCATCCATTATAAAATGTGTATTAGCAATGTAGTTATAATTCAAATGCCCCATCATTTTTTTATATAAATTAATCAATGCGTATTACCCAGACAACACCACCCTCCTCCGTACTCTAACATCTACCCACCCAACCATCCTATAATGATTTTTTATTATTATTTTACAATTTTTAATTTTTTATAAATATTTTCTTTTTTTGTAATTTTGTTTACGCATGTGTTAATTTGTTTTTTAAAGATCATTTAAGTACTAATTGTATATTAAAGAGTATATGAATTTTTTTGGAAAACCATGATTTAACGCATCATAAATTAATATATATATCACTTTCTTCTGGACAGGATAACTTCCATAATTCTACACCAATCTCTTCCAAACTGATACATAAAATCAAGGGGCATAAAATCTCGGTCAAGTTCGTTAATGGGCAAAATCGGACCAAGGGGATGGAAATAGGGAGGGGTTTTGTGAAAACCGAAAAAACCCCATAACTTCTTAATTTTTGTACATATCAAATCAGTTTAAAGTTTTTATTACTTCTAAAAATTGGGCTAAAAATGTATGTATCACAGATTTTTGATAAAATTAAAAATGTGCTCATGGGGCGCAAAAAATAGGGTTTTAGGGAGAAAAAAAATTCATAACTTCGCCAATTCTCAAGATATCAAATCCAATTAAATTTATTATAAATCTTCTTAATGTTATCTGCAACTTTTATAATGACAAGTTTTTGATAGGACCAATTCGTACCGTAAAAAAAAATTAAGAACGAAAACAAAAATGGGGAGTTGAAGAAGAAAAAATCCACAACTTCGTCAATTCACAAGATATAAAATTTGCATGAATTTATTATATATCTTCTTAATATTGTCTACAACATTTATATTGACAAGTTTTTGATAGGGCCAATTCTTACAGCAAAAACAAATTAAAAATACGTAGCGGTTGAAGAAAAAAAATCATTGTATTAAGGGTCTATTCAAATCCAAACTGCTTGTTTTCTGACTCATTTTTAAATTCATTTTTACTCTCAAACGCATTCAGTTGGTAGATTCTCTTTCTCAACTATATAATGTACCGTAATGATCGATTTTTTGATAGAGGCAGAATATATTTCAAAAAATGATGTCAAAGTGGGCATTTTGAACCGAATTTCCCGAAGCGATTGTGTTAGAAACGAAAAATATTGTCATACTGAGAAAATAATTGTTTATAAATCAAGTTTTAATTAATTGAACGAAAAATAAAAACACAGGTCGCTTATAAATCTCTTCAAAAATCACGTCAGCAAGTTTAATATTTTTTCTATTAAAAATGAATCTGAAAATATGCCAGAAAATTTCAAGTTGTTGAGCATGGAAAGTATTTTTTTGAATACCGCCTTAACATGATTCCGATAAAACCAGCTCTTATATAAAAATGAAATAAAAACTCTTCAAAAGCGACCAGATAAAATTGTTTAAGTGGTTTTATCTCTAATCATGATTTAGTTTCTGTTGGTGAAATTAGTATACTTAACTTCGAAATCTATCTCCGCCTGTAGGCCGGGCCAGCAGTTTTTTCAGAAAGGCTCACGTTTTCAGCACCAGCTTTGGCGATTTGGCGAAAGCGAGAACGTTCAGCCAGCTCTAATGCCAATCGTCGTCTTGTGTTTTGTTTTGAACCGAAATGGCGGAAGACGAACTAGCATATTTTAGAATAATAGTCCTACCTAAATTAAAGAAATATTTCCAATTATGTGTTCTAGATGAAAAGAAATTTTCTTCGAAAGAAATTGTATTCAAACTCTTATACTCGTTTTTATCAAAGGCCTTTATTACTTTTGATGATATAGACTAAAATTTTGATTATTTGATCCCCGCAAAAATCTACATTTTCATTCAATTGAGTATTATTAATTCCATACGTGTTAAACAAAAATTCATTACCTTCATAAATCTAGATATTTGATTACATATAAAGATGGATTTATGGGAATGATGAATTAATGCAGTTTCAGTGCATTTTGATGTATATAAACACAGATTTAAAAAAATACCTGTGGCAGAAAATTACTATATTTTCTGCGGTGAACTTATATAATTAATTTAATACCGAATCATTCTGCAGAAATAGTCCCCAAAGTTGAGTGAAAATAGGCCAAACTAGGAAAAAAAAAAAACTATCACACCCCCAACCAGTATGTTTAGAAATTGCCTTTTTATTGTGAGATGAAATTCTTAAGGGTGGGGGAAAAGGAATATTGAATGACTATCTTTTGTTACTTCAAAGTAACAAGTAAAATCACTAGAGAAATTTTTTAACTGTGTATGATAGTGAGGGGCTGTAGATTTAAATAGTTAAACTTATCAATTAACAAATAGAAAAAACAAAACAAAAAATTAAAAACTTGGAAGATTCAACTTTGGAAGGGGTGGGGACAAAAACAAACTTATGTTTTTTTTCGAGGGGGGGGGGTGGTGGCAGAATTTGAATAATTGGTCCTTTACTTATAGTTACATCAAAGTAATAAATAGGACAGAAAATTTTTAAAAATGTAAAGAATTTAAAAAAAAATGAAAACGTGTGCACAAAAGGTTTTTTTTTTTTTTTTTTTTTTTTTTAAATCTTTCATTCTACTATTTCTTTCCTTTCCTTTTCTTATGAGAAATTATTATTTATTTGTTATTTAAAAATCAACAGATAGAGCAAAACAGTACACTTTATGCACTGTTATGGATAAGCGAAGGGATAGTTAACATTTCAGACACAATTTTAACTAATTTTTTCTACAATGAATTTTAAATGGTCAAAAATAGTGTACTGGAGCAGAAAGAGGGGGGGGGGGAGAAAATTCGAAGTAGGAGGTTGCCTCAGACGATTGATCATTATTTTATTGCCACTTCAACTTAATAAATAGTGCAATATGTAATGACGAAAAATGGAGTATGTGTGTGCGTGGGGGGGGGGGGGGGGGGATTTCATTCGAGAGAAGAATTTAGATGATTTATTCAAATACGACGAATTATTATTTTAAAATAACAAATAAAACAACTAGGATGAAATAATATTTAAAAATATGGCAAAAATTTTAAAATAAAAAACTGAAGAATTTTAAAGATTTTTAATTTTGTGCACTAGGGACAGAAAAGGGTTTTTTTTTTCAAAAAACTCAATAATGATAAAAATTCAACAGCATTAAAATGTAATAGTAATTGATTGCATGCATCAACTTGCAATTATTTTAGCTGATTGATTTAATTGCAGGATACAGCTAAATAATTTATGATTTATCGTTCAATCTAATTATAATCGAATTGATTTTAGTTTCAACTTCCTATTAACTTCTAATAGCAATTAAATTAGGAACAATTAATTTTTAATGAATTATTTCAGTGAAAATATGTTTTATCAATGCAATCAACACGTCACACAATTATACCGCTTAATTTAAAAAAATTAATTAATTCAGTAGTAATGCTAATAAAAATAAGTTCAATTGTGTCATAAAAATATGATCAATAGAATTATATTTATTACAAGAAAATCTTTACGTCTGCTTTTATTTTTCCTAAAAAATAAAATACGTTCTCTATTTCTTCGAACATAGCGAATTAATGAAATGAATTAATATTATTGAACTGAAAAAAAAAACCCTTCTGTTTGAATTATATATATTGTGAAATTAAAAGCATTTTAATCCGAAAAAGCTCTTTGTTTTAAGCAAGGTTTAATAACCACGGTGAAATACTTTATTCTCTGCTTGATAACTTTTTACATTTGCGGAAAAGCAAATGAAAAAAAAAGCACTATCTCTTTGTACTCAGCAAAAGAATGGGGTTGCTGTTCGCTACGCGTGTGACATCACGATCAAGAAAGGGTGCGCAGCGTTCAATTCATCCCGCGCCAACCGTTACTCTGGCGATAAGGTGCTCAAAACGTGAGCCTTCTTGAAAAAGCGGGCCGGCAGGGATTTTTTTAACTTATAACATCTTTTTTATTATTTTAGTCGCCTTTTATAAGAAAAACAGTGAACTTTTTAGAGCTCATATTATATATTTTATGTGATAATGTATTGGTACTGTGACAGGGCGTCCTGATTCCATCATTTATCCCCCTAACTCCTTTTATTTCAATCTTATGAATTATTATGTGTATGGCGTATTTGAGCCAGTAAGTAAAAGCACTGCCATTAATACACGGATCAAACTAATCGACAGAATTGAGGCAGCTCTTGCCTGATCCATGTGCTAGATTCCTGAGCCACCTTGAGACTATTATGGCTGTTGCAGATGGCTTCTTTGATCAAACTCTTTTTTAACACTTTCCAACTAAGTTGAAAAGTGTTTATGCATTCGGTTTGTCTGCCCGCCTGTCCACGCTCTAACTCCTGTAAATATGATCGGATTTTCATACAATTGATAAACGTTATTTAGAGTCAGCTAAGCACGTTTTGTATAGTGTATGATTAGTAGTGTGGGATTAATAGTGTGGATGTAGTGTGGGATTAGTAGTGTGGATGTAGTGTGGGATTAATAGTGTGGATGTAGTGTGGGATTAATAGTTCATTTACAGGAACACTCCATTACATTATGGTATATGGGGAAAAATCGGTTGGACAGTATTTTAATAACATTACGCTATTTCAAATGTATTGAAACTGATATAAATCACTGAATATTTCACTACAAGATAATTACGATAGAATAGGGCATGCATAGCATTTGTTGTTCATTTACAAGGACACACAAAAGAAATCGATTGCAGTACTGTCTTTAAGGAATAATGGCTGGAAGTTAGTTTTTAAATTCGGCATGCGCTTTAAATTTAACTTTTTTTTGTATTACTAGGGGGTTCGGCCCCCTACGACCTACTCTCGCCAACCCCCGTCCAGACACCGTAGACTCTAAATGCACGCTAATTTGATCGGCTTTAAAAAGATTTCGAAAGATTGAATTATAATTTAAAAAACAGTGGCGATCTCTCTATGAACGGATTTCTATTCATTCCTCTTTGATTGGGGAATTTTAACGCCAAATCCGTTGCGGTACTACTTGATTATCCCGTCGACCAATTTCGCCAAATTATATAAATCGCCAAACCACTCGCCAAATTATACAGATTGACATAATTTTTATTTTAAATAACGAAAAAACAAATAAATTAGTACAACATTAATTAAAATACAAATAAAACATCGAAATAAAAATAACTTGATGACGTAGACACGTGTAACAACATTTCAAAATAAGCTAATATAAAAGGAATTAAGTAAACAGAGTCTTTGTCTCCTGGTATTTTTTAACAAAGTGAAAAGAAAGTTCTTTTAAATGAGACATTTTAAATTAATCGTTTTTAATCTGACGTAATTTTGACCAAACTATTCTTTCTCTTTTTAATATTCACATGAAAATACTTGTGTTAGAAATGAAATATTATTTGCGCTTTCCTAACAAAAATAGTTGAAAAGTATCCTCTTAAAATATCAAATAAATGTCTAGCGCAATTTCTAAATTTAAACCGTTTTGCAATATTATTTTGTGTTCATTTTATGTAATAACTGTAATGTGACGTAAATATGACGTAATTTCTCCTATTTAAGACTTCTAACGCATGTTAATAAATTTATTGTTTTACAAATTCCTCTCTCTCTTAAAATTCACGTGTAATTATAGTTTTTATGACGTAATTTTTAATAAGTTCCTGCTTTTTGTACATAATTATTTAATTCTAATTCCAAATGTTTTTTTCTGTTTATAATAGTCACGTGTAAATAATTTTTTAATTTATTTACGCATATAAATATTTTTTTTTTGAAGCAAACATTATTGTTTCCGCTGTTTATACAGTTGGCAACAGTTTAAATTAATATCACTTTCTAAAATCTGTTAAAAATATCTCTAGAAATGCTGAAAATCTGAATTTAAAATAGAAATAAAACCTCAAAATATTAGTCAAAATAAAAAAATTAATGCAATCTGCACTCCGGCAAATTCTAACGCATAAAATGATCTAAAAATGATTAAATTCCTATCTATAGTTTTTGCTCCTATAAAACTTTTTTAGTGGAACGATTTTGTCCAACTTTAGCATTAAATATCTCTTAAAATAATTCTTCGATCTGAAAACTGTCTGCATCAGCGTGTTTATCAAACATTTTCGTATAATACTACCGATTTTCATATTTTTGTATGCATTATTTTTCTTAATATTAACGAAGAAAGACCTCCGGTAACAAAAAATTGAAAACCGGCGGCGGCGGCGGTGATAGCGGTAGTTACTTTTTTTTAGAATAGAGGGATACTAATTGTATATAAATTCTATACTTCATATACAGGGCTGTACAAAAGAATTCACGTGTCATTCTCCTTTTTAGCGGAAATTGCTGAATGGGAAATTTCAACTAATGTATATATGTATTTCTTAACTGAACAAAATTTTGGCATGCATGTAGTTAATACATGCAAATCTATATACAGGGCTGCTCAAAGAATTAAGATAATTTTCCGATTGTAGATGGAACAGCCGAAATTGGGTTTTCAAGTTGTTATGCATTTTCCTATGGTTGAATTAGACATAATACTTTGACTTATTAAACGGTGCAGTTATGTTACAATGTTCTGAATGTGTTGGAAAGTGTTTCATAATCTATGCTTGAAGCATGATTTTTTTTTCTTGTTAAATTATTGTAATCTTTATGTAACGAAACCCTTTTTTCGAAAAACAAATTTCTAACACTTTCCAACAAAGTTTAAAAGTGCTTGTGAATTCGGCTTGTCTGTCTGTCTGTCCGTGCTCTAACTCGCATAAATATAGTCCGATTGCCATGAAATTCCTAGATGTTATTGGGAATCCCTATAGCATGTTCGGTATTGAAAAGGTAATGTTTAGCATATACGGTTCATTTACAGAGTCAGTCAAAAGAATGCCGTTACGTTACCATCTGTGGGGAGGGGGGGGGGGTCGTTTGCAGTATATTTTAATGAAATTACACTATTTGAAACATACTGAAATTTATATACAGTCGGACCTCTATTTAACGAACCTCTATTTTGCGAACTTTTGCTTGGAACCAAGAACATTTTGCAAATTTCTTTGTAAAATAACCTCCAAATAGCGAAGTGTATTCTATATTTAAGGGACTTTCCCTTGGGATCTAATATTTTTTCTCCCTATTTCCTAAAATATTACTGGACATTTGAAACTCATTCTTTCTTTTAACACATTTTATGATGATCAGTGACCATGAACAGGTCTTACCAGGCACCCAACTCACCTAGAACAGTAAAATCGTTGTGATTCTTTGCTTTCCATCCAAGAAGAGCAGACTTTCAATATCCTCTTTTAACCCTCAATGTAGCTGCCCCATGTCGTTAAACTATAGCTCCCGTTTATAGATTGTTGATCATGATCAATCGTGTTGGTAATTTCGGTTATTGTAGCTCGAAAATGTCAAAGCAAAAGTGCTTGAGCATCAAAGAAAAATAAAAATTATTATTGATGAGGTGGATAAAGGCATGAAGAAATAGAATAATGCTTTAAAATTTGATATTCCTCCAAACAGCTTATCAACCATAATAAAATATCGTGATTTTAATGTAAAATAATTTTTTAAACTGAAAATACAATGTATTTCCAGACAATGTTTTGTTTCATTCTCATATCCCTTACAGATTTCTTTTTAATGTGTAAAATAAGTAAAACAAATAGATATAATTTATAAAAAAAAAAGTATAACTAATTACTTTTTAAAGTTATATTTAGTGTTTATGGGCTTAAAATGTGTTTTACGTAGTTTAAAGTAGTTTAAAAGGTGACTCTCTAATGTAAATAAATGCGAGTAGTAAGTCAAAATTACGTCCATTTCTAATCATATCATAATATTAAAATATTTATTTGCTTAAAAGACGTTCTAAAAACACATTAAAAGTAAATTAAAAACTCTTTATTTACATGTTTCAACTCATTTTCTGAGTCGTTGTCAGAATGTATAATAGAAAATTATAAATGCATAATGAAAAATGGAAAAAAAATCATCGAAAATAAACAAGTCATCATGTGACGTGCCCTATATTTTCGCGATTGCTCGTGTTCCCTCTATGTCGTTATGCCGTAATTTATCCAACCATTCAACCCATAGATTTGGGATACGAATGAAATAAATGATACTCCATTGAAATTTATTTAAGGGGTTCAGGAGTTTGTAACGATACATTATCTTTTCGTATCCCAAATTTATGGGTTGAATGGTTGGATAAATTACGGCATCGCGACATAGAGGGAACACGAGCAATCGCGAAAATATAGGGCGAGTTACATGATTACTTGTTTATTTTCGATAATTTTTTTCCAGTTTTCATTATGCATTTGTAATTTTCTATTATACATTCTGACAACGACTCAGAAAATGAGTTGAAACATGTAAGTTAAAAGTTTTTAATTTACTTCTAATGTGTTTTTATAACGTCTTTTAAGCAAATAAATATTTTAATATTATGATAGGTGGCTCTCTATTTAACGAATTTTCCATATAACGAATTTTTTTTCGAATTTAGCGACTTCATTAAATAGAGGTCCGACTGTATATCACTGAAGTGTACTAAACGGCGCTAACTATAGAATAGGGTATGCATAGAATTTATCGTTCATTTACAGGGACACACAAAAGGATTTGGCTATAGAAGAAATTGAACTATTGAAGCCTAAGACAATAATTGCTGGAAGTGCGTTTTCAGTTGTGATACGCGTCTTTAAATTGAACTACTTTTTAAATATTACTTGGTGTGTATAAATTCTATACATCATATACATTTCCGTTTATTAACGGAAATTACTGAACGGAAAATTTCAACTGTTCATTTAACTGAACTAACTTTTAGATTTCTAAGTAGTATACATACAAATCTATAGATAGTATACAGAGCTTTATATAAAAGTTTAGTCATATATGCATTACTTGTTTTATAATTTGCATTCACGTCTTGAGTTAGCCGTGACTTATAATTATAAACAGAGAAGTTCATAGCAATAAAAAAAGAGTGTCTCATTTGAGTCGATACAGCTGAAATCAATGAGTAATGTTGAAAATTTCCGAAAGAAGAAAAGAGATTTTTGGAATACAGTTAGTTTAGGTCCGACCTAATTTTCGGCAGCATTTTCGCCGAAACTCTGATTTTGAATCGAAACCAAAAGCAAAACCGAATTTTTGGTTGCTCTCTAATTACAATACATTCCTTACACAATGCTCTCGATAAGTAAAAATGGAAAACATGCTTATCGCAGTAAAATGTGCTGTTAAAGAATTTTAAAAATCCATTTTTTTTACACATTTTTTAAATCATTTTTTAATTTCTATATATATATTTTTTTAAGCGAGCTAATTTAAAGGAAATCAAATTTCAACCTAAGGCGATTCTCAAATACTCACCTCATCAAAACTTTCGGACTCATATTCAGGATCACGTTTAAGCATAAAGGCATAAAAATGACAGAGCTGACTATTGAAGCGATTTCAAATCGAATGTCGTTTTCTATTTTTGGATAAATAAATTACTTATTGAGATATAAGCGATCTTTCTCACGTAGCGACATGTTTTTCTGCTTTCCTGCATTGTCGCCTCCAGAAATTCGGTACAAAGCGCCCACTTTGACAGTCTTTTCTGCATAATCTTCTGCTTTTTCCACCAAATGGAAAACGTCTTTCGATTACATAGTTTCTCAGTAACAACACATATCTATTTCATGCCTTTCAAAACAAAATGAAATTTTAAAATGTGTTAGAAAGTAGCCCTGTTGAACTTGATAACAACCTTAAGATGGCTTTCAAACTCCTTGCTTAACAACGTGGAACTTTCTAACATAATTTCTGACTCATTTTCAAATGTAAAGGCATAAAATTGGCAGTCCTTATTGTTTAAGAGATTTGGAATCGAATACCGTTTTCAATTTTTTTATAAATAAATTACTTATTAAATTATATTGCAGATAAATAGTAGTAGTTTAGTTGTAGTAATCAAGATTTCGACAAGATTTTACCCTTTTTTAAGTTGCCGTGTCGGGAATTCGGTTCAAAACGCCAACTTTGACAGCATTTTCAGAAATATCTTCTGCCTTTACCAAAAAACCAAAACTCTATCCGATTACATAGTTTCTGAATAAGCTCACCTACGAATGTAATGCGTTTCTGAGCAAAGATGAATTCAGAAATGTGTCAGAAAGTATCTCCTTTGGATTTATAGCCCCACTAGTGGCTGAGAGGTTTTGTTCTTGAAGCTGGTAGACGGGAGGTGCTGGGTTCGAACCCAATCGCGCCCGTCAACTTAATCGTTCGGAGTTTTCGTGGTTTTCTTCGCGCCATGGATTTCCATGCGTAAATACGGATTAGGTTAACTTAGAAAGACCCCCACGGAGGGCACTCCCCCCTCGGGCCTATATCTCTCGTGGAAACCCACAGTGCACGCTCTCTCCCCTCAAAGGGCAAGATGGGTGGTGTCGGGCTATCAAGTGAAGGAACAGGGAGCTTTCCTCTTTGGATTAACGCATTCGATTAATCTGCAGAGATATATAGGAGCATCCATTTTGTAGCCTGGCGAAGTATAGAATTTTTAAAAAGGTTTTTTTTCTCTTTTTTGTTGAGAACTTTTATCAAATACTACATTTCTTTAAAAAGACTACATTATAATGGAATACAATAATTTTGAATATTACCTATTACATACGATATACCGATACGATTACCGAATACATACCTATTGTATGTAGACTTAAATTTCATACCAAGTACTATTCATATCTGTATACAGTATAGTACAAGAAAGATAACTTTAAAAAACTATAGCATACATTTTTTTTAATAGGAATATAAGGATAAATGTGAACCGTTAAAATGTAAATACAGTTCTCTCAGGCATTATTAGCTGTTTGTGTTAATACTTTTCTATTTACCTTAATCTTTGTATTCAATCAACATGCATTTGGGGGATTCCATCATATAGAAAGGCAAGTGTTGGCATGCATTTAATAATAATAGCCACAAATTTCAATACTTTTGTTATGTTGTTACTGCATTCCCCATGATGCCTTAGAGTACTTTGGTATAAAGTTTCGTAATATGAAAACAGAAAGCAACAGATAGCAAATGTGTGATATTACTGTAATATTTTAATTAAAATTATGTATTTAAAAAAATTTTATGAAATCAGTAAGGGAGAAATTAAATATCACAAAATGAAAAGCACTTTAAATTAGAATCTGGTCACTTTTGGATATTTTTTAACTAAGACTTATATCTGCCCTTGGGGGGGGGGGGGCTCAAATCGGGGGCTGCTCCGCATACCCCTGCAGTAGTCGGGCCCTGACTCTAAGTTGAAATTTAACGAGAAAACTATTTTTTTAAGACAACATACATTGAAGAAAGACATAATTTCTGGACATAATTGTCTATTTCAAAAAAGACATAACTGTCTATTTCGTTTTTTTTTTTTTTTTTTTTTTTTTTTTTTTTTTTTGTACAAGGGGTGATTAAAATGTATCTCTTTCCTTCTTCTGTTCGACTGCACCTTAATATCTTCAGATTTACTCGATAGTGTACTATTTATTTATGAAATTTGTCACCATATGAAAATAGATAGCAGTTAGTTAACCCTTTATCTACTGACAGTACTTATAAGTATCATTAAAATAACGTGTTTTAAAATTCATTTGATACATCGATTAGTTGTAATACAGTTTAGAATGAGTTATAGATACATTACTTTATCTTTTTCCAAAAGCATTATGCGTTACACAAAACAAAAATATTTTTAAAAGGATGATTTCTTTTGGCTTTGCATCTTTTCAGCTTTTTTGGCGTTAGGGGGAGGGAGGGGGGAATTTTCAATTAGGAAATATTTCTATTGTAAGAACATTATATTTGTATATTTCCTAATTCTACAAAATACTAAGAAAAATATTTAAAATAAAAGATTTGAGAGGAGTTACCAATATTGCACAAAATCCCTTAAATTCAAATTTAATGAATCCTTCTAAATCCTCCAATCTTTCTAAAATCCTTCTAAAATGTATTAAATGATATCTTCTAATGTAGTTTAAACAATTCACGAAAAATGCTTTAGAAGATAAAATTTTCATGAATTCATAATCCAGTACATAAAGGGTTAGCGCATATATAGTTATTTACAAAGAAAAAAGTATATAAGAAAAAAAAATTCTCAGAAAGATTACAGAATAAGTCCCTTTTATTGGATAAGCCTACGTAGTACTAACAGTTAAATTGGAGCGTATTTATTGTACATGTGCGCATAAGTGTACCTGATACATAAATTAAAACACCCCCTTCCACTCCATCCAGGCAACAAAATGGATGCTTATACGGATCATCGCTAAGGAAATCCACCATTTCAAAGAAAGGATTAGTTTTTCTCCCCATGCGAGGTCGGGGAGAATGATGAATGGTTTTCTTATTGTGTGATTTGACCCGTGCCACGGGGGCTCGAATCATATCTCTAGAGTAGATAATCGGCCGTCAAAAAATCAACCAACCTTTGGATTTATAACAAAATGAAAGGGCCTTAAGGGCTCGCGTTTGAATCATTACTGGAACAAACAGGTTCTCTCTGCAATTTTCTGTTGGTCATTTACAGTAAATTAAAACATGAACAACCAGCAACAATAACTTTTTATTTATTTATAGATACTGATTTTTACAAAGTGTTTACTGGATTAATGTGTTTTTAAGAACACATTGAATGTAGAAAAGTTTGTAAGATCACAGGGTCATCGCAATTTACGACGCGTTAAATTCAGATTAAACCTTGGGGATGCCAGCTACAATTTCGTCTTCAATTCCACATTCGTCAGTTCCTCTGCGGATTTTGAAATAACCTACAAAATAAGAAAGCGAAATCAATAAAAAAATAAGTTTACAAATTAAAAGCACAACGCTACTTCATAATAAAAAAAGGCTATAGTACCTTTAATCATGCAAAAAAAAAAAAAACAAATAAAAAAAAAAAACATTTAAAATTTTGCGTTTGTTATTAACCTATTATCGCCGAGCTTGATCATATAAACGCGGTAAAATAATACAGAGAAAACTTTAGTAAATAGCAATAAAGCATCATTTCTTTAAAAAGTCACGCCAAAAAGATATCTTATTTAATATGTTTTATCTCATTTCATCGTGTTTAAGATTTATTAATAATTTATAATTAATCTTTATTATGATCGAATATATGATCCCCACCACCACTGATGTTAACTGCTGAGTCAATTTATACCCCGCTTAAACAAAACTGTTGCGAGCCATACTAATACATAATTTTTTTAAACGATTTTTTTTTTCTAAAAATGATATGAATCTTGAATAGACCACATGCACTGGGCGGAGCTACTAATGTTTAAGGAGAAATATCGGTTTTATGATTGGCATTTGCTAATGCTTGTAGGGAACAAACCAGGCGCTGATTAGCTCCATGAAAGAAAAATGTGATCATGACGTTAGATGACGTCAGAAATTCTATCCATCCATTTGCATACACTGTTAGATGAAAATGGGGGATGAACTTATTTTTCTCTCGTCCATTCATACGCAGCAGCATGTGGTTTGATTCACCATTGAGCTTTGCTAGATGTTCACGTATCCACAATTCGTTTCAGAGCAATCTGTGAGCAGATGTAAGTCAAAGTTCGATTTTTAAGTGTGTTGTAAATCTTTGACCTCATGAAGAAGCAATACAAGGAATTGTTCATCTGTGGAAAGTTATTTCTCTTCTTAACTAAAATATTCTCCAAGTACATGTCAAAACATAAAAATTCAAATGAAATGTAGGTTGTTTAGAATGAACGATATACGAGTACTTATGGAAAGCTCTGATCGCTCCAAACCAGATAACAGCACTACGAGTTTCTATATGTGCTGTATCATCATCATTATGTAACAACCAACATGACGTGAGATAATCTCAAAGCCAATGATTGAATATGACTGATAGGACGATATATTTTTTGACAGATTATATGCATTGCTGGATAACATCGACATCTCTTATTCAGTTGTTATTCAAGAAGTTTTAAATTCACTTGTAAATAATTTATTTAATATAGTTAAATATTTAATCTACATTTGTGTCTTTTGTCAATTTCTTCAATACAGATAACTCTAGCTCAAACGAATATGGTACAGGTAGGGAAGATTACGAAGATGATAATGATGTGGAAGATTTATTAATAGGCATTGCATTATCTGTGGGTAACATGGCAAGGATGAAATCTGGTTCTAACGTTTCATGCACAAATCTTCTGCTGATTGTTCTGGTTGGGATGTTGATAAAGTCAGACACAAGCCCAGGCGATGTCATTTTTTTTTTTTTTTAATCTTTGAATTTCCAATATATAGCCTCTTTTGAATAAATTATGTATGCGTATGGATTGTTGTAAAACATGATGGATAAAATTTTATAGGTACCTTGATAAATGTTGTTATCTATTCCGTCATCTTACCCGCTATGTAGGGCAAGGTTGCTAATACAACTTTCCTGCGAAAAAACAAAATTTCATCCTTTGAAGGCAGATGAAAACATTTCAATTTTTTTTTAAAGAGAAGGCTGTAAATACTGTCTCATATCAATTATAGCTCTTTAATCCGCTTACTGGATTCAGAAAGAAGCTTGGACCTTCCCTTTTCTTACCTTCCTCTCCAGTGTTGAAGTCAGATATACACTCATATCCAAAAATTAAGGACAAGTAACCGGACGCTTTCGATTTTTCACGCTTTTCGAATATCTACTGAAATTCTCGACGAATTGTCTTTGAATTTCTAGGATGCAAAGAACATGCTTGACCTCATATTTTTCAGTGAAGATTTAGTCGCGCGGACAACTAGGGGCTAATACTAAATTTAATAATAAAATAATATTTGCTATCACCCATGACACAGAAAATGCTCCATATGGTATCCTACTGTATTAAATGACTATGTGGATCCAGTTTAGAGACTATGTGCATTTGTGTTCCCTCAGCACATATCGCTCCCCCGCAAGAAAAGTGACACATCTCGCAAAAATTCATTTTGCGTTTATTCCACAAATAGGTCTGTCATAGGTGTTTCTTGCTACACAAAAAGTTTCATAAGTGTAGTTATACTAAAAATCACTCTATTACGCTATATGTCCATGTGTGACCACAGAAGAGGGGTGGATTGTGTGGGGAGGTAAAATGATCCAACCCTCCAAACCTCATCCTACGTCTTCATTCTTAAGGGTTATGTGCTTTTATGCATCTTTTTATTCGTGCATGCAGAGATAAGTGCTCCAATTCATGTTGCAGTAAAATCATGCAAATTCTCTTTTGCCTCTCCTGTGAAACTTACTTTTGTTGAGATGCGTCCTTTTCTTGTGGATGAGCAATATAATCATAAAGCTATTAGCGTTTCTGTGAAAAATTCTAATTTTTTTTTTTATAGCATACAGAGTTTACAACCAAATTTAACACAACTTTCCGAAAACATGACAAAGAACAGTAAAAACAGTATACAGCAATTAAAACATGTACAGTCGTGGAAAAAAAAAGTAAACACCCCCTACTAACTCTTCAACAAATTATCGTAGAAGAATGTTACTGGTACTGAACGATTGGAAATAAAGTCTACTTTTAAATGATGTATATAAAATTTGCTTAGGGGGCCATCTACATATTAAAACGAACCCAAACTTTGTTTTTTTCAATAGCAGTACACAATTCTGACAGCATAATTGAACTTTACACCCTCCAATTAGCCTAAAAACGAATTTTTACGCAATTCGTACCATAAGTTTTCGAGAAATTAATTATTTTAAAACGAGCGTATTTTAAGGACTGTATCCAAATTGAAGTTCCGTACTCGATTGTTAACCGAGAGAGCCCCTTTCTTGATCAAGGCACCTTAAGCGCCACTCAAGGAGTCAATGAAGCCTGTTAGATTACAGTACGGCAGAATAAATTTCAAAATGTCTACTCACTTCCATCATAGACGGCCCCTTAAACCATCATTTTTCCGCTTTTTAAGCATAATTTGAAAACAACTTGGGGAAAAAATGTGAAATTTTCGTTTTCCATAAAGCAAGACTTAATTAATCTAAATCCATCAAAAAAATTATAGGTTGCAATTCATAATTTTTTCGAATATTAATTTCATAATTCATAATTCATATTATAAAATTATAAAAATTGCAAATTCAGTGTATTTATGTTTGGGTATATTAGTATTATTGCTACAAAAAAATTAGCACAGTAGGAGGATAATTTCAGGAGATATAAATAAAAATATGAAAATGTAATTTAACATTAGAAGCACTAAATTTTGAATGTTTATAATTCAAAAACTTATCATTCAAATGACTTGACATTTGGTGTCTAGGCATAGTTTGAACCGAAGATTTGAAATATCTCGTTAAAATTGAGTATTGTCATTGAAAAAAAATGAAGTTTGGATACGTTTCAATCTGTAGATGACCCCCTAAGAAAAATTTATATATATCATTTAAAAGTAGACTTTATTTCCAATCGTTTGGTACCAGTAACTTTTGTCTACAATGATTTGTTGAAGAGTTAGTAGGGGGTGTTTACTTTTTTTTTTCCACGACTGTACATATTGAATATTTGATGGGATATGGGCATTTGTATGAAATAATTTTTAACTGCGCATGCGTAGAAGATTACAATTTATTTTTTTTTCATAATCTGATAGCCAGCTATTTAGGGCAACTTATATAAAAATTTGTCAAACATCGCGAAAATTCAGAAAGATTCTAGTACAGTGAGTTACTTTCTAAAAGTAGATGGCAGTGCTGCCATTGGCGACTATTAGCCCCTGATATGCTAGTTTTTTTGGCCAGCAATTAAAGTGTCGTCTCTAAAAAATAACGTTCCGTTGTATAAGCCAGCCGTAAAATAAAGCAGATGTATCATTGTAAGATTAAATACTCTACTGCAATTTTTTTAACTTCTAAGCATCGCATATTTTCAATTTTTATACCGTCGAATAGGGGGGAAAAGTACTTTTAAATTCATTTTGTTTGAAAACTGCATCTCAATTTATTTTTGAAATATTCATTTTTTGTAGTTTTAGTGACACTTGTTTAATGTTGGCAACTCAGTACTTCATTTCTGCAGAACGTAAATGGAAAATAGTTGGAAAATAGAAGTTATATCTTTTTATTGCCATTTTCCCATAACAACAGAAAAAAAATGGAATTAAAATACGTGCTATTTTGAAAAAATATAAATGAATGATTTCTAATAAATCATGGAGTTATTGTAAACTATGTTTAATTCTAAGTATCTATATTAATATTACAAACAAATGAAGGCATATGAATCATTAGATAGCCGATTTTTCTTGTCGAGTTTCTTAAATGACAACATCTCTTTTTTGGAAGTGTGTATTATTCAGTGATAGCAACGTCATATGCATACGTTCGAGGCTAACGACAGGCTACCGCGGTGCATTCCTCATATCTTTTTTTACAGACTGCTAGAGTGACGTCATGCTCTTTTCGTACACCTGCATTGGTGCATTCGAGCATCACGTGACTCCAGTAAAAGTATTATTACCATGGAAACAACTTTGATTATACGCCATGGATTTTCTTGACTATCGAAATGCATAGCGAAAGCACTCTTAAACTTCCCTTTTAAAATAACTTTAAAACTTTTCCAAAACTGTATAAACTTAAATGTAGTATTTCTTTAACTTTAAATTCATTAAGTACAGCACATTTTAACACTCATCATAAAGCAATTTCGAAATGCTTTAAAACAGCTTGCATTTGGCGAGGACACGTGCTGTTCGCTAAATCGCGTGGCACGTTCTTATTTTCAAGCCAAATACTCGACAGTATTTCATCTTTTACAGATTTTCTACTGGGATCCCGCAGATAAACTTGACTGATCCTTTATTATGCGCATAAGTAGTTTCTTACCTTTTAAGAAAAACGTCTTGAATACGTGCGTTAAGAAGACCTTCCTTCTGAGTTCCCCCTTTTTTTTTTTTTTTTTTTGCCGATTTGGCGAATAACTGAGATGTTTTTAGTTTGAATTTAAGCTATTTTTTCTGTATATACCTTCCGTGTTTGTAACAAATATGTTTAAAAGTAAGTAGAATGCTCTTTTTTATTCTTGAGAAATATGCATCATTAGACAGTTTACCTTTGTCACCCCAGTCAGGGTTCCATGAGTTAGCAACCAGCCAGTAGGGGGTTCCATTCTCAACACCCCAGCCAAGAATTTTAACAGCGTGACCTCCAAGAGCTTCACCAGTGTGATGTTGGTATACTCCTAAAATAAAATAAATTTTTACATAGAATAAATATATATATATATCAGACTCCAAAATTTATTTCATTCTGAATTAAGTAACATACATATATTTTTATTTATGTACAAGGTGCGTTTAAAAAATTTTATTAATGATCCGGTATTTAAAGGGTCTCAGGACTCTTAAAGCTTCAGACTGTTTGAATTTTTTTAGATGTTAAACATCTATGTTTTCTGAACATTTTGATATAATAGTTTCCTTGAAATTCCCATTAGAACAGAAGTTATGGCTTTTAGAATTATACCCATTCTATAGCTGAAGCGGCGTTTCCGAAACTTTGAAGTCATTTTTCTCCAAATGACGTGATTTGGCATAACGCGCAGGATATCTCAAAACCGTCTTAATATTTTTTCATGACATTTTCAAAACATATGTCTCATGTTAGTCTGTATAAACTGAACCTAAAATTTCCTTTTTACTGTTCAAAAAAAAAATTTTTTAGGTGATTATACTGTTGAAATTATTTAAATTTTGCATTAGCTAAATAGAACTTTGTATTAAATATATAAAAATGTTTTAAATACAAATTTATTTAGGTTCAGGGTGATTGATACGATCTCAACTATAAGTAGGCACCGAAATTTTCATTCTAAGTTGCAAAATTTATTTCGTAATCCTGCGCGTAAACTGTTATACCAAATTTCTGCTTGTCAAATGTCTGACAGTTTGGAGACCCCTATTACTGATAATTCTGCATCTTGCAATTTTTTAAATGCATGAAATGAAAGAGCATACTTGTATCTTTCATACTTCTCAAAATTGTGTTTTAAAATCATATACATTTTAAGATATTAAATGTTGAAATTGCTCCTTTAAAAAAAAAAAAAAAAATCCAATTTTAAGACTCCTGAGACCCCTTAAACAACTCTGAATAAGAACGCGCGCGCGTGCATGTGTATTAAAAGGCTTGTGACGAAGCGTCTCCTGTCGTCGAAATCACTACGTTCAACTAAAGTTGCCTTCGGAGACCAATCAGGCGGAGTCAGTGTAACATATCCTGTCAAATGCAATGGGGCAATACATAAACATCAAGTTTTGCTATGAATTGAGATAAACGGTAACAAAGACCCATAATGTGTTTGTGAAAGGACTCTGCTTAACGACAACGCCCGCCCGCATACTGCGCTCCGCGTCCGCAACTTCCTTGCTAAACGCCGATAGACTCTTCTTGATCATCCGCCATATTATCCATATCGGGCACCTCGAGGTTTCTTTTTATTAACCCACCATAAGCGAGTTATTAAAGACCTACACTTTGCAGATTACCGTAAATTCAACAGAGCGTGACATGTCCATTTGGGCAATTCCGAACAAAGTCTTCGCTGTCAGTTTTCAGCGGCTTTATAAAATAGCTAATAGTGAATTAGCAAAAGCCATGCTTTGTTTGGATTCGCGAAGCATTATTTAATAAGACATTGAAAGTAACAATATTTTTTATATTATTTTTGCATTTTTATTAAGCAAAAACGTTATTTTATGTTTTGGCTCATTTTAATTTTAGAAATGTAAATTCAGCCAAATAACTAAGAATTTCCTCGGAAATTTTTATTTGTGATATAACGAATTTAACAATTTTGCTTGTTTACAATTCTTTTGTTGCCACTTTACAAAAAAAAAAAATAATAATAATATAATTCTTTTAAAATGTTTAAGTATCGTCTGCGTAAATGATATCACACAATAAGAATAAATTGTGTATTGGAATTCTTAACACTGAAAAATACTCTTATAATTGAATGTAAATAATTGAATTTTCACAAATTTTATTTCATTAAAAATATGCTACAGTTTTGATAAAAAAAGATATTTTAAAAATTTCATAAAATGAATGGTGAAACCATTAATTAGTCATGATTCTATCTATAATGATTATTTCTATGATTTATTTTTTCTTCTGAAAATAGACGTGTTTAATTTTTTATTTGCAAAAATGTGTCCGTAATGGAAAAACATGTAAAATAAATTAAAATAAAAATTTTTTAAATTTATTCTGTTAAAAAAAAAATAAAAAAATAAAAAAAAAATTGTACAAATCTACAGATCATAATTTATTTTTATGTTTAATTTCAAGTCAAAATACTGAATAGTTTTTTGTAAAGTGTACGACAAAATGTAATTTGTGTAGCCTAGTAGAGGATTCGCTTCGCTCATCCTAATTGCTTTGAAGAGGAAAAAAGATTTTATATTTATATCTTTCGTTTCCTTTGTTTTACGAGACCATTCACTGAACTTTTTAGGCATACCTTCTATATAAAAGGGTGACGCAGAAGGTAAAGTTTGAAAGGAAAGCCTTATAGATCATTCTAAGTATGAGGCAAAGGTCTAATATAGTGCACGTGATGTTCATAGCGGGCAGTGGTTAATGCGTGCGTTTAGCTATAGTGAGCGACGATTTGAAGTTTGTTGTCGGTTGTAACAAACAAAGTTATTGGGTCAAAGAAAGGCCTACAATCACTTTAGTTTGAACTACCAGCTGAAAAAAGTTAACATTTGGCCTGCACTTCATCGCATTGTATTTTTCACCTACATTATCATTGCACTGTTCTTGACCTACATTTTATCAGTGATATTGTATTCCATATGAGAAGTTTCCGCAGATGGAGGCTTCAAAGTTTTAGAGTTTACAAAAAATATTGCCTAGATATTTCATATTTTAAGAAATTTGAAGTGACTCATATAAATTTCGTTTAATTTAAATGTTTAATTTAAGTAGCCGTTGTGCGAAATATTGATTTAAGACTTAACCAGAAGTACCTGTAGATTTTTTAACAATTTAAATTTTAGAACTCATATAAATTTCGAACATTGAATCTCCAGTTTTTAAACTGGAGACGTTGACTCTACGCTACTAATGCTGGATAGATCGGGTCAATCACCTCGTCGAGTTCACAGCTGAAATTCTAGAATTAGTTTAAACTCGATACGCATATTAAAACGCAATCGGTCTGCCAAGTCCTATCTTGACACCTGAAAACTTGATTTTAGCGGTTGCCTCGTAGATTTACCATTGCGTTTTCCTGAACCTAAAGATATGAAAACATGGAGGACTGGGGGCAGGAAAACACAATGGCAAACCTACGAGTCAACCGCTAAAGTCGGGTTTTCTGTTGTTTTCCACCAAGATAGGACTTGGCCGACCGATTGCATTTTAATATGCGAATCAAGATTTAACTAATCTTAGAATTTCATCCGTGAACTCGATGAGGTGACTCTCTGTGCTGCCTCCTCACCGTGTAAAATGACATCGCCGCAATACTTATCAATTATACTCTGTCCCATTTCCGTGGTGATTTTCCTTATAGAATCTGTCGAAAAATGGTTTCAAAACGGATTAAATACGTTATCTCTCGGCCAATTTTTACGTAAATCTGTACAGTTCTGGCGACTAACATATTCGCCAAAAGAGAGCTTCATCAAAAGTACCGTTTGGGCCTTAGCGTGATCATTCACACACGCGCAAAAAAAAAAAAAAAAAAAAAAAAAAAAAAAAAAATCATGACTACAATATTTTTTTTTACACAATGTGTTCCGAAAGTAAAAAGATAAATAATAAATATCATTAGCTTTAACTTAAGGGGATCTCAGGACTCTTAAAGCTTTAAAATTATCCCGTTTTATAGCTTTTAGAATTATACCTGTTCAATAGCTGGAGCGGCGTTTTCGAAACTTTGAAGTCATTTTTCTCCGAATGACGTTTTTGCCCTAACGCGCACGGTATCTCAAAAACTTCTGAATATTTATTCATGAAATTTTCGAAAAATATGTTTCATATTAGTCTGTTTAAACAGAACCTAAAATTTTATTTTTATTGGTCGAAAAAATATTTTTTAGGTGATTATACAGTTGAAATTTCCTAAATTTTGCATTTGCTAAATACAACTTTGTGTTAAAAGTATAAAAATGCTTTAAATATAAATTTATTTAGGTTCAGGGTAATTATTATATTCTGATGCATAAGTAGTCACCAAAATTTTCATTCTAGTTGCAAAATTTATTTTGTAATCCTGCGCGAAAGCTGTTATACCGATTTTCTGCTCGATAAATGTCTGAGAGTTTGGAGCCCCTTGTAAATCCTAACTCTGCTACTTCCAATTTTTTTAATACATTAAATGAAACAACATACTTATATCTTCTAATCCCAATAAAAAGTGTGTTATACATACATATACATTTTAAGATATTAAATGTTGAAAATGGTCTCTTTTTTTTTTTTCTTTTTTCCATTTTTAAGAGTCCTAAGACACCTTAGGGGACGAGGGACCTTAAAAACCTCAAAAATCAATTTTTTATTTTTTGTAAATTTATTATATGCATTATGGCATGCATTTATCACCAAAAGAAAAAAATATTTTTGAGAAAAAAATGGAGTTTTACGCGTTGTCTTAGAAATCTTCGAAATGTCCTCTGCGCGTTCCATATCAATGAAAATCCCCAATATTTTTTTTTTTTTTTTTTTTTTTTTTTTTTTTTTTTATAAAAGTTTGGTTTATGTATAAAAATAAAACTGTGCATCGAATTTTATATATTTGAATATAAAGGTTGAAAAAAAAATAATTTTTTTTTATACCTTTGTATTCAAATATATAAAATTCGAAGCACAGTTTTATTTATATACATAAGCCAAACTTTTATAAAAAATATTGGGGATTTTTATTGATATGGAACGCGCAGGGGGCATTTCGAAGATTTCTAAGATGTCACGTAAAATTCCACTTTTTTGTCAAAAATAATATATCTTTTTCTTTTTTTTAACCATTTGGAAAAATGGTTATTGTCCTCGGTCATGGTAGGAAATCAAAAACATATCTGAAGCGTTTTATTGGTTGAATCCCGCTTTTTATTCGTTTTCTGATTGGTCTATACAGTAATCTGTATTTTCCCTTTACTTTCAACAGAGATAGATACTTCTGTTGCCACTATGACAAAAAAGTAATAAAAACTACAAAAAAATTAATAACTCAGAAACAAATTGAGATACAGCTTTCAAACAAATTGCATTTAAAAGTACATTTTTTTCTCTTTACGACGGTGTAAAAAGTAATATTGTGGGACGTTTAGAAGTTTAAGAATGAAATTTCATTTAAAATTGGTCCAAGAATATTAATGTTTAATCCATGGCGTACGTAATGTATGACCAGCTCCGTAGAAGTTCAAAAATTTACAGTACCGAAAAATGTAATCCATGGCGTACGTAATGTATGATCAACTCCGTGCGATTTTTTACGCCTTAAATTTTAGTCTTTGAAAAAATCATTTTCCAAA
The DNA here is from genome assembly GCA_963932465.1 of Maratus speciosus. Taxonomy (NCBI): domain Eukaryota; kingdom Metazoa; phylum Arthropoda; class Arachnida; order Araneae; family Salticidae; genus Maratus; species Maratus speciosus. Next base: position 241,580,336 of record OZ010799.1, on the reverse strand, counting down.
TGGTCGTTGTAATTTGTTAAATTGCAATTTTTTTTTTTTTTTTTTTTTTTTTTTTTTTTTTTTTTTTTTGTGATAAATGCATGCCATAATGCATATAATGTACCTTTGAGTAATATTTAAAGTGAAATTTACAAAAAATAAAAAATTGATTTTTTAAAGTCCCTCGTCCCCTTAAGCATAAAAATAAAACTCACCGGATTTGTAGTTTACAAAGTCTCCGTAAACAGTGAAAGCAGCTTCGACGGGTCCATTCTTGTAAATTTCTGTTTTAATTTGTTCGGGATCAGCTTCGATAGAATAAGACTTTTGACCTGTGAAAATAAATATGTTTCATATACATTAAATCTTGCTTATTTACCATTTAAGTAACTAGATTGGAAAGCTTTTAAAATATAATTATTTCAGTTTTTATTGAGAATGGGTTAGTGACGTTGAAATTCAACCATTATGAAAAATGCTCAAACAGTCGTTTTCAAAGAAGTCGAACATATTAGATTATCAATAATTAATCAAATATTTATTAGAATAATTAATTGTTCCACCTAACTATTAATCCCATTATCACAAAAACAATATCTATCGATCTTAGAGATTTAAGATAATGAATTTTAAATTAACTTTAAAAAATAAACTAAAAAAAAGAACGTTTCACGTTTATTGCCTAACACTTTGTGCATAAATGACAACTTCGAAATTTTTTCTTAATTGTAATAGTATTATATTTTCACTTAAATATTACAAAATTGCAATTTTAGACAATGTATCATTTCTTTCTTTGGTTATTAAATAATAGTCAAAATCTGCGATTAAAAAAGTCAAAAAAATTTATTACAGGGCAATTCTACAGAAAATCATTATTTTATGGAGGGGGGGGGGGGAGGATAAAATTTATAATATGTTTAATTTAAGGGTATGATTGGAAAACTTGATATTTTTATATTCTATTATAAAATCCTAATAAAAAGGCATTGTAAATTACTGATCACAAACTAAGTTAAGTACCATTATTGTCTCTTTAAAGTCATAATGTTATGTCAGTTACACAATAAAAGTTAGGCCAGTTACACGTGTAAATGCCATTTTTTTCTTTTTTATTATTCAGAAATTAATTAAATAAGTTACTGTTATAATTTGGCATTACTTAGTGCTGTTGATAACATTAAATCACTTTTTTTAACGGGATACTTTTGATAATTTTTACACTTCAATGAAGGCAGAAAAAAATGTTTGTATATTTTATGTTACGTCGGTTACAGAATTTTGAATTGCAATTTTGGGGACTCAAAGAGAGATTGAAATAATCTGCAGGTATTTGGGTATTAAGTCCTTAGTAAGAAATATTTTAAATAGTAAAAATTTGTTCTAGTTTTATTAGTAAATTTCCTACATAGTTTTGAAAACAAAATTCGATGATCAAATGTTACGTCAGTTACGATGCAATTGCCCTACATTTAAATTTTGGCAAAAAAGCGCAAAAGCTGGTAGCTATGCCTTATGGAATCTTTAGCTCTTATGTCTTAGCTACTTTTAATTCAGGTTTTGAAAATAGGAGCTTTTTTTTATTAATAATAATATTTTTTCGATCTTAAATAGTATTTACAACAAGACATTTGGGGCAGTGAATTTCTGACAACCGATCTTAAAACAATTTTATTTTAATTATGGCCAATAGCGGGGTTGCCAGTTTAACTTCCATTTTTAATCAAAATTTAGTGTTCATACCGGAAATAAAGAATGGCATTTTATGTTTTATTTAACCCTTAACCCCTTGGGGACGAGCGGCACGTATACGTGCCGTATAAAGCGCTGAGAATCCTTGTTTTTCCTCACCAGTAAAATTTTACTGTAAAATTTGCCTTATTTAATCAGCGCATTTTCTCGATTCAAGAAGACACAAATTTCTGTTATTAAAAAACGGTGACAAAAGATTAAAAATTTCGTAAAAGGCTCTCGTCCCGAAGGGGTTAAATGGGTAATTTTTTATTTTGTTTCGAAAAAATTATATATGATTCTCTGAAAGGTTTATTACACAGGAAAAATAATGAAAAAAAATCAGAGATACATTTTTCATATAATACGTCAATCTTTTCCTCTGTTGCACATCTGCAATACAAGTAAAAACTACTGTCGTGTGGCTGTTTTAAGCTAAAATATTCCAAATTAGTAAATTTTTTAATAAATATGTCTCCAAATACCTTATTTTATGGAAATATTTATTTTATTAACCTCTTAACTTTTTTTTTTTTTTTTTTTTTTGACATACTAAATTAAAAATAAGGACTCGGCACCACTTTTTGTATACTAAAATATTTGGTTTTGTACAATCAAAAAAGTTATGCCATTTAACAAACCAAAGATTACAGTTAAAATTAAGTGGTATCCAAAAGCTTTTTGTATCGATGATAGCAAACTCTTTTTGCCCGAACGGCGTTCGGGCAAATCAGTTAAGGGGTTAAGCTTAACATTTAACCCTTTAATTCCCATGATAGAATACGTTCTAGAAATTACGTAGTTTGGAGAATCTGACTTTACACCAGAAAATTACAATAATTAATTTCGCTTTATTTAAATACGGAATGCCTGTTATTAATTAAAGCAAATATTGCTATTTTAATTTTCTGGTGTGAATTAGGTATATACGATTAAAAAAATCTATTAAACTCAAAACACTGTTGTTTGCATATATGCAAAACTGCGCACTAAAGGGTTAAAGAGTTAGCATTTATCGGACACATAAAGTAAAAATTATTTGTATGGAAATTTCTGTAATGAATTGGAAATTTCGGATTAAAATTCGAGGCCAAACTGACAAACCTGGCCAATGGCTACTCGCTATATATTCATTATTTTACTCTAGAATTGCAGCATTCTTCCCAATGTATTCCAATGCAGTTGGAGTATGCTACATGAGATACAGCTGCTTTATGATCGTTCCCAAATCGTAAATGTGTGGTTCTATCAAGGGCGTCCATAAGGTAGACTAGACAAGGGTCACTGTTGTACGGACTCTAAGTTGAACGATAGCCCGTGAGGAGCCGATTTAATATAAAGTACAGTAAAACCTCGCTAAAGTGACCGCGTTCTGTTCCAACAAAAATTGGTCGCTCCGAGAGGTGGTCTCTTAATGGAGGTCATGTTTAAATCTAGATTTTAATTGTTGAAAAAGATAACAATGTTACTAAAATTTATTTTTCACATTAGGAAAAAATATTAAAATTTAAGTATCAAAACAAAAGTTAATTACTTCAGCGTTTAAAAAATGAATACATTGACATTTACTTTGATTCTACGGTTTTTTCTTTTATAACTTTTATTTCCAAGTCCTTTCGAAATTCAGAAAATAAATGCAATTTTTTGGACGGGAACAAATAATGACGATTTCATTAATTTATGTATTTCTTTGAGAGTTTCCTGACAGAATAGGGCAGGGGGGTTTATTGACTGCCATTCTTAATTTGTCATCAGAGTTAAATTCATTGCCTAAAACGGCACAAAGGGGTTTAAACACTTAAAAGTTACCGGAATTTTAAAAAAAATCTAAACTTAGTTTAGAAGTTTGATGAATAATGCGCTCTCCGGAATTATTTTTCTAATAAAACCTTCTTCAAGCGACCAGGGAAAAACGAAAATGGTTTGATTTTCTTCAAAGAAATTGGTCACTCAAGGAGGGAGTTCAACTGGGATGGTCTCTGAATGGACGTAAAATTAGTATTGAGCCTATGGGAATAAATTTCGTTGCATGAAAAATGGTCGTTCAGGGAGGTGGTCGCACAGGGAGGTTTCACTGTATATGCATATACAGAACTTATAGAGCCGGAGGGGGCCATAAATGTAATCTTTGCTGTATTAGGCCTCACAATTTCTGGCCACGTCCCTGGTGTATAGACACAACGCTTGTGTGTACAAATCCGCGTACATACTCTAGTGTCCCTTCTGATATCCCCAAAGTACGCCAAAATTTAAAATTCAATAATTCTTTAATACAATAAATATAGGCTGAAAGGAGTGACATGTCTGTCAGATAGATCATATGTTATGAACTTTAAAAATAATTTATATTTTAGTCGATGAATGACGCTGCATTGTTTCGACTGGTATCAATGCTGAAACTTCAAAACCTCAAAACACAAAAGCAATTTTTTTTCTTATTCCACATCTAAACAGAACGAATAATTTTAAAAAGTGATTTTTCACCCCAGCATTACTCATTAATCTGGGCATTGAAAGTGAAGCGCCATCTATCGACGAAATTTTGATATATTTTTTAAATTAGTGTTTGTGAAACTTTAGAGCTACTTGAGAGCGAAATTTATTTCATCTTTGTATTAATTATATTTATTGAATTTAAAACTCATATGTCTTGTATGGAATACTCTGTAAGTCTGTGCTTGCGTTGGAGATTGCAAATTCCGTGATATGAAAAACAAACTTACCGAAATGCTTGTCATTTCTGTAGCTGACGTTGTAACTTTTTTCACACATGTTTACACACTTAGGTGTATCAACAATACCAGTACACGGAGGTAGTTTTCCTTTGGTGTGATGCTCGCATGATGGAATTTCATAAGGCTGACAACCGACGCCAGAATTGTACAATCCTCCTGTTACGATACCATTATCTACCCAGAATTCCCATGCGGATCCAGGGAAGCCCCCATTGCATCTATTTAGGAAAAAAAAAGCATTGAAATAAAGTTTTTATTAATGCTAAACTTAATCTAAATATTCATCAACAAAAATGATATACCAATTTAAATTATTAGTTTGATGAATAACAAATTGATACCGAGATGTGGATGCGTGTTAAACTTTATAGTTTTAGTAGGATAAACAAGGAAAAGTGGGGATTAGGAGTAATTGGGGACTAGTGTTTTATTTAGTTTTTAATAACGCTACCGTTTTTATTCAGGACAAATTCAAACAAATTGGAAATTGTACGTCAAACGTGGCAAATGAGGTACGTTTGTACTATAACTAGTTTTATAAATATTTTTTGCACCGCATATTGTACTGAATGTATATTTTAGTGTACTTCATAAGTGCATATCCATTTCATTCTGTTCGAAAGGCTGTAACATCATTAAAATGCACTTGAAATAATTTTTTCCCATTGGCCGTAATGTAACGGAAAACTTTTGACTGTCTCTGTCATTAAACTATACATCCGATTTTCATAAAATTTGAAATGACTCGACAAAATTTTGCAATAATTATATACTTAAAATTTCAGAGCATTCGGTTGGGTAGTTTTTGCACTGTTATATGCGGACGGACAGAGAACGACTATAGACGTATTTATATAATTACGAAAACACCTAAAAAATAAGAGTAATATAACGGTCATGCCTCTTAGGCACACGCGTCAGGTGGGCCTGATTGACTCAGGACACCCCACAAGTACGTACAATCTGGAAAGGAAGAGCACCGCCCAGTGTTCATCACTCTCCCCGATCCCCAAAACCCATGAAGGTCTGACCGGCGAGAAAAAAAAAAAAAAACATGGACTAAAGGGTTTTACTGCATAGTTCGGGATTCACATCTCTGAGTCCCTCCAGAACTCCGGGAAAAACCGGACAGTCACAGCAGTGCAGGACCCGAAGCCTTAACTCAGAGTTTCTCGGATGTGCTTTTGCTTTACAAACAAATAAGTAAGAACGATATATAACGAATGTAGATGCACCTACAAATGTTTGCATTTGTCCAGTACCAAGAGTGTAGCGTTATAGAAAAAAATATAAATACTCGTAACACACTAGTACCCAATTCCCCCCCCCCCCCAAGTGCCCAACATTCCCTTCCCCGTTTAGTCGTTTTTAATCTAAAATATCGATTCTCTAATTTTAATGTTGTAATTTTAATGTCTCTAATTTTAATTGCTCAGTGTTTTATTTTACTGAAGTTATTTATAATTAGTTCGTATTTTACTTTGAACCTCACATGCAACTTACTGTACACAAAAAGTGTATTTTTATTTTATTTTATTTTTATACTTTTTTGGAATTAGAAGGATTTTTTCAAGTAAATTTAAAATATAAAAAAAGGGGGGGGGGAGTTACAAGTGAAATGCTTTAGAATTTTGTATGAATTTTTGAAAAATGAAAAAATAAATAAAAATTGAAAACGCTGTAGAATAAAATAACAATTTTACCCATCTCCACAGGAACTGCAGCAAGAAAGAAGATCTTCAGCTGAAATTTGCAAGTTGACTTTTCCTCCACTGTGAATACAGTGTCTATCAGACATAGCTTCGACAGCACCAAAAGCCTAGTATGTAATCAATAGAAATAAAGATAATTAGTTCTTTAGTACATAATGTACTTTCACATATACTGTGTTTACGTCTGTGTAAAGCTTATCTTGTTTTTGACAGGAAAAACAAAAAATATATATATCTTACATTTAACTCACAACATACTTAAGGCAGAAAATCAGGAAATTTGAATATATATTCTCTCTAAGAAAATGAATTTCTCTATTATATAACATATATATTAAAAGTATTAATCCGTAAAAGTATAACGCACGATATTTTCTTTTGGAAGTGCTTTACTTTTTTTATACTCAAATTGCTAGATACCAAACATTTTAACGAAATTTTTTTTACCGTATTTAACAGCAGATTTTTGCCTTAGTATTGGTAGATTGCAGATTTCGCCCTGTTTTATGGAATTTTGAATCTTCATAGGAATTTTTAAAAATAAGTATTAGGGAGAAGTTTTCGGCGAACATCAATATTTTGGAAGAGAAACTGGGGAATTATTTTCATCATTTTAGGTTTTCAGGTTAAAATTTATTTTTAGTCATATAATAATACTGGATATCATAACACTAATCGATGCTGTAGGTGCATTAAAAGTTAAATCTTAATTGATTCATACATACATTACTGCGCAATGTAAGGTTAATTTACCGAATTTATATTGGTTCCCTTATTAAAATGCAATAAGGTTTCTGCAGTGTGTACTTTTCATAAACTAAAGACTTTGCTCAACAATTTTAGAGGCAAAGTAAATCTTGAATTATTTTTAACACAATCAACTGATTGGTAAATAAGTGATACAAGCAGTAATTTTCCCCAATTGAGTAAAAAAGTGTCCAAGCTAAGACTCGAACCCAGAACCTTTGGCTTTAATTGCCAATGCTCTTCCAATTGAGCTATCTGGACGACATCCCGGCAAACACAGTACTCACTCAGGATAACCATATTGTTATGAAAGACCAGATCAAATAAAAGATCAGAGTATAGTTAATAGATAAGTATATGAAAGCCATAAGGTGCGATAGCCAGGAGTCTTGAGAAAAAAGCCCCAAAATTTACGTTACAGTTTCATATAAAATACTTCCTTTGGCAAGCGATCCAGCAGCTTCGTCGGTAGTGTGCTGCATTTCTCGATCTTTTCGTTTGAGTTCGAATCCCAATTAATTTTCTATTTTCCGACCTCGAAACCTTCCCTTGCAAGATTGCCTGTGCTCCTGTTTTAGTAAATGAGAATACTGAAGTCTAAAATTGTACTTACCCAGCATGATCCACAAGAGGCTTGATCTCTGATTTGTCCAATGGTCGTGCAGGCTGGCCATTGTGTTCGGGCATCGAATGATTCTGGGAGGTCTTGGGGGACGACGTGTCGGATGGACGGTAGTCTGTACTTGTGATTATCTTTGTGAACTCCCATCAAACCTCTAAGGTATTTCATACTGATATACTGGACTCCATCGAAATTCCTGCCAGCCTGAAATATATATCACAAAATCTTAGGAAGGAAGTTGTGTAGAGGATTAGACTTTTATAAAGGGAGTATAGTTTTTTGAATGAGAACGTTCTGTCGATATTAACCTTCGGACTACCAAAAAAAAAACAGCGTACAAAAATTACAATAACGCGTCCACCCGCAGTTTAAATTCAGTAGTTTTTATTCGGTATTATTTTTAACTGTTTCTAGATTTTTACGAATTTAGATCTAAAAATACGAGTTTACAAACCAATATCTTAATGTTTTCACATGCAGCTGGATTTACTGTATTTAAACTATTTACATTTTTTTTTGTTGTTGTTTGTTTGTTATCGAGTCAATTGGACTCATTTAGTAGGCGGAGGGTTAATGTTTATACATAAAGGCGATTTTCATCCTTCGTTTTATTTTAACCCTTTGTATCACCACACTCAAAAGAAATGTGATTTATACAGGACTATAAAAGACGATTTTATTTATTGCTGCTATCTCCGAACACAGCAGTTAATGTAAATTTTCATAGAATAGATAAATTTAATTTGAAGATAGGCACATGACTTGTGATATGCAAGCTGGGTTAAACATGTCATATGCTACCAATACTCTCTAGACCTGTCACAACCATTTAAGAAAACAAACACCAAACGTTAACAGTATCTAGTCAAAAATCAATATCACTTTCTTCTCGATTCCTCACGGTCAAATATATACTCACACGGTAGCCTGTATTTATGATTATCTTTGTGAACTCCCATGAAACTTCTAAAGTATTTTAGACTGGCATACACTGTAAAAAAAAAAAAAAAAAAAAAAAAAAAAATCTGTAAAGTTACTAAAGTTTTTCTAGGAAACTGGGATTCTAAGAACTTTTTATGTAACGACAACAAGAAAAATTCCTGTAACAGACGCTGTTACAGGAATTTTTCTTGTTGCCGTTACATAAAAAGTTCTTGGAATCCTAGTTTCCTAGAAAAACTTTAGCAACTTTACAGATTTTTTTTTTTTTACAGTGTACTGGACTCCATTGAAATTCCTGCCAGCCTGAAACATATATCATAAAAACTTATGTCAAAACTATCTCCTTCAGCAACATAGAAATGGGGATATTAGATAGATTAGTTCCTAATTCGAAGTTCCGCAAGGTCAGGAAATTTTTCTTTTACTATAATGTTGTAGACCGGGAGGCGAGTGCACAAACCATCACTCATCGAGTTAACGGCTGAAATTCCAGGATTAGTTAAAAGTCGATTCGCCTATTAAAATGCAACTGGTCTGCCAAATCGTATATTAGTGGAAAACACCTGCAGACCCGATTTTATTGGTTGTTCGGTAGGTTTACCATTGTATTTTCCTGCTTCCAATCCTCCATATTTTTACACCTTTGAGTGCAGGAAAATGCGATGATAAACCTACCGAACAGCCAATAAAATCGGGTCTGCAGATGTTTTCCACCAAGATATGATTTGGCAGACTAGTTGCATTTTAATATGCTAATTGAGTTCTGTTCAATCATAGAATTTCAGCCGTCAACTCGATGCAACCGCATCCCGTTCTATTGTGTTGAGGAAAAAGTTTAGTGAATCCTTCCATGGAGAGAAAGGCGCCATTAGGAAGGAAGTTGGTGACAGCAAATGTAGAGTTTTTACAGTCTTCAAACATAGTAGGTTATACCATGTCTTCCGGGTTTTTTTTTCAAGTCAAATAAACATATTTTGAACCAGAAAATTGATTTAATAAAATGTGTGTTATTTCTATGCGATACTTATTTGATTTCATTTATTAAGTAAAATGTTTGGCTCTTTTTTTTTTTACTTCGAAAATTCGGAAGGTTCACAGACATGTTAATATAGTTTGTATATGGATGAATTTATTCTAGTGATGTAAACACGGCCTAAAAGTTTCAGCTATGTAAATGAAGCATTTTAGAAAATATCTTGCTGCAATATTTTAGCAAATACTATATTTTATGATCATGCAGAAAAACTTGAAGGAGCAATAAATTTAATGAGAAATTAGCACTTATAAAGCTAAAATGATCCTTATTATTATATTTTTCTTTTTCTTAAAAGAAAACGCGCAATAGTGCGGATAGAAAAATGGCGGAAATCATAGTAACAAAGAATAAACTTAGCAACATGTTATAAATTTTATTGAAGTTCAACAATTCTCTCTATCTGAATTTATTTTCATTTACACTACTACTATCAATAATAACTAATTGTGTGGTGTTGCTTTTGAATTGGATGAGATCATTCGATTCTTTTGGGGAAAATGAAACCTAACTTTACTGTAAATTTAGAAGACAATTATAGTATTAATTTTATTAAATACATTATATCAAATAAGAAATTACATTTACAATTTAAGTCAAAAGCTTTACCAATAAAAAATGCATTTCTATAACTTTATTTGCCAAAAGCTTTTTGTTCTTCTAAGATTTGGCTTCTAATTTCAGAGCTTGTAGAAATGACGTGACGTCATTTGGATAAACTTCTACAAAAATGAGTTTGTTTTGACGAATTTATTCAAAAGCATTTTGTTTAATGAAATATACAGGGTGCCCATAATTAAACGACCCTATTTTAAAATTGTCTACAGACAAAACTATTGTTCATAAAGCTGTGAAATTTTGTGAAAGACATAATAAAGGGATGGAAATTTGTTTAAGCTAAAAAAGTTCAAACTTTCGCCACCAGAGGGCGATTTTTAATAAATTACACATTTAGCATTACGATAGTTTAGAAATTTTATTTACAGGGTGTCCATAATTAATCGACCCTATTTTAAAGTTGTCTATACAGAAGAAACTATTGTTCAGAATGTTGTGAAATTGTGTGCAGGACATAATAAAGGCATGGGATTTTTATGAGCGAAAAAAAAAATAGCACGCCGTTTTGTAAAGAATTACACATTTAGCATACATTTACGATAGTTTAACAAATTTTATCATCAAACATGACGGTCATCATTTTCAGATACCACCTGGAATCGTGAGATAGCATGTTCCACAGTTGAGCGAAGTGTGTTCTGGGAAATGCTAGAAACATGCTAGGAAATGCTGTCTTTAGAGTAAGGTTAAGTTAATAAATAAAATTTCTAAACTATCGTAATGCTAAATGTGTAATTCATTAAAAGCCACCCTCTGGTGGCGAAATTTTGAACTTTTTTTTTTTTTTTTTGAAGTGAAAATTTCTTTAGGCGCGTTGAGCTTTTTTTGAGATGGGGAAAAACCACTGATTTCGAGACACTGTAACGTAACGACATGCTAGCATTTTGACACATAGACACTAGCGCGCCAAGCGGTGAATGACAGGAACTTTTCCCTCTTCAGCTCAATCCGCAAAAGAAGAAGGAAGCTAAAACTCACTTTTTCTCCCGGCGTATTGCTAAAACAAATTATTATTTTGTTTTTCGTCAGTTAAAATGCATTATACCGTATTCGTGACCTACCTATACGTGTAACTAAAAACCGATAACGCTGTATTTTATCATGTTGATGGTCTGGTCAATGACCAACAGTATTGGCGGGAATTTCGATTACGGAAGATAAAATACGGCGCACAGATGTCAGATACGCACTTGGGTACCTAATTGACAGCAAAATGGCGTTACTTTATTTTACAAGGTAACCCGGCTACTGTTGCTTATTTATTAATAAATTGTTCATTTACTTCTATTTTATTTTTTTAAATTGTACAATTGTTTTGTTCTATAGTTATTAATGAAATTACCGTTTATTTATTGTTGTTTACTTTTTAAAACAATAGAAAATAACTTAAAAATATATATTGTAACTGGTATTGGAAAACGGGCTTTCGCCAAATTGACGTTAAAAAATCGCGCCAAACCTGGTTCGTATATCACATCTCTGCCAAATTCTCGGTTTTTTTTATTTTTCGACTTTTTATCCAAATTTTCCGGATTTTTTAAATTTTCCCTTTCATTGTATCCCAAACACTACCTTCATACCAAATTTCAAGATTCTAGGGATACAGGACGTACCTCTGAGTTTTGATGATCGGTGAATCAGTGTCGAAAAGGCGAAAGTTTAAGTTCATATATCTTCTGAAATAAAAAAGATAGAAACGCGAAATTTCAGCATTTAGTTCCATTTCCACATTACTTTAGATTTACGAAGTTTCAAGTTTCTGGGAATCACCAACACAAAGATATTGGGGGTCAAAAGTACCCTGAGTTGCTTCCAGAAAAAGATGCTTACGACTGTGCTTTCAAGACTTGGCAGGGGCACTGCCGTGTCCCCAGATGCTTTCATTAGTGCTGCTACACAATTCAACGCATAAAACATTTCCTGACGATTAAAAAAACACACACGTAATTGTTGAAGTTTTCACTTCTATTGGCACTCCCGGAGTGCCACTGTTTTTTTTTTTTAAACAAATTCCACATTCCTTTATTATGTCTTTCACAAAGTTTCACAACTTTATGAACAATAGTTTTGTCTGTATAGACAACTTTAAAGTAGGGTCGTTCAATTATGGACACCCTGTATGTGAACAAAACTGAGCCACTCTTTTGAATAATATTTGTAGCACTGATGAGTTTCCGGGTATGTCGAATTTAGAAAACTCTTCTCGAATCAAAGGGGGGGGGGGGGAATGACTCTGTGCTTTCCTTGGTTTCAAATGTTAGTCGGGCACGGAATGAGATAAGTAACTGTTTCATGATTCAAAGGAATCCCAATTAATTTCCTTGTACCGAGTATTTGATCATTTTGATATATTATCTTGGAAATCTATTAAAATTTGAAGTTTAAAATTTCCAGAGCTATTATGAAAAACAAAATTACTCGAAATCTTGAGAATAATTGCTATTCATTTTACCTTGCATTTTGTGAATTACTCAGAGAAATAGTTGTGAAATGGGTCATTTTCAAAATATGCATACATATGCTGTCCCACAGTAAAAAAAAAAAAAAAAAAAAAAAAAAAAAATTGTACTCATAATATATTATTTAAAACTGACTATAAATATTATATTTATTTAATTACACTACACAACATATTTCTAAAACATAAAAATAATCACTTTCATATTTTTTTTCCTAAAGATGCAGATTTCTGCATCTAGTAGAAGAAAAAAATAGCTGTCCCTCTTCTGTATTTTATAATTCTGTAATACTTTTTCACTTTAAAAGGAAAGTAATTGGGACATTTAATGAGATAAATCATCATTATTTTAAATTTCTGACATTATTCCAGCAAAAAAAAAAAAAAAAAAAAAAAAAATTAAGATAATCTACAAAACATTTTGTCCCTCATATTTTGTCAAGTCTGTTACCAAGCTACAATTTCATGAAATAAAGGTTGACAATTTCACCAAGAGATAGCAGCACATTTGCAATAAAAACACTTATACTAGTTAAATATTTACTTGTAGCCATTTTCTTTTGCAGTTGAAAAAAAAACAGTGTAGTGGAGTAAAGAATTTTTTATAAAGGTGAGTATTTTTATTCAATGTCAAGTCTGTTACCTAATTTTTTATGTTAAAAATATAAGTTTAGTACTTTCTTTTGCTTGAATATTGTTATCTAGTTAATATATAAAAGATTTTGTTTTGTTTCTTAGTGTTAATAATTGTCTGAGCGAAGCGAAGGCTAATACTCAGCGAAATATTACTGTCCGGACACTTTACTACTACGATGGATATTAACGCCATGTCCTACTAAAAAAAAAAGCCTAATAAAAACCTTTCGTCAAGCATAACTCAAAAAATATTTGTTGGATTTCGTTTCTGATTGCACCAGAAGGTACCTATGAGCGTCGCCTACTGAATGCACCTACTATGAAAAATAAGTTCCAAACCGTTTAAAAATTATATAGAAAAAACTCTTAAAAAAGCACAATTTATCTGCATACGTCACAGAAATTTGGTGTGCGTCACTTTCACCGGTTGATCTTTTCGTAGGCAACTGGTTTGAACACATGGAGCAAATAAAAAAAAATACGCACGCAGTAATATTGAATAGATCAGTTTCAACCACGTGATCACAAACCTTGCAACAACTCGTGGCAACCAGTTTTGATGGGCAAACAAATAATAATACAGTATTCCGTACCACGGTGACCGTTTTTAGCCTGTTGTATAAAATCTGGCATGTTGTATGACATACAATTGTGGATGATTAAAACAAAATACATGAGTGTTTATTGATCCGGAGGTTATCTTTCTCTGGATGTCTGTCTGTCTATCATACAGCATGCAATTTTCTTGTAAAGGATGATATTATTATGCAGTAAAACTTCCATAACGGACACACCCGATTAGTGGACACCTCTATTTAGCGGGCATTTTTTCGATTACCAGCTCTTAAATAACTGTACATGTTTTACTCTCAGTAGCGGTCACCTCTAAATAGAGGACAAATTCTGCATTCTCGGGGTGTCCGCTATTCAGAGGTTTTACTGTATATAATATTGATAATTATTTTACAGGGCCGCACAAAAGAATAAGAATATATGAAAAGAATATAAACTAAATTCGGGATGGTAGATCGCTGATGGTAATGTAATTTTAGGATGTCGTTACAGTCATCCGCAGCATGTTTTTAGAGTTTCGTCCATCTAACGAAACCCTACCTGTCTCACTCCTTTGTCTGTCTGTTTGTCTGTCTGTCACAGAGCCCGTTCTCAGAAACTATATATATCGGAGACTTGAAAATTTGCATACTTATAGTTAAACACCACACATCAAACGGCAAATAATAAAATTTTGAAAAAGTCTAATATTTAACCCTCTGGGCTCTAACTTGTGTACTTTAAGCAATTTTTCTAACTCAGCCCTTAATTTAATTAAGTTGGAGACTTATAGCTGAACATCTCCCATCAAACGACAAATAATAAAATTTTGAAAAAGGCTTAATATTTAACCCTTTGGGCTCTAATTTGTGTATTTAAAGCAATTTTTCTAATTCAGCCCCTAATTAAGTTGGAGACATGAAAGTTTGCATACTTATATCTGAACACTTGCGATAACACGATAAATCATAAAATTTTGAAAAAGTCATATTTAACCCTCCAGTCTCTAACTTCTGTATTTTAAGCAATTTTTCTAACTCAACCCCTAATTAAGTTGGAGACATGACATTTTGCATATTTATAGCTGAACACCTCACATCAAACGACAAATAATAAAATTTTGAAAAAGTCTATTATTTAACCCCCTGGGCTCTAACTTGTGTATTTTAAGCAATTTTTCTAACTCAGCCCCTAATTAAGTTGGAGACATGAAATTTTGCATACTTATAGCTCAACACCTCACATCAAACGACAAATAATAAAATTTTGAAAAAATCTAATATTTATCCTCTAATATTTTGTCTCGTGCAATTTTTAAATTTAAACTGTTTTGCAATACTATTTTTTGTTCATTTTGCATAATAAGTGTAATGTGACGTAATTTGTTCCATTTCAGATTTCTAACGGATTGTAATGAATTTATTTTACAATATCCTTTCTCATTTAAAATTCACATGTAAATTCACATGTAGTTTTAATGGCGTAATTTCCAATAAGTGCCTGCTTTTTATACCTAATTATTTAATTCTAATTTGAAGGGTTTTTTCTGTTTATAATAGTAACGTGTAAATAATTTTTTTTATTTGAAGCAAACATTATTGTTTGCGCTGTTTATACAGTTGGCAACAGTTTAAATTAATACCATTTTCTAAAATATGTAAAAAATATCTGTCAAAATGCTGAATATTTGAATTTAAAATAGAAATAAAACTTCAAAAAATGAGTCAAATTAAGAAAAAATTAATGAAATCTGCAGACCGGGATCTTCTATTGAATAAAATGATCTAAAAATGATTAAATTCCCATGTATAGCTTTTGCTCTTATAATTTTTTTTTAATGGAACGATTTTGTCTATCTTTAGCATTAAATATCTCTTAAAATAATTCTTCGATTTGAAAACTGTATGCATTAGTGTGTTGATCAAACATTTCGCTATAATACCATCGATTTTCATATATTTGTATGCAATAGTTTTCTTAATATTAACGAAGAAAGACCTCCGGTCACAAAAAATTCAAAACCGGCGGCGGCGGTGGCGGTGACAGCGTTAGTTACTTTTCATAGAATAGAGAGATATATAAAAATGAAATCTTGTCTATCTGTCTGCTTGTAATTCTATAAAAAATCCACAATTTGGAAGCCAAAATTGTGAAGAGATACGTACATGTGTATTAAAACATGGCCGAGACAACTAAAGTAATCCGGAATCGAAATAGCTTATAGTTAATTTTTAATTAATAAAAAACCACCAATTTAACAGCAATTTCTTATCAAATTTAAACATTTTTCGTTATAGCAGTTGCCAACAATTAAAAAACACAATAAAATTATTACTACAACAATTAATTTTCTACTGCAAGATTTCCACGTGAAAAATGAAAATGAAATAAATAGTTTGCCGAATTTTAAAAAAAGGTGAATATTACGTCATAACTTTTCTATTGCAAGATATTCACGTGAAATATGAAAATGAAATAAATGGTTTGACGAATTTAAATGAAAGTGAATATAACTTCATAACTTTTCTATTTCAAGGTTTCCACGTGAAAGAGGAAAATATTACGTCATATTGGAAATATAAAGGGCATGGTGGATATAGTATAACGTCATATGAGTGTGAAAAATGTATTGAAGCATAATAAAAACCCGATTAGGGAAATATTGACGTATTTTAACATTATTGCTCCAATTATAAATTGAAATAAGTTCATTTATAGCTGTATTCTTTTGCGTCTGTTATATACATTTATACATTTTTATGTAGCGTTTTCATATGATTCATTCAACAACATTTCGACTGCTTTTTTTAATGTTTGTTTTGTGTTGTATGTTAAATTTTGAAATTGATTTTTCAGAACAAACATCCTTCAAATTCTGGGCAACGCCGGCACTTTAGCTTGTAACAGATAAATGGCTTTTGTATCGGTACATCTAATGCTAATATTATAAAGCGTTATAATATTATAAAGTATATAATATTATTAATGCTTGTACGTTTGTGAGGTGTTATCTCTGAAACTACATAGCCAACTTAAAAAAATGTTGGTGGCCATCTCTGCTCCGAAAAAAAGACTATTTTATGTCAGTGCAAGAACCTACATCGCTGCAGGAGCAAAAAAGTTCTAAAATTGTGATTTCTGCGATATTGATTGGGTTAGAAACTTTAAATTTGGTGCGGTAGTTACTTTTAAGATGTAAATACTGGTAATGAACGCTCTCTAAAAGGTTCAATTTGACGGATAAACGTAAAAATTTCTAGAAAAGTTCTAAACTATGATTTATTTGGAATACTGAAATTTTTGGGATACTGTTAGGGTTAGAAACTAGAACTTTCGCATGGTAGTAATTAATAAGATGTAAATGCTCGTTTTAGAACGAATTCTAAAAAATAGAAAGACTAAACAAAGCGGAAAAAGATCTAAAGATGATCTAAGTTACGAAGAACATGGAACTGTTAGGAATATAAACATGAAAATTGACATGGCTGTATTTATCATGACGTAAATTCTCGCAATAGAACAGTTTCTAAAAATGTCGCTATAAAAAACTGTGCAGAAACAAAAAACTTTCAAAAATTTTCTATTCCTCTGTTACTGCTGAGCCCAAAATCTTGAAATTTTGCTTCGGGTTAGTTTTAAAATATACAATTGTCTCTATGAATGGTTTCTAAAAAATTTAAAATTTAAAAAGATGAAATTAACGGAAAGCGATCTCAATTACCATTAATTTGGAATTATTAGGTACAGCAACTTTAAATATTTCATAATGCTGCATTTCCTCCGCAAAACATGCGATTTAAATGCAACAAAACTGATAGATACCCACCTAGCATTAAATAAATTGTGTAAATATTGAATAAAGACCTGTATGAAACAGTGAGTAGGTTGCCCGAAAGTACTTGTTAAAGTGTTCCATCTCTAGGCTTTTCTCTCTCTCGCCAAGGTCACTAACAGAGGGAAGTGCCATTTTAAATGTGATATGAATTTTTTATCCGATTCATTTTTCTAGACATTTTATCATAAGGTCATATTCTCAATTATCATTAGTAGATTTTTTATATATTAACTTATTCTGGTGAAATTTTGTAATCGGGTTCATATTGGCGTATGTTAGCTTGCATGATTTGCTGAATAAATATGTATGGATTTGTAAATTACTTCAAATGACACTTTGACAGCTCAAAAGTTATGCAGACGATATATTCAGATCTTGTGTCATACTTTATGCTGCAATCATTGCCGATTTCTTTTATTTAATACATGCTAAATACAGCTCAACTTGTGCAGAATATGTTTGAAAATAAAACCATACAGCGTATGTAGTGGCCAGCATACACTCATCATTTAAATCCGATCGAGCACATCTAAAACACACTCTAACGAAGCATTGCATGCCACTTTTGATGTATTCAGTACTTTGATACTATATTAGATTTTGAGAAGAGAATTCCTTAAATGTTATCGACAACCTCATTGCATCCGTGGAAAACAGATATTGTACAATATTAACTATTCCGGGGGAGCACACACCATATAAAGTATAGTCCATTCTTTTTAAACATCATATATTTGTCATTTAAAGTTACTCAAATTGGTGCGGAGCGTCTGATTATGCTCTTGACATCATTTTATACCATCATTTTATACAGTTGAAATTCCGATATAAGTAAATTAGTGTTTCATTTTCTATTTTACTTTTAATATATTGCGTACTTTCAATTTTATATCCATGCATGGCTGTCTTGAATGGTTTGATTTCCCATTTTTTTAAACAGTGTATACGAATTTATATATAAGATTTTGTAATTCTACAATTCGTTTATTTTCATCATTTCAATTTTTCGCAGTATATGGGCAATTAAAGATAACATCTCATTTTCTTTGCTTCCACATGTTATTATTAAATCTATGTTCTCAGTAATATCGCTCAGACTAATCCCTCTAGGGAAGTCCTAGTTAGCATGTAGGTTTTGGAAGATATTTTGCTGTTAATATCAAGTCTGTTACCAGTCAAGTCTGTTATCATGTTACTGGTAAATAGTGTATAAAATATTGTAAAATAGTGTATAAAAATTATACCAAAAGCTAAAGTGCTTAATTAATTATATTTACAGACACATCTAACTTATACATTATCACTTATTTCATTTTTAATGTGAAATTTAAAAGTAATTTTTTTAAATGTTTTTCTGAATTGTATGCATTTATTGAAAATGACCCAAATACATATACATACGAGTACATTACAATCCGAGTTTAAAATTATAAGATGAGTTTAAAAAAAAAAGAAAAAGGCAACTTACCTTCCATGTTGTGTTCAGCTTATTGATGTGATCAATCATGACATCAGAAACGGGATGAACATATAACCGTGCGGACGCCACGGTCAGTACGACGGCAAGCAGTACTAAGACCTTCATTCTATTTAAGAAACGTACAAAATAAATAAATATAATTCTTTTAAATGATTTTTACTTTATAAGTTTCATCAATCTATATTATAAAGCGAAAACATGTCCGTGAGTAACGATGATGTCTTATTGACGGCCCACGAGGCTAACGAAAAGGACAGGCTAATGCGGTGCATCCCGTGTGTCTTTTTTTACAGACCGCTGGAGTCACGTGATGCTCGAATGCACCAATGCAGATGTACGAAAAGAGCATCACACCACTCTAGCGGTCTGTAAAAAAAGACACACGTTAGCCTGTCTCTTTCGTTAGCCTCGGACGGTCCAATAACTAACCAATAAACTTCGCTTTTACTGCATTTATTTATTTATTTTTATTTTTTCTTTTTTTTATAATCATTGCACATTTTTAATTTTTACACAAAATCTCCTTTCAAATGCAATTTGTTTGAAAACTGTATATCAATAGAAAGGCGTTTTACGGTTCTGTGAATAATTTTCAAGCATGAATTTTTTTTTAATCTATCTCTATCGCGTGCAACCATATTACGAAAGTTTACACTTAAAACCATATAAAAAGTTCAGCATTTGTTTGCGGTTAATATTCCATAACGAAATTAAAACTCCATCAATAAATGAATAAAACAATATAGTAGATAAAATAGAAATTTACCAGACATGTAATCGAAATAAATGCCTAAACCTCGAATCAAAAAGGCTGCTGTAAATAGCCAAATCTTTGCTAATTTCTTCAGTTCTGGAAAGTGGCTAATACGAAAGTATTGCTTTTAATAAATTTTGAAACTTTGTTTAAAAACATAATTGAAAATTTTCAATTCCTACTATTAGTTCATACTCTCCCTATATTTATTTATTTATATATTTATATATCTTGTTCAAATTTTCAATCGTTAATAAAATACTTATTATTCATCCTATCAAGTTGAAATAACTTTTTTTAACTTGTACTGGATGACAATTGTTAATGCATTGATGTTAATACAGTTTTTTCAAATAATAATTCATTAATTAAATTTTAATTAATTAATTTTAGTTTTACATGGGAGACAAAATGGCGGCCATTGGTTAATGAAGCATTTAATGCATATCTATAAGGGGGGGGGGGTACCATAGGGGGAACCCTGTTCTGTCGCCAAATACTGTCAAGCTTGTCGCCAACTTGGCGATATATCGCCAAATTTGGCGACCAAAATGGGACGCCAACTTGGTGATATCTCTAATATTTCGCCAAATTCCCATAGACTTCTATTGTAAACCTACTTGCTCAAAGAAAATCAACAAATTGAAATATTTTAATCCAACAAAACTAATATTAGCTTAAGGGATTCTATTAAATTTTTCTTTGATGTCCTAAGTAGGAATTGACTTTAAAAACAAAATTTTTATATTACTTGTTTAATATAAAAATTTCTTTTTGGTGTTGTTAGTGGGAAATCTAAAAAATATATTAAATGTAAAAAATCTATTAGAGTTTCACATATATTCTGTAACACGGGGGATCCCCAAGTTTTGCTAAAAAGGTAGTTAACTGCATAAAATATATAATATGAACTTAAAAAGTTCACTGTTTTACTTAAAAGGTGACTAAAATAATAAAAGAGATGTTACAAGTTAAAAATATACATTTTATTTCAAACTTCTTAGTACTTTCAAGCTTTTCCAAGCCCTTCATCAGAGAATATTTTAATAACTAATTGTTGTTTATTTACAGAAATACGTCATTTAGTTTTGAAAATGAGAGATCCCAAAAATATTAGAGCTGAAAGTAGAAGTAGCAGTTCCTTGGATTGAACTTAATTAGGAAAAATGTGTATTATTATTAACTGCAATTCCATTTATTTTATTATATCGCTCTGTTCTCATACGTCACTTTTCATTTTAAATGCGTAGAGCTGGAAAGTCGAAGTAGAAGTGTTTTAGATTAAATTTGGGTAGAAGAAAATATTTAATTACCATAAATTTTAACGCCCCACTTTGCTCAAATTTTCAGGATTTATTTTCAGGATATTGAACCTTTGGGATATTGTACGATAGGGCGTCGTTACATACTTGATTGTTTTTACACAAGATTTCTATGGATTCTCTGATAGCGGATGCGTAATAATTAGATGTTGGGAATATGTTTTTTGCATGATCAAAATCTATTGCGATAGTCTGATTGAAACTTAAACGAGAGCAGGGCCGTAACCAGCGGACCATGTCAGGGGGATTCTGAAAAAGTTTGGGAGGGCTAACATCTTTTAACAATCTTTCTCTTAAATGCAAATTAAATACATAAACCCTTTGAAAACAGGCATGTCCATAAAGGAACCCGCCTATAACGTAACCTGGTTATAAAGAATCCCGCCTATAACGTAATCTGTCTATAAAGAAACCCGCCTTTAACGTAAAAATCTCTATAAAGAAAGTCGTCTATAATGTAACCTAGCTACAAATAAAACCGCCTATAATGTAACCTGGCTGTAAAGAAACCCGCCTCTAATGTAACCTGGTTATAAAGAAACCCACCTGTAACGTGACCTGACTATGAAGAAACCCACCTAAAACGTAAAATGTTTATAAAGAAACCCGTCTATAACGTAACCTGTATGTAAAGAAATTCTTAAATGGAAAAAAAATCATGATCCGGGGATAAGAATACAAAATACAATTAGGGGCGCTGTGCCTGCTAAGACGTCAACCTGTCTAAAAGGCAATTCCATCGTAACTGACGTAACATTTTATCATCGAATTTTGTTTTCAAATCTATGTAGAAAATTTACTAATAAAGCTAGAACAAATTTTTACAATTTAAAATACTTCTTACTAAGGTCTTAATACCCAAATACCTGCAGATTATTTCAATCTCTCTTTGAGTCTCAAAAATTGCAATTCAAAATTCTGTTACTGACGTAACATAAAATATACAAAAATTTTTTCTACCTTCACTGAAGTGTAAAAATTATCAAAACTATCCAGTTAAAAAGGGTGATTTAATGTTCTCAACAGCACTAAGTAATGCCAAATTATAACAGTACAGTCGTTCCCGTTTAAACGAATATTGGCGGTTCCAGAAATAATATTCGATTAAGCGGGGTATTTTATTAAACGGAGAATCATAACTGTAATATTTAATGCGTAATAAAAAGGCAAAATAACCATCTGTTGTATATTTAATAACCAGCATAATAAATCGTTAATAGAATAAGATAAAGTAAAAATAAATACAAATGCTAATATAAAGGAAATACGTTTTAATTTAATGTCAGTACATACATTTACATCACACTTAATGCAGCTCATTTAAATTTGGTCAAAACTTCGCTACTTCTAATTTACGTTACTTACACTGCCTTAAAAAAATCGTTTAAAGTGGTTTGTTTAAGTGGAATTTTAAAGGAGTAAATATCGAGTTATTTTTCGAATGAGTGCAAAATATCACAACTACCATCTCGAGCCATTAAAGCCTGGTTAACAGCAAGAAGTGATGGTAGGGAGATCAAGGTGGGGAAATCATTTGACCTGTCCACTATATACCTGGCGGCCGAAATCATTACAGTAAGAACTGAAAATTTATTTTCAGCGTAAAAGAACCGAAAATGACAAAAGGTGGAAGGAAATTCCAGCTGAAACGTGCTTTCCGCGCCTATTTTAAAACATCGGTCACACAGTTGTTATTCGATTAAGCGGGGACATTTGTAAAAGGCATTTGGTTTAAGCGGGGAAAAATAACATAGAACCAATAGGAATAAATTTGGTTCCGGATGATTCTATTCGAATAAGTGGGATATTCGATCATCCGTGACCCGATTAATTGGGGAGGACTGTAACTTGTTTAATTAATTTCTGAATAATAAAAAGAAAAAAATGGCATTTACATGTGTAACTGACGTAACTTTTATTGTGTAACTGACGTAACATTATGACTTTACAAAGAGAATAATGGAAATTTACAAAGAGAATAATAATCTTAGTTTGTAAACAGTAATTTACAATGCCTTTTTATTAGAATTTTTCTACAGAATATAAAAATATGCGTTTTCCAATCATACCTTTAAATTAAACATATTATAAATTTGATTCCCCACCCCCAAAAATGATGATTTTCGATTAAGCGGGGACGTTTGTAAAAGGTATTTATTTGGTTTAAGCGGGGAAAAATAACATAGAACCAATAGGAATAAATTTGGTTCCGGATGATTCTATTCGAATAAGTGGGATATTCGATCATCCGTGACCCGATTAAGTGGGGAGGACTGTAACTTGTTTAATTAATTTCTTAATAATAAAAAGATAAAAATGGCATTTACATGTGTAACTGACGTAACATTATGACTTTACAAAGAGAATAATGGAAATTTACAAAGAGAATAATAATCTTAGTTTGTAAACAGTAATTTACAATGCCTTTTTATTAGAATTTTTCTATAGAATATAAAAATATGCGTTTTCCAATCATACCCTTAAATTAAACATATTATAAATTTGATTCCCCACCCCCAAAAATGATGATTTTCTGTGGAATTGCCCTAAAATAGAATTTTCTGCTATCCCGTGGGATTAGTAGGTCTTACTATATTTAAAGTAGATTATTTAGACAGATAGTGTATATAAAGTAGATTGCATTCGATATCTTATAAAACAGAAACTTTATTCACATTTTAATAAAGAAAAATCATACATTTCATATTGATTAACCTGGTATTTTCTAATTCTCATGGCCTATAATTTTTTTCACTTTATTGGACGTATTTTGGAATTAAAATAGCATTTCCGATTAAATTCACAATTGGTATAATAAGTAAAAATTATTAATTGGCGTTAAGACAACTTTTAAAAAACTAGTTACTTAACAAAAGTAAATTGAAAAAAAATCATGCATCGATCACTGATTTAGGTCTCACTTAACAACTTATATTAGATTCCCTGCGATTGATCTCACTTAATTCAGTCTATTCAGAAATATTATAAAAGTAGCAAACAAACCTAATTTAGATTACATAATATTTACGTAAAGTATAAATAGCAACTTTCTACATCACGTTTACATTGTCATTAAAATGCAAAGGTCGTTCACAAATATTTGTAACGAGTTTGACTTTCTCGATGATTTAAATTAAATGAAAAAAAAAACTATATGGCATCAATTCAGAGTAGGATTTAATTATAGTTTGCATCATTAAACCTATTCTTTGCTTTTAAATGTCGTTGGAAAATAAACAATGGATCGTAGGCTATGTATTTGCGCTTTATAAAGGAAAATATTCTTATTTGATTACTAAAAAAAGCTGTCAAAAGGTTTTGAGATTTCTACACCTGAAATAAGTGACATCATTAATAAAAAAAAAAGAAACGTCAAAGTTTAAATTTGACTGGGAAAAAGGTAAAAAATGCATACGCAGCATAGGTTACTTTTTAACACTTTCCAACATAGTTGAAAAGTGTTTTATGAACTGGGTTTGTCTGTCCGTCCGTGCTCTAACTCACGTAAATATAGTCCGATTACCATGAAATGGATATATGTTATTGGGTATCACTATGGCATGTTCGTTACTGAAAATGAAATGTCTAGCAGTTTCAGTTCATTTACAGGGACACTCAAAAGAATTCCGTTACATTACGGTCTATGGGGGGGAAATCGTTTGCGGCGCCTTTTTAATGATATTACACTACTTTAAACATACTGAAATGGATATATATCACTGAAGGTTCTACAAGGAACTACTATCCTTGACTACTATTCTATTATCCTTGAAGGTACTACAAGGTTCGTATACAATGTGGTGAGCATAGAATTTATCGTTCATTGACAGGGACACACAAAAGCATTTGGCTACAGAAAAAAAAAAAAAAATGAACAATAATTGAACTATTGAAGCCTTCGAACAAGAGTTGCTAGAAGCGCGTCTCAATTGTGGTATGCGTTTTTAAATTTAATTATTTTTTAAATATATCTTGGTTTTTATAAATTCTATAGATCATATACAGGGTCGCACAAAAGTTTCCAACAGCTTCCGTTTATTAGCGAAAATTGTTGAATGGAAATTTTCAACAGTGCTATGCGTTTAACTGAACTAACTTTTAGCATACTATGTAGTATGCATACATATCTATAGATCATATACACGGTTGCACAAAAAAATCGTACATTTTCCCCGACTATTCATGGTAATAGCTAATGGGTTTTCAAATCCATTATGCATTTTCCAAAATGTTCATTTTGACATCATCGTTCACCTTAATAAGCTGTGAAGTTTTGTTACAGCATTCTGAATGTGTTGGAAAGTGTTTCATAATCTATGCTGTACGCATGACTTTCTGTTATATTTAAAGTCGCATCTCATGTTTTAAATGAAAATCCAATCCAGCAAAGAACTGTCGCAAAATATTTAATCATATCTATTGGAACTGTAAATAAAATGATAAAATCTGATTTAAAGCTAATCAAAACAAAAAAAAAACATGATGTTCATCTCCTAATACGATTTTTTTTTTTCAGCGTAAGCCTATCTACAGATTGTTTTACGAAATTTATTTGGCTTATGAAAAATTGAAAAATGGATATAGTTACAATTGATGAAGCTTGGATAGATTAGGATAGCTTTTGATAAATTGTTTACTGTTATAGGAAAACCTAAAACGCTATTCGATTCCTTAAAGCCCGATTACCTGCAAATTGTATGCCTTTATATTTAATAAATAAATAAATAAAACGAAGTAGCTTGTTTAGATTTGAAAACAGTCTAATAAAACGTAAAACACGGTAAAGTTCTTTGAGCTTGTATAACTATACCTGCAAATTTTATGCAGATTTAAATACAATACATACTGTTTATATGAAGAGATTTTTCTCATAAACCTTTTAACAAATGTAACCTTAAACTTAATACATTTTCGCTTAATGTTTACTTATTATAAAAAGGGAAAAAATTGTTTATTTTGGATCATGAAATCTAAAGAAAAAAAATTACATAAAATGGGTTCAAAAGTGAAAAAGGAACATGCACCTTCTCCGTTCTTCTAATATACTTCTATAGCTCTAGAAACAATAAATGGCTTTCAAACAACGATTTTTATTTCATTTGTTTTAATTTATAATCTTTTTCTTTCGTAATTTACTTCTGATGCTGAAATTTCGCGTTTTCAAACGATATATCACCATTAACTAAATTGAATGTCAGATAACACATTTTGTTAACATGTCAACTGGTAAACCATTAAAATTTAGAAAAAGCATGTTTTTAATGAATAGCTTGAAGACGGTTTGCCTATTGCTTCTCTAATTACCGATAAATTTGAACATCATTACCTATTTCCGTTCACAAACCGGCGATCATCGCTTTTAAAATGTCCCTAACACGATTAAAAAGATGCACTAAAACATGTGGTGACCGGTTTATGCATCTGGACTTAATTTCTTTAGGAGAAAGGAATTTTCCTATTTATCTTACGTTTTGAGAATGGCACCACAAGATAATATAACACATTTAACATGCTTCTGAATAGAAATTTTTTTGGAATATTCTGTTGCACTCAAGGATTCAAGAAAGTTGAAACATCTAAAATATTTCCCTTGCAAATGTGTATATATATATATTTTCTTTTTGCGATTAGTTAAACTATACATTTTGTTAAAATACTAAAAAATAGTGAACTGATTAGAGGAGGCTCTAGAGGAAGCTAGGGGGGCTCAGCCCACCTCGCCCCCATCTGGTTATGGGCCTGAACGAGAGAGAGCTGTGGATCGATGACAAAATTTTATATCTGCTTTATGATCTTTTGTTCTTTCTTTGAGTTTTCGTTTGGTCATTCCTATGTATTCCTTTACTGTATTGCTATCAGGACCTGTTATATGTTTTATATTTGAATCAAGGTGAAATATTGCATTTCATCTTATTATATTATTTGGTACTTAACTGTTCCAGCCAATTTGTTTTGAATACAGTCAAAACAGATTCTTTGGCATTAAATTAAAATATAACACCACTTTAACGCCATGAAATTTTAGTGCATTTCGTGATTTTTTTCCCTTTTTCTAAGAAACTAGGCAATCTAACTTGAGTTACCCGAATTAGAGATACCTGATACTTTGTCCGATGTAAAGTCCTGAAAAAAGAGTAAACACCCCTTACTAACTATGCAAAAATTATCTTAGAAGAAAGTTACTAGTACCACACGATTGGTGATAAAGTCTACTTTTAAATGGTGCATATAAAATTTGCTTAGGGGGCCATCTAAATATTAAAATGAACCATAACTTTTTTTTCAATAGCAGCACACAATTCAAACAGCATAAATGAACTCTACACCCTTCAATTAGCCTAGAAACAAATTTTTATGCAATTCGTACGATAAGTTTCCGAAATAATAATTATTTTAAAACGAGTGTATTTTAGGGGCTGTAGCCATATTGAAGTTCGGTACTGGATTGTTGACTGAGAGAGCCCCCTTCTTGACTAAGGCATATTAAGCGCCACTCAAGCAGTCATTGAAGACTGCTAGATTACAGGATAGCATAAGAAATTTCAAAATATCTAGTTACTTCTATCATAGATAGCCCCTTAAACCATCATTTTGCTGTTTTTTAAGCATACTTTGAAAAGGACTTGGGGTGGGGTGGGGGGGTGGGGATGCCAAATTTTGGATTTCCATAAAGCAGGACCTAACAAATCTAAATTCATCAAAAAAATTGTAGGTTGCAATTCATAGTTTTTTCGAATATTAATTTCATAATTCATATTATAAAATTATAAAAATTGCAAATTCAACGTATTTATGTTTGCATATTTTAGTAATATTGCTAAACAAAAAAAGAGCACATTAGGAGCATAATTTCAGGAGATATTAATAAAAATAGGAAAATGTAATTTAACATTAGAAGCACTTCATTTTGAATGTTGATAATTCAAAAACTTATCATTCAAATGACTTAAAATTTAGTGTCCAGCATAGTTTGAACCGAAGATTTGAAATATCTCGTTAAAATAGGGTATTGCCATGGGAAAAAAATGAAGTTGTGGGTCGTTTTAATATGTAGATGGCCCCTTAAGCAAATTTTATATACATCACTTAAAAGTAGACTTTATTTCTAATCGTTTGGTACCAGTAACTTTCTTCTACGCTAATTTGTTGAGAAGTTAGTAGGGGGTGTTTACTTTTTTTTAACCCACGACTGTACATAACGTGTGTATGAAAATCGTTTTTAATTGAAAACTATGATAGATTTTTACTTTAGAATATTTTCTTAGGTTCCCCTAAAGTTGTAAGAGGATCCGGCGGTCAAAATTCTCAAATAAATGCATTTTTTTTTTTTTTTTTTTTTTTTTGTGTGTGTTGTTGTTGTTAATAAAATAGTAAAAAGTTAAATAAATTATATCAAACAACGCGCATAATTCTATGATAATTACATCATCAGATATAACAATTTTTGTATTGTGTGCTTTCAATCTCTCCAAACTATCTTAGTAAATAGATTTGCGTGATATTGCTTTCGGCAGAGCCGTAAAAATTTTCCGTTATATAAAGGTTTCGTTTAAACAGATTTTACTGCATCAAGTTTCACTTGATGCAAACTAACGGATAGCATAGCGCTATAAGAAATTTAAGATAATTTTTGTATTATGAAAAATCTGGAATTTTGATGTCTCGCGCAGTGGTTCCGTGGGACGAAAACCCTGAAAATCAGGACGCTTCGCGTAAGACGGGACACCTGGCCGTACCACAGGTGCAGTGAACTCAATGACTCGAGATATTTTTAGGTATGTAATTAATTCAGCAACCATCTACTCTAGCTGTTATCGGTACCGCTGAAGGAGAACACACTGAACATCTTTAAAATTTAACGCGAGTGTAATCAAATGTAATTTACATCATTCACGTACAATATATAGCCCACACTGTCTGAAAAATATGTATTTATACGATAAATTATTCGTCATTTCTAAACAGATAATTTCCGTACTTCTAGAAAACATGCTTTTTCTGTTAATTTTTCCTGGAATTCGGAAAAAGAGAGAAATATTCCATTTATTCCTTCACGCATGCGTATTGGCTGTATTAATACCAAAGTTCAAACTTATTTTTAAAATGAAAAACCAAAAATTCAATAAATTAAAATATCTAATTTATTTAAAAACAAGCAAATAAAAATATTATTTTCGAACTTAATAAAGTAGCAATTTTCCCATTCATTTAAACTTATTCGCAATATATTTTTTTAGGATATTAAAAAAAAAATACTCGCATGTAAAATATATTCTCAACGAACACATTTAAAAACTATATAGTAGTTCAATCAAGTTTTTTAAAAAATCGATTTTATTCAAAAAAAGCAAACATTTCTTCTCGAATTGAAATCAAAATATAATATTCATATTTCACATCTAACAATCAAATTATGTCTTAATAAAAATATGTCTAATATGTAATATTTTTTTGCGTATTATCTATAAGTGGTAAATCACCAACCATTATTTCGTAACGACGAAATGACCCTGCAATAAAGTTTAAATTTCCGAGCTTTCTGAACAAGAAATTAACCAATTCTTCATTTGAAGAAAACCCGTATCTTCATTTTAAACTCGCCCTCTGCCAAGTGGTTAAGGGGGTCCGGGGCTAAAAATTCTCAAAAAATGCATTTTTTTTTTTTTTAGTGGCTTAAAACAAATACTGAGTTTTTAGCGTTAAATACCGCAAACCGTATGCTTTTATCTTCATTAGATCCACAGATATAACAACTTTTGCCTTGAGAAGCGATGCATCATCTACCCTCTGACGAGAACTTTAACTTCATTTATCTCAGAATGAATTTTTTCACGATTTGTCAACTTTAAAAGAATATATCTAAAGTTCCTTGTAAGATGAGATTTTCTACAGCGATTTTATGCTACGTTTCCAACAAATTGTCTTCAGGATTTTTAATTTTGAGAGATCATTGTGAAAATATGCTAATTAATGCAAAACTCACTCATAAAAAAACTTCATTTTCGTACTTAAATTTTTTTTAATAAAATTCATAATCAATATTTTAAGAAATCCTGAAGACAAATAAAAATGACTCATTTTCTGTACATAAAAGTGTAACAATTTTGTAAATCGAGTAAGTACTTCCAGAGTTATATCAAAAATTAAATACGTTTAAAATTTTAAAATTTAATTTTTTTTTTATATTTAAAAGTTTTTTTGCATGCAATATTCTTATTATATTCAAACATATTTCAGAAAAACAATTCATTACAAAATCTCTATAAGTAAAAACTAGCCGGATATGGCAATCCTAAAACTTTCTTCTATCTCATACCATGTTAATACTCCCTGAAAAATGCAGTATAGTAGCGCCACCGGTTAGGTGATTTACACCAAATTCTTATCAGCAACAACTTATGTCAACTTCTAACTGAACCTGAAGTTTGATGAAAATCCGTGCATTAGTTTCTGAGATAGAACTATTGCAGAAATCGTAAATTATTCTGCATAGAAGCGCCACCTGTTGGGCGATTTACTCCAAAAACTAATCAGAACCAAGTTATATCAGGTGCTAACTGAATCTAAAGTTTGATGAAAATTCATGCATTAGTCCTTGAGATATAGCTATTGCGGAAATAATGAAAAATGCAGCATAGCAGTGCCACCTGTTGGACGATTTACACCAAAAACTAATCAGCACCAGTTTATATCAGGGACTATAACTGAATCTAAAGTTTTATCAAATTCCGTGCATTAGTTCTTGAGAAAGAGCGCCCACAAAATTTGTGTCACACACAAACAGACATTTTGTAAAAACATGTTTTTCGGGTTCTCTGACCCTTAAAACTTGTAAATCCGTCGAAAACCGTAATTTGAAAATTTTCACGAATCCAATACTTTCTTCTTGTAAAGATAGAAAAAAGTAAAAATAGAATTTTGAGCCCCGGAACCCCTTAAGATGCTCGATTCGAAACGCGCGGTCCCAGGTTGAAAACCAAGTGGATCCACGGGAGTAAGTTAGACGTATTTAAAGGGGGGAAAAAATGCATTTTAACAAATTACAACGACCATTTGGAAAATGATTTTTTCAAAGACTAAAATTTAAGACATAAAAAATAGCACGGAGTTGATCCTACATTACGTACGCCATGAATTAAACATTAATAGTGTTATGACACATAAAAATTGCAAGCTACAAAAATTGCCTGCGACTCGTACGTATTATCCACCTGAAACTTACGTATTATCCAAGCATTTCATTCGCTGTTCGGGAAAAGGCTTTTCCATCGTCCAAGAAATCTGACAGCCAATTTTAAATGAAATTTATTTCTTAAACTTCTAAACATTCCACAATATTACTTTTTATATCGTCGTATAGAGAAAAAAAAATGTACTTTTAAATGCAATTTGTTTGAAAGCTGTATCTCAATTTGTTTCTGAGTTATTAATTTTTTTTTTTTTTTTGTAGTTTTTATTACTTTTTTGTCATAGTGGCAACACTCTGCTGTCCATCTCTGTTGAAAGTAAAGGGAAATACAGATTACTGTATAGACCAATCAGAAAACGAATAAAATGCGGATTAAACCAATAAAAAGCTTCGGATATGCTTTTGATTTCCTACCCTGACGAGGACAATAACCATTTTTCCAAATGGTTAAAAAACTTTTTCTTTGAGATTACGGAAATTTTCTGTCCTAGAGCGAAAAATGAAAAGAGCGTAAATTTATTCAATTCTCGGATTATACCGGTAGCAGTGCTGCCCGGAATATTTCTGTGAATTGAAGATTTCCGAGAGTGCAAATAATATAACTGTATAAATTGAATTAATGTTTCCTCCTACAACTATAACACTTTGCACAATATAATTAAAAATTATAAAAAATAATGCTTACTTGTTGTTAGGTAAAAGACCACCTGAGGGAGTGTGCTGAACTCTGCTATATCAGTCTTATAAAAATGTTTCTTATCAAAACTTTTTTCCATGCAAATATACGATATAAGCAAGTACTTCTAACGGACAATAACTAATTCGATAAGGTATTGATAATGCAAAAAATAGCCTGTGATTGTGACTTTTATCGACGAGTCAGATTTGGATTTCACAAAGTTGTTGTCAAGGCGAATGAGTCGAAAAACCTTTCACACCTTTTTTTTTTTTTCTGTAACAATGATCAGGAAAAAAAGATAAAAGTGTTGTTCGTGAGAGCAAAATGCTTTATGTCATCTTAAAATGTGAGATTGTAACTAAACGTGACAAGATGCAGATTATTTCTGATAATTTTCTCATTTTTAATTTGTTTTCCCTCTTTTGTTCTAATGCAGAATCTCAATCCTGTCGTACAGGATATTTCAAAAGTAGGGGTAAGGGGTGGTAGAGAACACTATACAAGTAATGTTTCCAGATTCCTAGCCACAAAAATATGGGATAAATTTCAAGAGGTGGTAAAGAACACTACAACTAATGTTGCCGGGTTCATTGACACACACACAAAAAAAAGATGGAATATATTTCAAGAGTTGGCAGAGAAAAAACTACAAATAAATTTGCAAGGTTCATTGCTACAAAAAAAAGGGGGGGGGGATATATTTCAAGAGATGGTAGAGAACACTAGAAATAAATTGCCAGGTTCATTTCTACAAAAAAGATGTAATATAATCTAAGAGGTGGTAGAGAACACTACAAATAAAGTGCCAGGTTCATTGCTACAAAAATGATGGAATATATTTCAAGAGGTGCTAGAGGGTTACTACAAATAAAGTTGCCAGGTTCATTGCTATAAAAAAGATGGAATTTATTTCAAGAGGTGATAGAAACACTACAAATAAATTTGCCAGGTTCATTGTTACGAAGATGATGGTACATATTTCAAGAGGGGTATAAAACACTACAAGTAATGTTACAGGATCATTGCCACATAAGGCGGGAGAAGCCGACAGAAAAACTTGAACTTAAAAATGCAGCAAATCCTGTGGAAACAGAACCTGTCTATAACAGAATCCTCCCTCAAACGGAAAATTTCCGTGCTATTTGCGAAAAGAAACCCATAAAACAGACAGAATCTTTTTAATGTCACTTGAGATTCCTGTATATTTTTTAATTAAATGATTTAAACTTTTAAAAAATTCAAATTACATTTAGATAGATCAAGGTAAGCACACTTCTTGCAAAGAGGGCAATTCCGAGGAGCCTGAAATTTCCAAGGAGTCTGGACCACTATTTTTGATGAGAAAATTACTATTTAATATTTCAATTACATAATTCGCAATCACTTCCTTTTAAGGGGTTCCGGGGCACTTTTTAAAATATTTTTTATTTATTGAGTTAAAATTCTGAATTTTTTTGTGATTGTTAACCATATCATTTGTAAACAAAATCACACGATAAAACTTCTCATAATTTTTTAAAAAAAATTTAAATTTTAAAATTTATTTAAAAAGTAGGGTCATTTAAAATCGTTACAACTCGAAATATTATTTATAGAATTTAATTTCTTTTCTTCATTTAAATAAACAAAAATATATAAGTTTTAATTTTGATTCAGTTTTTTTTTAAATATTATTAAAAAAAAATTAAAAATATTTAAAGAAAAAATGTAAAAAAAGTGGTGCAACTTTAAAAAAAAAATCATATTTTCAAAAGTATATATTTGTTTCAAATATGCTGAATCAAAATTAAAGTAAAACAATTGAAAAAGACATCTTCTAAGTTTGAACCCTGTATCTTTAACGGTTCTTGATTTATAAGAATTTAAATACGAGAAACGGTGAAAAACCCATCGTGAAGAAAAACGCATTTTTATAAGAAATCGTTTCCATTCCGCCATTGCTTGAAAGCTAGATTTTGAAAACAAGCCATAACGAAAAAATAACTATTTCATGTTCTAATGAAGATAGAAACATGATTTAAAAATCATTTCATGCAGGAAAGAACGGAGAAATTTTTTATGAAATAAAATGTTTTTACAAAATTTGAAGATTTTTGTGTCCCGGACCCCCTTAATCGATGGATCCCCTTTTGCAACTTTCTTCTGGAAGTAAAAAACCTGAAAAAGTCCTTTAAAATACCTTAGCAAAACTGTACACTGTTAAAAATTTGCAGCATTCTAGAAGGTCATTTGACCGTTTTTTCCGAAAACGGTTACACAACCGTAATTTTAACACTATTCTGACCATATTATTTATTGGCCATTTTATGGTCAGAATATAGTTAAATTATGGTTACGAAAATGTTTTTTTCAAAAAATGGTCGAATGACCTGCCAGAATGCTGCAAAATTTTTAACAGTGTATGCACCTTGTAGAAGTGGGCAATATTTTTGAAGTAAAATGCTTAAATTGAGATAACTTTCAAATAAATGAGTCAGATAACCTTTGAACCAATAAAGTACACGGAAAAGTGACCTCTGTAAGAATTGCAGTAATTCTTTAACTAATTAACTCTTAATTATAAAATTGAAAACACATGTTAGGAACGATTTATTTTATCAATCAAAGTTGTTATAAAAGGTATACACATATATAGAATTTATTTTTAAAGATAATACAATTTTTACGAAAGAATTATTCTTGCATGCATGATTTTTCCCATTTCAATGGCTGAAACAAGCCAAGATTTTTTTAATGAGTACAGGTATAAAGTGTTTTAAAAATGACCTACAATGAAAAAAATAAAACTTGTAGATCTCGAGAAAAAAAAAAAAATTTTTTAGAGTAATTCGAAAAATCGAGATTTTTTTTTTAAAGAAAAGTAGCCGTGAATTCTAAACTTCTCACTTGAGAAACATAATAATAGGTCATTTTGGGCTTCTGTACGTTTAATACATCCACCAAAAATTTCGTGAAATTCTAGGCAACCGTTTTTCAGAAATCGTGCGCGCAATAATCAAAATCGCTGTTTTGAGAAAATTGGCTTTAAAGATTGAAAGAGCCGTTGATCACATAGCAATAGCTCAAAGTGTTTTAGACATAACTTCTCTTCTAATGCGAATTTTTGCATGGGGTTTGATTTTAAATGTTCCCAAAGAATCATATTTAATTATAAGCTATATAAAAAAAAATTCGATTTTTGGACGCTTCAAAGGTTTCCTGACCCCCTTAAAAAGTTAGAACTTGAGTAGCATAAAATTTAGATTTTGTTGTTATTACACAGCACTAACAAAGGAACCGCTTTTGGCGAAGCTTGCACCTAATCACCATTGAGACCTGGTGAATTTTATAACCCTACAGGCCAGGGACGGCGAACCTTTTCACATCCAAGTGCCAAAAATTTCCTAAAATATATTTTACGTGATCATGACGTGCTACCAGTAAAAAAATTTAATGGATCAAATAATAATAGATCAAAATTACTTAAAATTTTGTTTTTAGCTTTAAAAAATATGGGTAAGGGGTCTCAAGGCTCTTAAAGCTCTAAAATTTTTGAAATTTTAATTTTTTTAGGTGTTAAACTTCTATGTTTTCTGAACATTTTGATATAATTGTTATCTTGAAATTCCCATTAGAACAGAAGTTATGGCATTTAGAATTATACTCGCTCAATAGCTGAAGCCTTGTTTCCAAAACTTTGAAGTCATTTTTCTCCAAATGACGTTTTTGGGCATAACGCGCGCGATATCTCAAAAACTTCTGAATATTTTTTCATGAAATTTTCAAATCATATGTTTCATGTTAGTCTGTATAAACTGAACCTAAAGTTTCTTTTTTATTGTGAAAAGAAAATATTTTTTAGGGGTTTACATTGTTGAAATTTTCTAAATTTTGCATTAGCTAAATGCAACTTTGTATTAAAAATATAAAAATGCTTTAAATACAAATTTATTTAGATTCAGTGTAATTATTATAATCTGAGGTATAAGTAGGCACCACAATTTTCATTCTAGTTGCAAAATTTATTTCGTAATCGCGCGCATAAGCTGTTATGCCGATTTTCTGCTCGTCAAATGTCTGACAGTTTGGAGCCCCCTGTCAATGCTAATTCTGCATCTTGCAATTTTTCAAATATTTGAAATGAAAGAACATACTTGTACCTTTCATTCCCATTTAAAATTGTGTCTTAATATCAAATACATTTTAAGATGTTAAATGTTGAAAATGGTCCTTTTTTTCATTTTTTCCAGTTTTAAGATTCCTGAGACCCTCTAATATTTGATGTTATACTTTAGAAAAATTTATTTTTAAAATATTCTTCCTGTTGTCTCATCTTAGAGGGCAAGTAATTTATATCAGCCTCGTACTTAGTTATTTTTAAGAAAATGCATGTTTTTTCATATTATTTATTTCCGAAGGGAATATGTCGCACGGAAAATATTGTCAAAATAGCAAGAGCCAGAATCTACAGCTTTTAGTGTCTGGAAATGAGCCCCCAGTTGTTATAATTTTACCATTTGCATTCTTGCTTATAATGCCTTTTAATCTTGCTTTTGCGATAATCTGATAATTCTCTCTCATACTTAAAATTTTGTGAGCCAATATGGGGCTAGATCGGGATATATTAGTTTATATTTCAGTTTCATCAATCTACATATGTCAATGACAACCAACGGAACTAATCGAATTCAGATAAACAGAGACAACATCTAGATTAATTAATGCATTTTTCTGAAATTCTACTATAGTTTGATGTAGAACTTGAATCTATGGCGTGCCAAAAATAATCTTCAGCGTGCCACTTATGATACGCGTGTCATAGGTTCGCCATCCCTGCTATAGACCAAAGTTAGAAAATCGATAAAATATGTGTTGAAAAATCACATTTACTGATTTTACAGCAGCATAACTTTTTGAAAATGCAATTTTTGAGACCATTCATCAGACTATTAAAATAGCAGTTTTTTTTTAAGTACTTTAAAATACAAATTAGTTAATAATAAAAAGAAATTTTGAAAAAAAGTTTAAAAAATCCTTCAGGAACTTACCAACTTTATTTTGGAAAAAAAAAATGTAACGTTATATCTGCATTTTTGTCGGTGCGAAATTGGCTTTATTTGTTACCATAGTATATTTCCCAGCAACCCTGGCTGAACGTCATATTCCTGTGCTGTGTTCGGATTCATAACACGATATTTGGCGACTTAACTCGCTTTTAGGCTTGAAATGAACAACTAAAAATTCATTACTTTAAAATTAAATATATACAAAAATTTATATAATGCGATTTTTGCAGACAATTTTATCGGTTCTCTAACTTTGGCCAATAGGGCTATAAAATTCACCAGGTCTCAATGCTAAGTGCGAGTTTCACGAAAAGTGATTCCCTTCTAAAATTAAAAAAAAAAAAAAAAAAAAAAAAAAGGTCATTATTTTTTTTAATTAATAAATCATCGCATGATATATTTTTTTACTACCTTTGGGCTACGAAGCTTCAGAATTCTTCACGATAGCTAAAAATAATTGAAGAGCTCAAATGAAAAGTGTGGTAAATAGCAAAATCACATTTTGAGAAAATGAGCTGTAAAGTTCCAGATAGCTATTTGCGTTCATTGTAAAATGCCTCATTTATCAATTAAAATGGCTGTGAGTATTAAATTTTATCAAATAGTAATTTAACAGGTGGTAGAGGACCATTGATTATCTTCAATCATATGATTAACTCAATTTTGTTTTATTTTGTCACATGCCACCATTATCACCTGAGCTCTTCAATCATATCTTAGACGTTATTTGATCTCTATATTTTGTTTATTCATTTTTAAATTTTATTCAAATATGTATCACATTTTAAAGTAATTATTCAACAACTATATTTCTTACTTCCAGGGGTGGGGAAATACATCATTTTACTCGCCAATGGCGAGTGAATTTTCTAACAGGGCGAGTGAAGTTTTAGGTAGTCTTCGAAAACTGCAAACTATAGAGATATGCCAAAAAGTTTTTTTTTTTCTTTCGACCAGTTAGCTATATTTTGCAACTTTCCAAATTACTGCAAAGTAAACATGGTACTAAGTTCTATTCAATATTAAACTTTCCTTTCTTGTACATATTTCTTAAGGGGTCAGGTACCCTTTGAACCAATAAAGTACATGGAAAAAAGACCTCTGTAAGAATTGCAGTCACTCTTTAACTAATTAACTTTTAATTATAAAATTGAAAACACATGTTAGGAACGATTTATTTTATCAATTAAAGCTGTTAAAAGAGGTATACACATATATAGTTTTTTTTTAATTTATTTTTAAAGATAATACAATTTTTACGAAAGAATTATTCTTGCATGCATTGCGCGCATGATTTTTTCATTTGAATGGATGAAACAAGCCAAGATTTTTTTTAATGAGTGCAGATATAATGTGTTTTCAAAATGGCCTACAATGGAAAAAATAAAACTTGTAGATCCCGAGAAAATTGGTTTTTTTTTTTAAGAAATTCGAAACATCGAGATTTTTTTTATACAAAAGTAGTCGTGAATTCTAAACTTCTAACTTGAGAAACATAATAATAGGTCATTTTGTGCTTATGTACGTTTAATACATCCACCAGAAATTTCGTGAAATTCTAGATAACCGTTTTTCAGAAATCGTGCGCGCAATGACCAAAATCGCTGTTTTGAGAAAACTGGCTTTAAAGATTGAATCACCCGTTGATCATATAGCAAAAGCTTAAAGTGTTTTACTCATAACTTCTCTTCTAATGCGAATTTTCGTATGGGGTTTGCTTTTAAATGTTTCTAAAGAATCATATTTAATTATAAGCTATTTAAAAAAAAATTCGATTTTTGCACTGTTCAAAGGTTACCTGACCCCTTAATCAATATACTATCTATCCACTTATCTATATTATAAAAGACAAACATATCTGTGCGTAACGCATACGTCATTTTGCGAATGACAACACTTTGAAATTTGAAATAAAATTTTGGTGTGTCAATTTTATCTACTGCAAATTTTTGAACTTCTAAACATCGCACATTTAAAATTTTTACACCGTCGTTTAAGGGAAAAAAATGCTCTTTTAAATGCAATTTGTTTGAAAGCTGCATCTCAATTTAATGTTAAGATATTAATTTTTTTGTAGTTTTTATTACTTTTTTGTAATCGTGGAAACTGAAGTACTCCATTTCTGTTGAAAGTAAAGGGGAAAAAAGGAAAATAAGTATAGTAGATAGCTGTATCATTTTGCTGCCATTTTCTCATAAAAACTGAAAAAAATTGAAATTAAAATACGTGCTACATTAAGAATATCGTCTGTTGTAAAACCCGGTGAGTTTGGTCTTTATTTCGTTTTCATTTACCAGTAAAATGATTTTTAGTTTATTGCAATTTAACTTTACAAACGATACAACACTCTCTCTTTACAAAAATGTATTTTTAAGAATATTTGTGTGACTTATTTTCTCCGCATTTACTTAATTCGCATAAAAAATGTGAAAGAATGCAATTTTATTAATCAGTGTATAATTGCATTTTCCAAATTTTGAAAAAATATAAGTGAATGACTTCTGATAAAACATGGAGCTATTATAACAAAAAAATGAAGTCATATAAATCATAAGATACCCGAGATTGTTTTGCCGAGCTTCTTAAATGACGTCATTGCGTTCGGTTGGGTTTGTGTATTATTCCGCAATAATGATGGTATTTGCGTACCGTTCTATAAATGTTGTTTAAGACGGGATTGTAAAAATAGGATGCTTTAGCGTATGCAATTGACGTCATTTTACAAAAAAAAGCGTGTATTTTAATTCCTAAAACTGAAATATGTTTTGTAGAAGTGCGTCATTTTCACCCCAGCTGCTTTGAAATTCTTCACAGCTGAAATGCTTTATCTTTGAAAATAACGTAATAGAAATCAATATGCAATGTTTTACAACTTATTTAGAATGACTTTATAGAAGAAGAGTAACATTCACTGTGCATGCTCTTTGTCCAAAAATAGCGATTTATATTACAGAACTTGATTATACTCTCTTGGATGAATTACTTCGCCGAGTTAGACAAGCAATCAAAGAAGATCTTGGCAATAATTCGAGGTTTAAAATAATATCAGGTTCCCCAAGTTTTTGTCCAAAATTCTCGCTACTAATAAAATTTCATTGCTATTCTATAAGACATGTTACTGTAATTTTATCAAAATAACATGATTTGCTTCATTTAATTTTTCATAATTTTATATAATCTATATTTTTTAGTCATCTGTCCTGGGCTTTCTGCTGAACCAAATTTATTGATAATTTTTTCAACTGAAAGCTGTTCATTTGTAGATGCGCCCGCACTAGCTGTTTTTTTAAATATCCCATTATTATATTTTAATTTTAAAAGTATTCTATGAAACTTCTTCAAAATTGTAGTAATGATATAGCTTTCTTTATTGCAGAGAAGAGAGAAATAATGGGGTTTATTTATCTTTATTCATGTGATTATCTGATAAAATTGTTGTATAGTGTTTAATGACACAAAATCCCATTACGTACATAATATTTTAAATGGAAAATTACATACTACTTTTGAAAACATGCATTTTCCTCGTGAAGTTTCCTTTTTTTTTTTTTTTTTCCTTCTGTATGTGTACTAAGTTTCAGACACTAGGTGAAATACTTAAGTAAGTAAAAATGACGTCATATTTAAAAGAAAACAAGGATTTTATTGGATAAAACTAAACTTTTTAACACAAATGCGGCAAAAAACATAAATTACGGCAATTTTCACTCTCCGGTAATGAGATTAGAATCTCAAGTTAAGTGTGCGACTGTTCACATGCAAAGATTTTGCTGACAATCGTGACTTCATGTTTTGAGTTAAAATGATTTTAAAATGATCAAATTAAAATACCAATTTTTTAAAAAGGGTGATTGCGGGTAATTTTTAAATTTATCTTTATCGCGTGGAGCTCGATTAAGAAAGATTAATCCGTTTGCCCTTAAAACACCATAAAGAGTTCATCATTTTCTTATGACTAATGTTCCGTAAACAAAAATAAAACTTCATTTATGATTAAATAAATAAAATAATATAAATAAAACACAAATTTAACAGACATATAATTGAACTACGGCCTTAATGCTCTGAAATTATCAAAAAATAAAAGGATACACTGTAAAAAAAAAACGGACTAAAAAACGGAGATTCTACTGGCAATCTAGACGCCTGTACTATTTCCAGATTTTTACGGAAATTTATCCCCATAAATTACAGAAAATTTTCCGTTTTTCTGATTAAAAACGGATTTTTTTGTGTAATTTATGGTGAAACATTTCCGTAAAAAAACGGAAACAGTACTGGCGTCTAGATTGCCAGTAGAATGTCCGTTTTTTAGTTCGTTTTTTTACAGTGTGCCATAAGCAGCAAAATCTTGGGTTAATAACTATTAGCATGCGGCTAATACGAAAAAATCGCTTTTGATGAATTTCAAAAGTTTATTTGATTGTATAATTCATATTTTTCATATGAAAAATGCTTTTTTATTTTTAGTGGGCAATCTAAAAAAATGTTACATGAAAAAAAATATTACTTTTCAATTAAAAAAATTGGTTTTCACCTATATTCTGTAACCCGGGAAGCCCGAGTACAATCCCCTAGTATACATAAAAGACAAGTGTGTGTACGTAAAGACACACTTTTCTCTATGACCACCACCCACTGCCACCCACTCGCGGCCGTAGTGGTAGATAGCCCTTGGTCTCCTGCTGTTAGTAAGGAAGTTTGATCGCGGTGGGTGGAATTGGGTGAGTGTAGGTGGAAAAAATGGGAAATGGGATATATATCTCTCTTTTTCTCAAACATTGTGTTTATGAATAGAGTCTAAAATATTTTGAGTGGCGTCTCATATGTCAATGATGGAACAGAGATGCATTCGGAATTTTCTAGAAATCAAAATTTTACAGAAATTTTCAAAGATTTCTAGAATGATACCGATTTTAACAGAAAGTTTCAAAATGATCTAGAATATCCTAGAATGATCAAGATTTTTCCAGGAAGTTTCAAAAGGCTCTAGAATGTTCGAGAATAATTTAACCCTTTAAGCTTCCTAACCATGTTTTTCCGTCACGTAACTTTTGGAATCAAGGGCTGATTTAACACAAAATTCATATTAAAGCTAATTTTTTGAAGGGAATAAGATAAATGAATATGTAAGGTTATCAAATAAAAATTTTCAAAACAATACTTTTCATAGCTATTATTTTATGAATTGTTAAGCATTAATGGAATATTATGCCGGACGCTTACAGGGTAGTGTTTTAAACTAAAATATTCCAGATTAATCTAAAGCGTTCTTAAGTAATATAGAATGTTCTAGAATGTTCGAGAGTAATTTAAAATGTTTCAAGCTAAAATGTTCCAGAATAATCTAAAGCGTTCTTAAATAATATAGAAAGTTCTAGGATGTCCGATAATAATCTAAAATGCTGTAAACCGATTTAGAACGATCTATAATGTTCCAGGATAATCTAAAACTCCCCACAATAATCAAAAGTTATCTAAAATGTTCTACAATAATCTAAAGTGTTCTACAATAATCTAAACTGTCCTAGGATGTTCGATAATTTTCTAAAACTTTTAAAACGATCTAGAATGATCTATAATGTTCCAGAATAATCTAAAACGCTCTACGAGAATCAATAGTAATCTAAAATGTTCTAGAATGTTCGAGAATAATTTAAAATGTTTTAAGCTAAAATGTTCCAGAATAATCTTAAGCGTTCTTAAATAATCTAGAATGTTCTAGGATGTCCGATAATAATCTAAAATGCGCTAAACCGATCTAGAATGATCTATAATGTTCCAGGATAATTTAAAACGCTCCACAATAATCAAGAGTAATATAAAATGTTCTAGAATAATCTGAGGTGTTCTACTATAATCTAGAATGTTCTAGAATGTTCGATAACTTTCTAAATTTGTTAGAATGATCTATAATGTTCCAGAATAATCTAAAACGCTCTACAAGAATCAAGAGTAATCTAAAATGTTCCAGAATAATCTAAAATGTTCTAGAATGCTCTAGGATGTTCGATATAATCTAAAATGTTCTAAAACGATCTAGAACAGCCATACTCAACCTGCGGCCCGCGGACCGCATGTGGCCCGGCTACCTTTTATGTGCGGCCCGAGACACTTAAATCATAAATTCAGTATAAAATGTATTTAAAAACTTCGCTTTTGTTTATTACACTTTCATGGGAAGACAAAATCTGTCCTGCTATTTATAATTAATTTAAAATTGTATTAAAACATCTTAAATGCCATTTTCTTAGTCATTTCTCTTTACATGCTATCCTATTTGTGCTACAGTGTTGAATACATTCCTTAAACTTCAATATTAATTAAATTTTATTCCAGATTTATAAAATTTGCACTATATATTTCTACAATTAAATGAAAATAAAGTTTTTTCATCGAGCAAAAAACTGATTAATTAGACAAAATCTCCTGATTATTTTCTTTAGAACTTAGAAATCCTTCATTTTTACTTTCTTCTATCTTCAATAGAAGAAAGTATTGTAATCGAAATTTTTTTCGACTTCAGTTTTTTGACGGATTTACACGTTATAGGGACCAGAGATCCCAAAAAACATGTTTATAGAAAATGTCTGTCTGTTCGTCTGTCCGTGTGTCTGTCGCCATTGTACCATCAAAAATTTTATGAAGTTATGCATAGAATTGAGCCAATTTTTTTTTTAAGTTTTGTGCTATGGCAAGCTGGTCCTTCCTTAATTTGGAAAAAATTCGCCGGTAGGCGGCGCTTTAATGGCGATTTTTGTGCAATTTTGAATATTGTACCATCGAAAAGTGTATGAAGTTATGCATAGAATTGAACTAAATTTTTTTTTAAGTTTTCGGCTGTAGCAAGCAGGTCCTCCCT
Organism: Maratus speciosus; assembly: GCA_963932465.1. Taxonomy (NCBI): domain Eukaryota; kingdom Metazoa; phylum Arthropoda; class Arachnida; order Araneae; family Salticidae; genus Maratus; species Maratus speciosus. The sequence goes on along the minus strand of OZ010799.1, from coordinate 241,536,405 downwards.
TAATTTGAAAAAAAATCGGCCGGGAATGGGCTGTTATAGCGATTTTTGTGCGATTTTGATTATTGTACAATCGAAAAGTGTATGAAGTTAGGCATTGAATTGAACGAAAAAAAAAATTTTTTAACTTCTTGGCTATGGCAAGGAGGTCTTCCTTAATTTGGAAAAATTTCGCCGGTAGGGGGCGCTGTAATAGAATTTTTGTGCGATTTTTGTGCCATTATGAATATTGTAACATCGAAAAGTATGTGAAGTTATGCACAGAATTGAACCAAATTTTTTGTGTATGCTTCTGGCTATGGCAAGTAAGTCCTCCCTGAATTTGAAAAAAAATCTGCCGGAAAGGGGCGCTGTAATAGCGATGTCTGTGCCATTTTCATTATTGTACCATTGAAAACTGTATAAAATTATGCATAGAATTGAACCAAATTTTTTGTGTATGTGCAAGGCTATGGTCAGCCGGTCCTCACTGAACTTGAAAAAATTCCGCCAGAAAAGAGCGCTATAATTCCGATATCTGTGCCATTTTCATTATTGTACCACCGAAAAGTGTATGAAGTTATGCATAGAATTGAACCAATTTTTTGTGAATGTTTCTAGCTAGGGCAAGCAAGTCCTCCCTGAATTTAAAAAAAAATCTGCCGGAAGAGGGGCATTGTAATAGCGATGTTTGTGCCATTTTCTTTATTGTACCATCGAAAAATGTATAAAATTATGCATACAATTGAAGCAAATTTTTTGTGCATGTTTTTGGCTTTGGCCAGCAGGTTCTCCTTGAATTTGGAAATATTGCGCGGTAAAGGAGCTCTGTGTTAGCAATTTTTGTATCCTTTTCTTGATTTTTCGTAGTTCTATTTTCCATTGTCGGCTCGTGCAGCGGCGGGAACTCGTTTCCTGCTAAGCCGGCTATCCGCAAACAGCTGATAACAACAGAATAAGGAAAAACTATTAATTTTAACAAATATCATGATATAGATTAACTCGTTTTTATCCGTTTAATTGACTGAAGCAGAAATTTAAGATGGAAATCAAAGTTGGTATAGTATTGAACTAATAATATTGAAGTATTAACATGTGTAACTACTTTTTGAAATATTAAGATGTATAAGATAAAAGAAAGTTTTGCAATTGGCACATGCAACTAGTTATATTATAACGTTTTATACTTATTATATAAGTATTACGGCTTTTTTGAGTTGAACGTTTGTCGTGAAAAAAAATTTCGCATAAAATTTTTACACTGCTATTTCCATACAACAAACTTCGATGCCTATTTATACAACAGTTGCAATAGAAATTTATCTCGAAGTTTATTGTTTGGTAATAATGGTGTTAAAACTTTTCAGTAGCATTTCTTTCGGGACAAACGATCAACCATACTTAAATTCACTTTGTTATATTGCTTTGTTTACTACTTTTGCTATTTTACTTTTATAATTACATTTTTTCAAGTGTGTTGCGGCCCGCTTAACATTGCAAACACATGTTTGCGGCCCGCGAGAATAAAAGGTTGAGTATGGCTGATCTAGAAGCATCCATAATGTTCCAAAATAATCTAAAACGTTCTGCAATAATGAAGAATAATTTAGAATTTTCGAAAATATTCTGAAATGTTCTAAAATGATCTAGAATAATATAGAATATTCGAGAATGTGCGAAATTTCGATCGCCAATAGTATAAAGTCGAAGCTCAGCGCCTTTTCGTCATCCACATTTTAGCAACGATCAAAGAGAAAAATACCCAAAGTCAAAACTGAATATTCAAACGATAAATTCAAATGATTTTAAAAAAAATATTTCTTTTCTCTTTGTATTCAATTGTTTTCTTAAAACACCTCCATGACCACCCACTCACGGATGTAGTAGTAGATAATCCATGGTCTCCATAGTAAGGGAGTTTGGTCGCGGTGAGTGCAAGTGGTTGGGTGTGGGGTCAAAATTGTGAAATGTGATACATCTCTCTTTTTCTCGCGCATTGTGTTTATGAATAGAGTCTAAAATGTCATAATGAAGAGAACGAATATTTTTCAACTGGATTAAATCATATTCAAGGCTGAAGTATAGCATAGTCGAAGTTTATTCCAACAGAGCGAAAAAATGTCCAGACCAGGAATGGAACCTGGATACTTGGCGCGCCGTGCCAATGCTTTACTTGTTAAACATTAAAAATATATTCGTTCTCTTCATTATGACCTAATTACATGGTATACAGAAGTTTCCGTGATAAAACACACTTTCATCATGTAAATGCTATAGTTATAGCTCGGATGAATGAAACTAGCGTTGCAGTTCGCAGCCATGTCCAACAAGTAAGAGTGAATTATGTGAACCAGGTATCGTCCGGATAGCTTAACAGGTAAAGCATTGGCACGTCAAGTATCCAGGTTCGATTCCTGGTCATTTTTCGCTCTGTTGGAATAAACTTCAACTATGCTACTCCAGCCTTGAATATGAGTCTAAAATGTTTTGAGTGGCGTTTCGTGTGTCAGTGAGGTAAAGAGAATTCGGAATTATCTAGAAAGTTTCAAAAGTTTCTAGAAAGTTTTAAAATTTTCTAGAATGATCCATATATTTCTAGAAAGCTTCAAAATGTTCTAGAAGTTTCTAGAATGATCCAGATATTTCCAGAAAGTTTCAAAATGTTCGAGAATAATCTAAAATGTTTTATTCTAAAATTTTCCAGAACAAATTAAAGTGTTCTAAAATAATCTAAAATGTTCTTGGATGTTCGATAATAATCTAAAATGTTCCAAAACAATCTAGAATGAACTAGAATGTTCCAGGAAAATCTAAAATGTTCTACAATAATCAAGAGTATTCTAAAATGTTCCAGAATAATCTAAGTGTTCTAAAATAATCTAGAATGTTCTAAGATGTTCGATAATAATGCAAAATATTCTAAAACGATTTAGAATGATAAAATGTTTCAGAATACTATAAAACGCTCTACAATCATCAAGAGTAATCAAATATGTCCCAGAATAATTTAAAGTGTTCAAAAATAATCTAAAATGGTCTAGGATGTTCGATAATAATCTAAAATGCTCTAAAACGATCTAAAATTATCTATGATGTTCCAGAATAAACTAAAAAATGATACAGTAATCAAGAGTAATCTAAAATTCTGCAAAATAGTTAAAGTATTATAAAATAATCTAGAACGTTCTAGGATGTTCGATAATAATGTAAAAAGTTCTAAAACAATCTAGAATGATATATAATACTCCAGAATAATCTAAAACACTCTACAATCATCAAGAGTAATCTAAAATGTTCCAGAATAATCTAAAGTGTTCTAAAATAATCTAGAATGTTCTAGTATGTTCGATAATAATGTAAAATGTTCTAAAACGATCTAATGATCTATAATGATCCGGAATTATCTAAAACGCTCTACAATAATCAAGTGTAATTTAGAATGTTCGAAAATAAGCTGAAATGTTCTAAAATAATATAGAATGTTCGAGAATGTGCGAAATTTCGATCGTCAATGGTACATAAGTCGAAGTCGTTAGTCACATGTCACATTTTAACAACGATCAAGAGACGATCAAAGAGAAAAATATCCAAAAGTCGAAAGTGAATATTCAAACGATAAATTCAAGTGATTTCGAAAAAAAATATTTTTTTTTTACTTTTCTTTGTATTTAATTGTTTTTTAAAAATTCTCCATGACCACTCACTGCTACTCACTCGCAGTTGTAGTGGTAGACAGCCCTTGGTCTCCTGCTGCTAGTAAGGGAGTTTGGTCACCGTGGGTGGAAGTGAGTGTGTGTGAGTGGCAAAAATGTAAAATGGGATATATCTCTCTTTTTCTCACGCATTGTGTTTATGAATAGAGTCTAAAATGTTTTTAGTGGCGTTTCCTGTGTCAGTGAAAGACAGAGATATATTCTGAAATTTCTAGGAAGTTAAATTTCTGGAATATTTCTAAATTTTCTAGAATGATCCACATTTTTCCAGAAAGTTTCAAAATGTCATAGAATTTTCTAGAATGAACCAGATTTTTTCCAGAAAGTTTAAAAATGTTCTAGAATTTTTTAGAATGATCCAGATTTTTTCAGAAAGTTTCAAAATGTTCTAGGATGTTCTAGAATAATCTAAAATGTTCCAGAAAATCTAAAGTGTTCTAGATTAATCTAGAATGTTCTATAATAATCTAAAATCTTCTAAAACGATCTAGAATTATCTATAATGTTCTAGAATAATCAAGAGTAATCTAAAATGTTTTAGAATAATCTAAAATGTTTTAAGCTAAAATCTTCCACAAAATTTGAAGCGTTCTAAAATAATCTAGAATGTTCTAGAATGTTCGATAACAATCTGAAAAGTTCTAAAACGATGTGCTAGAAAAATCTAAAACACTCTAGAATAATCAAGAGTAATCTAAAATGTTCTACAATAATCTAAAGTGTTCTACAATTATCTAGAATGTTCTTGAAAGTTCGATAATTGTCTAAAATGTTTTAAAACGATCTATAATGATCTATAATGTTCTAGAATAATCTAAAACATTCTACAACAATCAAGAGTAATCTGAAATTTTCCAGAATAATCTAAAGTGCTCTAAAATAATCTAGAATGTTCTAGAATGTTCGATAATAATCTGAAATGGTCTTAAATAATCTAGAATGATCTTTAATGTTCCAGAATAATCGAAAAGACTCATCAATAATCAAGAGTAATCTAGAATGTTCTAAAATAATCTGAAATGTTCTAAAATGACCTAGAATAATGCAGAATGTTCGAGAATATGCGAAATTTTGATCGTCAATAGTATAAAGTCGAATCTCAGCGCGTTTTCGTCAGTCATATTTTAGCAACGATCAAGAGAGAATCAAAGAAAAAAATAACCCAAAAGTTAAATGTGAATATTCAAACGATAAATTCAAATGATTTCAAAAAAAGTATTTTGTTCTTTTTTTTTCTTCTTTTGTATTCAGTTGTTTTCTTAAAAATGTTATCCAAATAAGTATAAAACTTTTTTTTTACTTTTATTATATGCTGCTAATGATTTACTTTTAATTATTGATTTATTTTTCAAACTTTTGTTACAGATAAAATGCCAAAGCGTAAGAGAGTGTTTACATAATCTTAATCTTATGTGACTTTGCAAAGAAGAGCAAGTTGGAAATTGCTCGTCAAACGTGGCAAATGAGGTGCATTTGTACTATTAGTTTTATTTTTTTTTTTTTGCACCGCATATTGTAGTGAATGTACATTTTACTGCACTTCAATAAGTACATATCCATTTCATTTTGTTCGAAAGGCTGTAACATCATTAAAATGCACTTGGAATAATTTTTTTCCCGTTGGCCGTCATGTAATTGAAAACTTTTGAATGTCCCTGTCATTAAACTATCCATCCGATTTTCATAAAATTTGAAATGACTCGACAAAATTTTGCAACAATTATATATTTAAAATTTCAGACCATTCGGTTGTGTCGTTTTTGCTCTGATATATGCAGACAGACGGACTGAACGACGACTATAGGTGCTACATATTTATACAATTACGAACGCACCTAAAAACAACACGTAGAAACGAAAGAGAAGAAGAAAGAGAAAGACGACTTAAGAAAATTCTAGAAGGAGTGCAACAAATAAAGGAAAATCAAAGGGAAGAACAAAGAGCAAACATTAACGAAGAGACGCGAATTAGAGTAAGTTCAATTAGAAACCATGAATCAGCTTATATATGTCAAATGTAAAAAAAAAAAAAAAAATAGAGAAAGAATGGTCACTTTACGTGAACATCTACGAGTTACAGTACGTAAAATCTACAGTTTAGAACTTGAGCCGTTCCATTATGATTCATTGTACTTTTTTAGTACAATGAACATCCAAATATCGTCATCGGAAAAATGGACAAGACATGTAAGTACTGCGGCGCAAAAAAATTAAGGGAGGAACTGTAGGTATGTGCTGTAGGAGTGGTAAAGTCAGATTACCAGTATTACAAGTAACCACTAACAGAACTATTCGCTCATATGACCGGAACGACACCAGAATCAAAACATTTTTTTACAAAATATACGTCGATACAATTCTTGCTTTTAAATGACTTTGTTCGGGGATACATTAATATGAAACATAGAAACTTTCAGTCCAGTTTTTAAAGTTGAAGGGCAAATTTATCATTGAGTATGCTTGCTAATGCTCATATCAAATGAAACACCGAAATTCTTACAAATATATTTTGTTGATGATGAAAAACGCGAAATAGATCAGCGTTGCCATCACATTCAGGGGCTAAAACGAGAAATTGTTCTGGAGTTACAACTTCTACTCCATGACTTTAATCAACTGACCAAAGTATTCAAGACTTCTCTAGAACGAATGGTTGCAGACAACTGTGAGATCGTCATTCAGGCCGACAAAAGACCAGCCTGTGAACATGAACAAAGGTTTAATGCACCTGAAGTCAATGAAGTTGTACTAGTAATTATCGATAACGAATATAGCCATCGTGATATCATTATTCAAGGCCGAAGCAATGAACTGCAACGAATTGCTGAAACACATCGTATACGGAGACTGGTCCTCTTGCCATTATGCGTGCGATATATTCTAACCCGGGCAACGCCGGGTATTGCAGATAGTTTTATAGAAAAAAAATATGAAGATGCATTCAAGAAACAGAAATCAACTATTTTTACTGTTACTAAATTTTGTCATAATAATTTTCAACTGTAAGTTGCATTTTGCTGGCTCGTAAAATAAATCCTTGGATGGTAAGATTTTCTAGAAATTCACCACCGCCTGCTTACAACCATACTCAACCTTTAACTGATGTCACAGAGGTTGTTACATAACTAGTTTGAAGCGGTCTGTGAGACCGCTGCAACGAAAGATGAATAAAAGGCAAGATTAACTCATAAGATGGTGTTTTTGTACTAAACTTTTTGCACAGGACTGTTATAATTAAAATTCACCTGTTCAAAAGTCTCTGGTGATAGTACTAAAGTTCCAAACGGAGCAAAATTTCGGTAGTGTTTGCAGTTAAACTGAAAATTGCAAGTTAAACTATAAAAATTGAAAAAAGCCGCGGTCTGAGAGGCCGGTAACATCAGTTAAAGGTTAAGGTGATTCTCAAATCCTCCACGCAACAACACGAAATTTTTGACACATTTTCTGACTCATTTTTAAACGTAGATGCATAAAATTGGCAGGCCTGACTAATGAAGTGATTTGGTAGCGTATGATTCCCATTTTTTGATAAATAAATAACTTATCGTGTTATAAGCGATTCTTGTCACGTAATCACGGTTTTTCTACTTTCTCGCGCAATCGCGTCGGAAATTCGGTTCAAAACGCCTACTTTGACAGTATTTTCTGAACGATCTTGTGCGTTTATCAAAAAAGTGGAAAACGTCTTTCGATTACATAGTTTCTGACTGAATAACCGCACCTGCCATGCGTCTACGAACAAAAATTAATTAAAAAACGTATCAGAAAGTAGTCTTATTGGATTTGAGATTAACATTAAGTTGCTACTTCACTCACGCGAAAAACACCCGCCAGCTAATGTTATCCCTATGTGAAAAATTGTTTTAAATATCTCGTTTGCATTTCAATACTTTTAAATGATTTTTTAGCATTGGATAGGAGATATCGATTGTTACAAAGACGAATTTTACCCGACTACCAAGAAGGGCTATGTGTTTTACGCGTATCTGGGTATGTGGATTTCTTTATACCCTCGAAGCATCCCAACGGCTTGATAGATTTTAATGAGTGAGGTCTCTATCGATTCGCCTTAACCGTCCGATGGTTATAGGCTGGGTTTTGTTTTTATAAATTCAAAATGGCGGCCGTAAAATACAAAATGGCGGTAGAGACAAAAAAAAATTTACGCACCCTATTGAGTGGTACATCATTGGATAGGTCTTTCAAAATGAAGACGATGTTTCATTGATTGTTTTACAGTCAGAAACTCCGTTTAAATATTACACAATCTGGAAGTTGTGTAGGTAGGATCTCTAGCTTTACCGCAACTCTAACTTTCATAGACATCTATAGGCTTCATCAAAACAGAGTTTATAGATAGAAACTAATAATTACACACAACTTAAAAGTCATCAATACAAGTAAATAAAAAAATAGGTAAGTAATATAAAAAAATAATTTCACATTGATGAGAAATAATTAATTAGTTCGCTTTTTACGCAGTCGGGATTTTTGATTTTTGAAATTTAATTTAGTTTTTTGGTTTTGTTTACAGTTTCTTTTTATGAGGAGGATTTCACTATGGAAACCGGATCCAAAAGTAAAAATGTCCTCATTAAAAAAAAAACCTGAAAACAAAATCAAAAACGTAAAAAAAGGATGTAGCAATCGATCTCAGCTACCCAGTGCAAAACAAAATCATTAAAAAAAAAAAAAAAAAAAAAACAGTGGCACTCCGGGAGTGCCAATAGAAGTGAAAACTTCAACAATTACGTGTGTGTTTTTTTAATCGTCAGGAAATGTTTTATGCTTTGAATTGCGTAGCAGCACTAATGAAAGCATCTAGGGACACGGCAGTGCCCCTGCCAAGTCTTGAAAGCACAGCCGTAAGCATCTTTTCTTGGAAGCAACTCAGGGTACTTTTGACCCCCAATATCTTTGTGTTGGTGATTCCCAGAAACTTGAAACTTCGTAAATCTAAAGTAATGTGGAAATGGAACTAAATGCTGAAATTTCACGTTTCTATCTTTTTTATTTCAGAAGATATATGAACTTAAACTTTCGCCTTTTCGACACTGATTCACCGATCATCAAAACTCAGAGGTACGTCCTGTATCCCTAGAATCTTGAAATTTGGTATGAAGGTAGTGTTTGGGATACAATGAAAGGGAAAATTTAAAAAATCCGGAAAATTTGGATAAAAAGTCGAAAAATCAAAAAACCGAGAATTTGGCAGAGATGTGATATACGAACCAGGTTTGGCTCGATTTTTTAACGTCAATTTGGCGAAAGCCCGTTTTCCAATACCAGTTACAATATATATTTTTAAATTATTTTCTATTGTTTTAAAAAGTAAACAACAATAAATAAACGGTAATTTCGTTAATAACTATAGAACAAAACAATTGTACAATTTAAAAAAATAAAATAAAAGTAAATGAACAATTTATTAATAAATAAGCAACAGTAGCCGGGTTACCTTGTAAAATAAAGTAACGCCATTTTGCTGTCAATTAGGTACCCAAGTGCGTATCTGACATCTGTGCCCCGTATTTTATCTTCCGTAATCGAAATTCCCGCCAATACTGTTGGTTATTGACCAGACCATCAACACGATAAAATACAGCGTTATCGGTTTTTAGTTACACGAAATAGGTAGGTCACGAATACGGTATAATTCATTTTAACTGACGAAAAACAAAATAATAATTTGTTTTAGCAATACGCCGCGCCGGGAGAAAAAGTGAGTTTTAGCTTCCTTCTTCTTTTGCGGATTGAGCTGAAGAGGGAAAAGTTCCTGTCATTCACCGCTTGGCGCGCTAGTGTCTATGTGTCAAAATGCTAGCATGTCGTTACGTTACAGTGTCTCGAAATCAGTGGTTTTTCCCCATCTCAAAAAAAGCTCAACGCGCCTAAAGAAGTTTTCACTTCAAAAATACTGAAATGCAAACGAGATATATTAAAAAAATTTTCCTGTAGAAATAACATTAGCAAGCGGGTGTTTTCGCGTGAGTAAAGTAGCCTTTTAAGAGCCCGTATTCGAATCACTACGGGGATCGATAGGCTCTCTCTGTAATTTTCTGTTGGTCATTTACGATAAATAAAAAACATGAATAACAAACAATCGACAGCAACAATAACTTTTTTTTTTATTTATAGATACATGTTTTTACAAAGTGTTTATTGGATTAATGTGTTGTTACGAACACATTGGATGTAGAAAAGTTTGTACGATCACTGATCCATTGCCAATTTACGACGCTGTAAATTCAGTTTAAACTTTAGGGATACCAGCAACAATCGAGTCTTCAATTCCACATTCGTCAGTTCCTCTGCGGATTTTGAAATAACCTACAAAAAAAATAAAGAGAAATCAATAAACAAATAAGTTTATAAATTAAAAGCACAACGTTACTGTATAAAAAAAAAAAAAAAAAAAAAAAAAAAAAATTAGATCAAAAAGACTATAGTACCTTTAATTATGCAAAAAATGTTTCGTTTTTTATTTACTCTTATTTTTAAACTCTGTGCAAAAAAAGCGCATTTTGTTATTAAACCCACTATCGCCAAGCGTGATAATTGAAACACGGTAAAATAGTGCAGAAAAAAAACTTTAGTAAATGGCAATAAAGCATCATTTCTTGAAGAAATGATGCTTTATTGCCGTCATTTTATTGCTGTCAAGTAGATATCCCAAATAAAGAATACTGTCCTTTACACTGATACTTTTGTCATTATGTTTAAAAATTGGTCTTCTTCTACTAAAAGTGCTTTCTGATCATAATCAGAAAGATATGTCGTTTATTATATTTTATCTCATTTCCTCATATTTTAGACATTATTAATTTATAATTAACCCTTAAATGCCTGAGTTTTTAAAAATCATTGTAATAATATTTTTCTACTTTCATTTTTTTAATAAATCATGGGAAAAATACTTTTAAAAATCATATTTTGTTTTAACTATAGTTTACGGCTAAAAAACAGCTTGTTACTAATCGGCAATACTGGTGTTAATTGAAAAAATAATTTGGCTTGATAAAATTCTATAATATTAAACCCACAAGAATTCTAGGAACTATAATAAGAAATAAATTTCACTTGCTCACTGCACGTCAAAATAGGGTATTTCGCAAGCTCCCAAACAAAACAAAAAGAACAAGTAGCAACAATTGAAAAAATAAATCTATCTTTATTCTTAAACAGCACATGTGTTGCCATCTACATGTTGAAAATCGATTTAATAATATTTTCACAATGTATTTTATTGACAACATTAGGCATTATAGCTTCAATATTATTCTAATAGTATTTTAGAGCCGAAATTGGGTATGTTGCCGAAAAGCAACACTAGGCACTTAAATGCCTAGTTAAATTTTATTAAAACATATGATGCCCAAACCACCACCGATGTTAACTGTTTAGCCAAGTTAACAACAAAACTGTATTTACGAGCCACATTAATATATGATTTTTTAAAATGATTTTTTTTTTTCTAAAAATGATATGAACCCTGAATGGACCACATGCACTGGGTGGAGCTTCCAATGTTTATAACTAATTATCCGTTTTATGATTGTCTTTTGCTAATGTTTATAAAGAACAAGCCAGGCGTTGATTAGCTGTATGACAGAAAAATGTCATCATGACGTTAGAGGACATCAGAAATTCTTTTCATCCATTTGCGTACACTATTAGATGAAAAGAAGGAAGAGGAGGTGATGAAGAACTTATTTTTCTCCCGTACAGTCATAAATAGCTGCATCTATAGTTTGGTGCAGCATATAGACCTTTGCTAGATGTTCACGTATTTGCAATTCGCTTCAGTGCAACCTGTCAGTATGTGTAAGCCAGATTCGATTTTCAAATGTATGGTAATTTTTGAACTTCGGGAAATAAGAAATGCAAGGAATTATTATGTGTTGGAAGTTATTTCAATCTAGGAGAATACTAATTTTCCATTAATTATTGTTATGTCAAAGTGCCACTAGATGTCAGCACTATACAATACATATCTGCCAATTTACTCACACTTTCCGTTAAACTCTACTGATTCCTTCTGTGGAAAATAAACACCTTTTCAAGCCAAGAAAAATCTTTAATAAAATGAACCAATGAATCAATTCAAATTTTCTAGATGTGCCTACGAAGGTTACTATGCCTTCGTTAACCTTCCTTAGAAGATGTGGTGTCGAATAATCCTGGTACGTAGGTAAATTAAGCAGATGGTGCATGGAATTTATCGAGACAAATTCCGTTGCATTGGAATTGGTGGGTAGAATTTAGTAAAATGTGTGGTTCTTATTAGGAATAATTTTCCTGTGTGAAACATATTATCTGACATGGGTGAAATTGGCACAGTTTTACAGAAATTATCCAAGAAGTGGGCAGATATTCACTTTCATGAAATCGGTCGCTATGCACAATAATATGAAAACAAGCAAGTGATTGGCGGAAAAGAGACGTTTGATAGCGTGACTTTAACCCTTTCAGGGGCAAAGTACTTCTATTCATAAAATACTGAAAGGATTGAATGACACCGGAATTCATAAACAAACGTATTTAAAAATAAGCAAAAGCTTTACTTCGCGTACTTAATAAAAGGAACTTTTTCAATCCAAAATTCTGGTGCCAATGTGCCATTTTGGAATTAAAATTAAGTGCTCCACAAATGAACCACCACCCTTGAAGGGGTTAAAAAGATATTCCAGACAAGACAAGATGTACTCGAATATTGTTTGAAAACTATAAAAGAAGTAATGTCAACATGGGAAAGAACTGAGTTTCTTTTTTTGTCGATTTGGCAAATAATTCATATGTTTTTCTCAAGATTGAATTTAAGCTATTTTTATACACTTTTACTTATCGTAACCTGGTTTTTTATATGTAAAGATAGAATTTTGTAATTGATTTTTAAAACACTTCCTGATAGATTAGAATTACAAAATTATATTAACAGATTTTTTTCCGATGACAATACAAAATTTAATTTTTTTTTTTTTTACTTCATTATAAATAGTATGGCTTAATAGATTCATTTTGAGGCTTTTTACCCGACTGAAAAGAAGGGTTGTGTGCGCGTATCTGGGTATGTGATTTTCTTTATACTCTTGAAACATTCCAACGGCTGGATGGATTTTAATGAATGAGGTCTCTATCAATTCGTCTTAATAGCCCGATGGTTATAGGCTAGGTTTTGTTTTTATAAATTCAAAATGGCGCCCGTAAAATACAAAATGGCGGTGGAGACGAAAAAAAAAATTACGCACCCTTTTGAGTGGCATATCATTGGATAGGCCTTTCAAAATGAAGACGTGTTTCATTGACTATTTTACAGTCAAAAGCTCCGTTAAAATATTATACAACCTGGAAGTTGTGTATGTATTGTGGAGTCTTTACTGCAACTCTAACCATCATAGACAACTATAGACATCATCAAAACAGTGTTTATAGATAGGAACTAACAATTAAACACAACTTAAAAGTCATCAATACAAGTAAATAAAAAAATAGGTAAGTAATATAAACAAGTAATATAAAAAAATATTTTAAGTTAATTCCTACTTAAGTCAATAAGAGAATTTTTTCCCCCCATTCTTCCTTCCTATTGAGTGGCGCTTAAAATACCTTGATCAAGAAGAGGACTCTCTCGGTCCTAAAATACCTTGATCAAAAAGAGGGCTCTCTCGATTGTTGAAAATTAATTAATTTAATTTAATTAATGAATTAATATTTGAAAAAAAAACTGGATTAACATCAAGTGTCATCCACTACAAGTTTAAAAAAATTTATTTGAACTTGATTGGATGAATAATAAGTATTTTATTAACGACTGAAAATTTGAACAAGATATATATAGCGAGAGTGTGAGCTAATAGTAGGAATTAGGTCGCTTTTTACGCAGTCGGGTTTTTTGATTTTTTTAATTTAATTGTTTATTTCAGATAGTCTATCTCAGAGACGATCAATCGCTCAATATTCTCTATAGCGCGTACAATTGTATGGGAGTTGAAAAAACAGGGCATTTAATGATGCACCCTTAAACGATAGCCCAAATATGCCAAATGGTTGTCACAAACTGCAACAATGAAATATATTAACTACTAAAAAGTAGAAAACAGTTTATAAATAAAATATTACTAGCTTGATATTTAAAAATAATATGCTTTTATCAGTTAATAATTTAATATTACTTAATTTACAATTGCACATCGAGAAATCAATTTAGAAATCCGAAAAAGATAGTTTAAATATTGTTTTAATTTTTGTAACCTGTTGCACTATCTTAAAAAGGAAACAGGGCAAAAATTATATATTGTCGAATTATATGTTGTATTTAATCGGTTATGCTTTCTACTAATCTTAAAATAGATTAGTGGATTTTTCATAATCGAGTTCGATGTCCACACCAAATTAATGTATTAGGGTGACTGATCCAGTAGTTGATCAAATAAGGTCGGTGCTACGGGGTTTATATAATATTTCTTTCCTTTTAAATTTTAGAAGTAAACTAACATGATTGCTACAACCCTTAATGAATGTCCTATAATGGGCAAAAATGAAATGTTCTGAAATTTTAATTTTTCTAACCTGTTGCACTATCTTAAAAAGGAAACAGGGCAAAAATTATATATTGTCGAATTATATGTTGTATTTAATCGGTTATGCTTTCTACTAATCTTAAAATAGATTAGTGGATTTTTCATAATCGAGTTCGATGTCCACACCAAATTAATGTATTAGGGTGACTGATCCAGTAGTTGATCAAATAAGGTCGGTGCTACGGGGTTTATATAATATTTCTTTCCTTTTAAATTTTAGAAGTAAACTAACATGATTGCTACAACCCTTAATGAATGTCCTATAATGGGCAAAAATGAAATGTTCTGAAATTAAACAGCAACAAAATTACAAGTAAATAGTTTCTTTAATTGCCATTTACTCAGTAGTTGATCAATCGTAGAAATTCAAAAATTAATCTTTAAAATATCATGCTTAAGCTGTGATTAACAATAATTGATATAAAACTATTATTTGAAGTAAGCGAAACGGAAGTGGATTATTTTAACTTAGCGTATTGGTCTCCTACTAATCAAAAACTAAATTTTTGCATTTTCTAATTAAAAAAAAATCATAAAATGGCTTCGCTTACAGCAGGCAATTCACAACAATATGACAACAGGTGCTCCAACATTCAAACAAAAATATTATGTCTAGTGAAAGTAGTAAAAATCATTTCCGCCTGAAATGGTGCAATATTTCAAAACTTTAATCAACTACTGGAGGGGTATCAACTACTAGAGCAGTCACCCTATAATGGACATTTTTGGGAAAAAAGACGAAATGCAATAAAAAAAAAATTAGGTTTGATTTTCAAGATGACCATTGAATGCTTATAAAAAAGTGTTTTTCGAATTTTTTTTTTTTTACTTTTATACTTATTTCTGTACATATTTTCACTATAAATAGTTTGTAATAGGGAAGAATAGCCACATTTCGACCGATGCTTTAAATGGACCGCTGCAATTCTGTCGCTAATTACAGTAAGAGGAGACATCTACAGGTGAAATCCTACTCATCAGAGTGATGTCATTTGTGATTAGAAGAAGTGCGCGCCTTCCACATGATGTTTTCAGACAATTTTTAAAAAATCTAAAATTAGCTGTTTTGATCTATTTTTTTCCTACTAAACGTAAGATAATATTTTAAAACTAAGGTAAGTTGTTATGTTTTCATATACATATTTAAATTCATGTGTTTATTTCACATATTTATCACGAGGATTTGTTTGTTTTCTTAGTCTTGAGATTATCTGTTTTATGGCGTAGTTGCTTTAATTGGACTAATTTGAGTTGCGGAAATTCGACCAGATGTACGATAATAAATTTGAAAAGTATAAGTAATGAATTTCGACAGCTGTACGCTTTGGACACTATTTTTTTTTTTTTATATAGTGAAATTTCGTAGTCAGAGTCAGTACTCATGAAACTTACTCAAACTAAAAGAGCAAAAATAAATTATGAAAACGGCACAGACAGTCTAGAAGAAAAACATCAGTGACAGCAACATTTGTTAAAGGTATGGGAAAGGAAAAGGAAAGAGTAAGTTGTGAAGACATTGACCCACAAGAGGACTGCAGCTACAACTCCCCCCCCCCACACACACACACACCTCCGCCAAAAAAAGCCAAAGAATCGTTAGATATGTTATCTCTCTTGCCAAAATCAGTAAAGTCAAAGTACAGAGGGAGCCAAATAACAGCTGTGTTAACATCTTCGCCCTATAAAGTAAATCTTGAAATGAAAAAAACAAGAAAACGACAAAAACTAAGCTCTCAAAGCACAAAAGAATTGGAACATCAAGTTTTAAAATGTAGGCGTAATTCAATTGGAAAGAAAATGATGGAAAGGAAAAACTACAGACATAATGTAAAGAAAACTTCTGTTGCAAAAAAATGTCTAATGATTCAGAATCTATCAAGACAGTGATGATTGTTTTTGCCTAATTTGTAAGAAAAATAAAATAGCAGAAATGATCCAGTGTTCAGAGTGCAAAATATGGTTCCATGTTCTGTACGCTAGAATAAAAAGAGAACAAAAGAAATTCATGCATAATCCTTGCATCACTTCTTACATGACATTCAAGTAACAGCAATTAGTTCCATAATTTCTGTTTTTAATTACTTATAACATTTTGTTTTAAAACAATTACTCTTACTTTCAGACATTTGATTTCATTATATTGCATTGTTGTTGCTTTGTTTGATTGTTTCATTAATCGCAAACTTTGCTTTTAATGAAATTAGTTATGTTCTCTACTCATTAAAATAGCCTAATATTGTCGGTCCAATTTAGGAGACTGAGGGCCCAACTTAGGCGACCAGTCGTTGAATTGGGACCACTTTTGACAATTTTTTCAAATAAAATAAAACTTTCGATTTTCAAAAAGAAATTGCTCTAAAGATTTATTTAGTTAGTAGACGAATAAGTTAACCACGAATAATGATATTTTGCAGATATTCCAAAAATGAAGTTAGTTACACTTGACTATAAGTGACGTGGTCCAAATGCGGCAACTCCACCCTACGCATGTTTAAAAGTGAATAGAATGCTCTGTTTGTTCTTTAGGAATATATAACTTCCGACAATTTACCTTTGTCGCCCCAGTCAGGGTTCCATGAGTTGGCAACCAGCCAGTAGGGGGTTCCATTCTCAACACCCCATCCAAGAATTTTAACAGCGTGGCCTCCAAGAACTTCACCGGTGTGGTGTTGGTATACTCCTAAAATAAAATAATGTAATTTTTTTAACTGGAAAATTTATTTGATTTTGAATTAACTAACACAGTATTTAAATATTATATTTATATACAAGGTGTGTTTAAAAAATTCGGTGAATGATCCGATATTTAAACAACAACTCAGGATAGGAACGCGGACCATGATTTGTATTGAGAATCGCGTATGAAAAACCGCCTCCTGTTATCGAAATCATATGTTCGAGCAGAGTTCCCTGTTGGATCCAATCGAACGTAGTCAGTCTGACACGTTATGGAAATGCAATGGAACAACGCATTAAGATTTCCTACAAATTGGGAGAAACAGAGACGGAAACCCATATAATGTTGGTGGTAAGAATCTATTACACTACAACTTCCGCTCGCACGCTGCGATCCACGTGCTTAACTTCTTCGTTAAACTTCGAATGACTGTTCTTTGTCATCCACCAAATTCCCCAGATCTAGTCTCCAGACTTCTTTTTGTTTTTCCGCTTTCAGGGAGTTATGAAATGCCTGCCCTTTCCAGATGGACTGGAAGTTCAAGAATGTGTGACATCGATGCTTCGAACGATTCCAGACGAAGCCTTCGGTGACTGTTTTCAGCAGCTTTACAAACTTTGTCAAAAGCGCGTTGTAGCTAATAGCAGATTAATTTGAAGGGCAAGGCAATAAAGACATTTTGTTTGTACTTTTAATTTCCGTTATTTTATTGGACCATTCTCCGAACTTTTTAGATGTACCTTGTATATATCTGAGTGACCCAGAAAGTGATATTTGAAAAAAAGTTTTATAGATCGTGCTAGGTATGAGCAAGAGAAATCTAATATGGTACACGTGATCTTCTTAGTGGACAGTTGCTGATGCTTGCGTTAAGTTACTGAGTGACGAATTTAAATTTGTGGTCTGAACAAACAAAGTTACAGCTACTGAGTCAAAGAAAGGCTTATAATCATTGTAGTTTGAACTCCTAACTAAAAAAAATGGCTTATGGCCTGCAGTATCATCGCACTGTGTTTTTAGCCTGCAATATCATCGCATTGTATTTTTATCCTGTAGTAACATCGCATACTGTTGCTTGTAATATCGCCGCATTGTGTTTTAGATTGCAATATCACCGCATCGTGTTTTTGGCCTACCTTTTATCGGCGACACTGCATGCCATATGAGAAGTTTCCTCAGATAGAGGCTTCAAAATTTCAGAGCTTACCAAAAGTATTGTCCATTTATTTTTTATAAAAAGAAATACGGAATGACTCTATTCCGCTTTCCGAACACTGATGCATGTTTTCAGAAAATTAAAGAAAAAAAAAATTGCATAAATTTCTGAAATATTAGAATCAACTGGATTTGAACACTGAACTTCCAGTTTTGAAATTGGCGACGTTGAATCTGCGTAACTAATTCTTGATAACATTGCCGCAATATTTAACACTTACACTATGCCACATTTCCTTGGTGTTTTTCTCTGTACAATCTGACGCAAAATGTTTTAAAAATAGATTAAATGCCTATTAAGTCGTCTAATTCTTACGAAAATGTCTACAGTTCTCGGAATTAACATATTCGTCAAATGAGATATTCATTGAACTATCGTTTGGACGTTATGGTGTTCACTCATACACTAAAAAAAAAAATGATTACAATATTTTTTTTTACACAATGTGTTCCGAAAATAAAAATAGTAATTTAGCATTAATTTAAGGATAGAAATAAAACTCACCAGATTTGTAGTTTACAAAGTCACCATAAACAGTGAAAGATGCTTCGACGGGTCCATTCTTGTAAATTTCTGTTTTAATTTGATCGGGATCAGCTTCAATCGAGTAAGACTTTTGACCTGTTAAAATAAATACATTAAATCAAGCTTACTTCTCATTTAAGTCACTAGATTACAAAGCTTTCAAAACATATTATTTCAGTTTTTATTGAGCAATGGTCAGCAGCGCAGTAATTCAAGCATTATAGGAGAAACTCAAACAATCCCTTTCAAATAAATCGAACAATTTGTATTATCAATGATTATTAAAATATTCATAAGAACAATTAATCACTCAAGCTAATTATTAATCCTATAATCACCAAAACAATATATATCAATTTTAAAGTTTTAAGATATTGAATTCTAGAGAGCTACTATTAGCATTCCATTAGTTACACCCAATCTGTAAGATGCCTAGCCTACTTTTTATTATTTTTCTTTCTCCTTCCCTCTGCCTTCGTTATTCACTCCAACGCACTAATCAGTGCAAATAAGGAAAGGACATGTTTACAAACAAACGCTTCCGCCAACTAATCTACTGTTCATTTTCTAAAGCCGCCCCTAGCACTCTGAGACGATCCTAGCATACAAAGGGATGTTAACGCTGAGATGGATATTTTCCGAAGTTCCACTTGTACTTTGTCACTAAGATTGGAATTCAGCCAAACGCAGCTAAACAGCCTCCTATCATCCCTATTTTGATAATATCAAAACAGACCTGACGCATGCGCAAAGGTGCAGAGGGTTTCGCTTTCCGAAAACAAGTAGTATCTAGTACATTTTGGCTTAAGCGATCGTTATAGAAATCATCATGGTGTCGTAGACCAATCGTATCGCAGACGATTTAATCGTAGTCAAATCGCAGATGACTTATTTGTAGACCAATCAAGTTTCCCGAATTCTTTATTACAATGAGAGTATAAATACGGTAAGTTTTGTAGCCATCCTTTTTACAGCGGTGACGTCAGCTGCCTTTTTTTTTTATAAGACCTTGAACCAGACAGGGTGACGAGTCTCCGGTTTGAAATTTAGGATTTGCATCTCGTAGATGCTGCGCGACTAGTTTTGCTGGAGAAGTTTAACAAATTAGTCCGACAACGAGAAAGAATGTATATGATATTATCCATGATATTATAAAGAGTTTTCACATAAAATAGATAGTCTTGGAGTATCAGCGCACGTAACTGTACGCGTTAACAATTTGCAAGTATTAAAATCTTTTGAAACTACATAGTAACACTAAAATTAAAGATATGAAACGTTGGATAGAGAATTTCAACCGAAGTAGTACAGATTGTTGGTCCATCATTGGCAGTTTCTGGAACCCGTTGTGAATGGTAGGGTTGGGAAATGGTACGGGAATAGAGGCTCCTCTAATTTAAAGAGTATCTGAGACTCTGCACAACTAATGGTTGGACCATTGTTGGGCCTTTGTTGGCAAATGGTTCATTGGTCAATGGAAAACAATTAGCCAACCTTGGCACAACCATTTTATGTGACTTGGGAAATATTAAATGAGATTCCCAGCTATTTTGTGTGACTTGTGAAGTATTAAATGAGATTCCCAGCTATTTTGTGTGACTTGGGAAGTATTAAATAAAATGAACTCGGAATTAAAATGTTAAAGTTTTATAGTTGATGTGAGTTTACTAGTATGCAGTTTTACACTATAGAAATATAATCAATACCCATAATGTTTCTTTAAGTATGGAGTTATTGTTTCCGCAGAGATGAATTCCCAAACATTGGAGACAGAAAATCAGGAACGCCAATTTTTAAAAATATCGGGTGTGCGCAAAATATTTTTGGTAAAACAGCATGGTCATTTCTTTTAGGTAGCTTCCATTGCAAAAAGAAATAAGTTACCTACCGCAGCCATCCGAAAGAAAGCATTTCTGGAAAATTTCAGTATATTTTCATCGATCATAACCTTCACCACCGTTGAAATGTTTGCATTTTATATATGTATCTGATTTTTGCAATGCAACAGCACTCGTAATTATGAAGCTATCTGGGTGTGACTAAGCATTTGTACAGGACTTATCAAGGTCTTGACCGGTCTAGCTTCATCCGTAAATTTCTTTCAAAATGCCGACCTCTTAAAGATTTCAAATTCTAAAAAATGTACAAAAAATTAAAAAATCTAAAAGTTTTTTCCGTTAAATGTTCGGCTTCGATAAAAGGATTCTAAAAAAAAAATATTTCACCACTGTCTTAAAAAATGGCTTAACTGCAGCAATTTGATGATCTAGGTTAGCTGACATTTTGAAGCAAGATAGCAGAATTCCTCTGTAAATGGGTTTAATTTACTAGGTTGAATAAAAGTAGTTTCTCGGATTTTTTAAAGTGTAAATCGTACGGGACCTAATCTGAAAAATGATTCGTGAAAACCTTATTTCATACTAAGGATAAGCAAATAAAAAGCGAGCAGTGCGGGCATAAGCGTAATAGGTAGTGGGCTCCTCTTACACTATATCAGGCCTCACAATTTCTATGCACGCCCATGGTATGTAGGCAGAAGTCTTGTGTGATTACACACACGGATGTACACTTTATGTCTTTTCTGACGTCCAAATAAGAAAGAAAAATCATACATCAAGCATAGATTATGAATTACTTTCCAACACAGAATAGTGTAACAAAACATCACCGTTTAAGACACCGTTTAACCCTTTAAGACCTAACCTACACAATTGTGTAGGTGATCCTAAACAAAAAGAAAAAACAGTTTCCTTTTTTTTTGTGCGATTTAAAGTCAAGCCTGCATCCACAGTATTGCGTGCGTTATCCCTTGGCATAACCTGAGACCGCGTATTTTTTAATTATGCTTTCAATCAAATATGATCCTATTAACCAGGGAAAACCACCAAAACTTTTCATTTCTATCAAAACTCTTCCGGTCTTAAAGGATTATTAAGGTGAAATATGATAGCCAAGTAAACAATTTGGAAAACACGTAACACACTTGAAAACTCAATTTCAGCAATCACAGTCAATAGTCGAAAAATTATTCGAATCTTTTGTGAAATCACAGATTTGTATACATACCACAGATTATGCTAAAGTTTAGTTCAGTTATGAAATAAAAGCACAGCCGAATATTCCCCTTTAGTAATTTCCGCCAGTAAAAGGAAATGTACTCGAATTCATTCTGTTTATGATGTGTAGAATTGAAACACACCAAGTAATATGCAAAAAATTGATTAAATTTAAAATCCCATCGCACAACTGAAAACACACTTGTAGCAATTATTGCTATAGAAGTACTGTAACCGAATTATGGAGTGTGCCTTTGTAAATGAACGATAAATTCTATTTAAAACGCCATATTCTACAGTAAACATTTTGTAGTTCACGTGAGAAAAGTATATCAATTTCAATATATTTGAAATAACGTAACATTTTTAAAGTTCATTGCAAATAATTTTCTTCTTAAACCATAAAATAAAATAATTATTTTGAATGCCACTGTGAATAAACTATAAATTCTACAGACTTCATTTTCAATAGAGAAAATGCATAGTAAACCTCAATAACGTGCATGGCAATTACATGGCAATCCTAGTATATTTATGCGATTTAGAACGCGGCCAGACAAATAGAAATCATAAATACTTTTCGTCTATGTTGTAAAGTTTTAAAAAAGATCCCAAAACTTAAAATTCAATAATTTCTTAACTATAATAAATATAAGGATGAAATAAGTGACATGTATGAGAGATAGATCATAAATTTCGCATAGAATAACTTTAAAAATAGTTGATATTTTAGTCGATAAATGACATTGTGCTGTCGCAACCTATAAGGCATGCTAAAACTTCAAAGCTTGAAAACGCAAACTATTTTCTCTTCAGCCACAAATAATAAAACAGAGCGTTTTTCTATAGAGCATTACACATACGAATACTTTTGAGCATTCTTAATTTTGAAAAACTAAAGCGCCATCTAACGACAAATTTTAGATAGATTTTTTAAATTACTGTCTGCAAAACTTTAGCAATTTATTTCATCTTTCAAATTTATTTCTTATGTCTTTTTTTTGTGTCGTAAGTATGCGTTTTCGTTGGTGATGTGTAGAGATTACAGATTCAGTGATATAAAAAAAGATAACTTACCGAAATGTTTGTCATTTCTGTAGCTAACGTTGTAACTTTTTTCACACATGTTTACACACTTGGGCGTATCAACAGTACCTTGGCACGGAGGTAGTTTTCCGGTGGTGTGATGCTCGCATGATGGAATTACGTAGGGCTGACAACCGACTCCAGAATTATACAATCCTCCTGTTACGATACCACTGTCTACCCAGAATTCCCAAGCAGATCCAGGGAAGCCACCGTCACATCTATTACAAAAAAGATAAAAGAAAAAGGGTTTGTTAATGTTAACATTAATCTAAAACTAGTTTTCATCAATTAAAAGTAATATAGCAAATTAAATTATTAGTTTGGTGTTTTACAAACTGATCTTTAGATGAAGATGTGTGTATTAGTGAAGCTTCGTGGTTTTAGTAGAATAAAAAGGGGGAATGGAGGATCAGGGGCAATTTATAAAGTTAATCACAACTTTCTTTTCTTTCTAAAAATAAATCTATTTCGTTTTTTCTTTCGCGCTTAAGGGGTCGTAGGACTCTTAAAGCTTTAAAATTTTCGAAATTTGAATTTTTTTTTTAGATGTTAAACTCCCATCTTTTCTGAACATTTTGATAAAATTGTTTCCTTGAAATTCCCATTAGAACAGAAGTTATGACTTTTAGAATTATTCTCCCTGAATAGCTGAAGTCATTTGAAGTCTTCAACTTTGAAGTCATTTTTCTCCAAATGACGTTTTCGAGCATAATGCGCACGATATCTCAAAAACTTCTGAATATTTTTTTATAAAGTTTCCAAAACATGTATGTTTGATTTTAGTCTGTATAAACTGAACCTAAAATTTCCTTTTTATTGTTCAAAAAAACTTTTCTTAAGTGATTATACTGTTGATACGTTGTGCATGTTTGGCATTTGTAAGTAGATATGCTTGCCATGTATTATTCTGATAGAAAGCAATCGAGCAGTTTCCCCTTTTTCTGTAATAGCATCGAATCTTTCCGATAACGGTGTCAAATTTTCAATTTAATCTGCTTTCCAGATAGCACAAAAGATTGTTATCCGGAAGTTTAAGATATTTACCTTTTATAGGAAATTGAAATCTTTGTTCCATTCTTCAACATATAAATATTAATTTGTGTAAATTTCGTTCATTTTTTTCATAAAAATGCATGGCAGCGAACTATCCTTTTTCCGAACATCATTTCCGAATCATAAATGGGTCACCATGACAGGGCATGCTGCGGTTGTTAGTACCGCAGAATATTAGCACTCCGGTACTTTTTTTTGTTAGAAATTAAGCCCTGTATGTGTTAGGAGATTAAAAAACGATCACCGTTCTGTCAATAAAAACAAATCAAAAGGAAATACCTATGAAATGCTTTAGAATTGCGTACGAATGCTTGAAAAATGAAAAAAAAGGCCGTAGAATAATATAAAAATTTTACCCAAAGCCACAGGAACTACAGCAAGAAAGAAGATCTTCAGCTGAAATTTGAAGGTTGACTTTTCCTCCACTGTGAATACAGTGTCTATCAGACATAGCTTCGACAGCACCAAAAGCCTAGAATATTATCAAAATAAATAAAGATAATTAGTTTTCTGGTACATAATGTACTTCGATACATTCTAGAGATGGTTTGGGACCATTTTGTCTTAGATAGAGCCTAATTATGTCACATTTGAGCCCGAAATACAAGATGTCCCAAAAAATCTCCTACCCTGTTTAACGTGTCATAACTTTCTGAGTTTTCTTTCTCTTCAGGATGTAATTAATTGAAAATAATGAGTAGACCAAGATTAACTTCTGAAAACAGAAAATTCATTTTAAAATTGTTAGAAACGAGTAATCGCTTTCATCAGCTAGAAGTTAACGAAAATGAATGATAAACAAACGTAAATAACCATCCTAATAAACACTACTCAAGAGAAGTAATCACCAACATAAATCCTCATCACCTGCCAGCATGTTCAGTAGCGTGCTGGATTTCGGAATTTCTTTTTGTTTGAGTTCGAATCCCAGTCAAATTCCTATTTTCTGACCTTGAAACTTCCCCTTGTGAGACTATCTATGTTCTTAAGGTTCCGTACTTAAAAAGTAACAAGTTGGAAATTGCTTGTCAAACATGGCAAATGAGTTAGTACTGTAACTAGTTTCATAAATATTTTTTGCACCGCATATTGTAATGAATGTATATTTTAATGCACTTCATAAGTGCATTCCATCCATATCCATTTCATTCTGTTCGAAAGGCTGTAACATCATTAAAATGCACTTGAAATAATTTTTTCCCATTGGCCGTAATGTAACGGAAAACTTTTGACTGTCCCTGTCATTAAACTATAAATCCGATTTTCATAAAATTTGAAATGACTCGACAAAATTTTGCAACAATTATATATTTAAAATTTCAGACCATTCGGAAGGCTGTAACATCATTAAAATGCACTTGCAATAATTTATTCCCATTAACCGTATTGTAACGGAAAACATTTGACTGTCCCTGTCATTAAACTATGCATCCGATTTTCATAAAATCTGAAATGACTCGATAAAATTTTGCAACAATTATATATTTAAAATTTCAGACCACTCGGTTGGGTAGTTTTTGCTCTGTTATATGCGGACAGACGGTCAGACGGACTGAACGGCGACTATAGGTGCTAAGTATTTCTATAATTACGAACGCATCTAAAAATGGAACCATTATAAGTTTGCTCGTGTATCTGTCTATCCATGTGTCACAGCACAGCCGGTTTTCTCGAAAACTATGGAACGTGGATAGCTCAAAATTGGCAGAGATATAAAGGCTATTAATCCACATATTTATAGATTATTAACATCAGTGTCTCGTGGGTGTGGTATCGTTAGAAATGTCTCCTAACTCTAAATTCATAAATATATTTGTTTTAGTTTAAAGTACTATATTTTCAGAGATATCGTCGAAAATGTACTCCAAAATTATGTTTCCCACTTCTTTATTTCTGCATCTGCTGAAAAGTAAAATTATGAAAAAATTAGGAGGAGTAGTAGTTCATTTAAACTTACAGGAAAACTATAGTGATTATCATAGGTCACATCGTTTTTGAGAAAATTGTATTTTTTCGTTACACACAAACCACTTTGCGGGTATTCAGCGGGGAAGTTGAGGAGTGCTCAAGGTACTAATAGACGTGTAATTTTGATAAGGATTTTCGAAAACATTTATCCATAATTAGCCGAATCTATAATAGGGAGATTCTCAAAAGGTGGGATCATTAAACGTTAACTATATGTAATTTTTAAAATTTTCAAATTTAAGGCCAATTTTTTTAATAGTATAGTATATAAGTCTACAAAATTATACACAAACATTAAAAGACAGCAACTATTCTGGAAAATTAATTATTAAAGCATTTAATTAGCAGTTGTGTACGTTACAAATTTTGGACATTTTTTCGCATGTACGTTACAGATTTTGGACATTGCTGACAGATTTTGGACGTTGCGCTTAGTATTTAAAAAATTCTTAAGACTAAGAATGTAGTAAATGTGTCCTATAATTGTATGTGTATACATATATATATGTATAATTAACTTTTTGTTATCCAGTAATAATAATAATAAAATCAAATGTTAATCTCTGATATTAAAATATTTACTACTTTTTTAGAAGTAATATCTTAATTTTATAGGAATTACACATTATGCAAAAAACATACCTTTACATAATATTAGAAGTATCCAACATATAATTTATTCTTTTTATTGTCTCAAAAAAAAAAAAAAAGTTATACTGCCATTTTTTTAATGCACATATCTATAATTTCTTTATCAAAAGAAAAGTCTCCTCTTGCTGTCACCGGGTGAGGTGGATTTGGTTATTTCAACAAAATATCTTCATATTTTAAATTTGTGCTGTCTTTTTTAGATGGATAACGAAACCTCTTAAAATCAATGTCTGCCTGAGGGGTCAAAAAATTTATAGAAAATATTTGTTCACCATTATCAATGCTGATCTTTTCAATAATACCTGGCCATAAGTTTTCATCATGAATTAATACAAAGTACCAGTCACCAATGTCAATCTATTTTCAACTGTGAAGAGTCAATTGTAGAAACAATATTTTTTTCACCAGCTTCACTGGTAATCCATTCTTGATTGTTTTTTACAGAGATTGTAAAAACCAGATCTATTTCTTATTTGAATAGTACCAAATTTGTTTGTCGTGTGTACGGAGTGAATCTTTTGAGTACCTTTAACAGTTTTCGCTGGCTGTCTTTTCTATACTTTGAATACTGTCAATTTCTGTTTTTTTTTTCTTTCTTTTTACCAAAGTTACAGCACGAAGTGGCTTAAACTTTTTATTAGCCTTGCATTTTGGTGAGGGAGCAAAGAGGAAGAATGGAATTTTAAGGAGATGGGATTCTTAAAACTTGAATTTAAAAAAAAGAACTCAAGTACAATAATTTAACAAAAAAATATTTATTTTATTTTTTAAGATGTATGTTAGAACAATGGACTCTGTTATAATATATTTATTTATGTATTTAGAAAATTAAAATTATTATGTTTAGATCGTTCCACGATTTGGACATTGTTATTAAATAATCTTTTGGGGTACATTTGCTACAAAGAGAAATTTGCAAAATACATAAAAACACGTAAGATCACTGAAGAATTACTTTTGAAATAAAAAAAGAAGTTTACTATTAATTTTAAATCATACGTTTAAATAAGCATGTCCGAAATTTCGTAAGGATCGCAGCAGTCGCCATATTGTGTCTATCGTTACACCCATTAGTTGAGCATGCTTCAAGCCAAGTTATATTATTACACGTACTAAATACACTTTATTTATACAAAACACGGTAATTATTTACGATAATAAAATCATCTTTAAAAATAAATTTACCGAAAATAAAATCGGCATTTCCATCGTTACACGATTCGGACATTCCACTTTCTTATTTGAGGAAAGTGCATTTACTACAAAAAAATCTTAGAAAAACACTTACAAATAATTAAAATTTTTTTAAAATAATTTTAAAGTTAGATAAAAGAGTTTAAAGTACTTACTTGATGTATTTTTCGTGGAAATGATAGCTTTGTCGCGTACGTTACTTTGGGACATAACAAAATACAAAAAATTCTTTATAGAAAAGTCCTTCTATCTTCAAAAAAGCAATAAATCAACCTGCTATCTCTTAACGAAATTATCAAAAAATCATCCGTTTCTTTTATGCATTCTTTGTTTACCCTTAGAACCACCTGGAAGCAAGTTAAAACTCTTTTTCTGGGTGGTACATTGGAGCAGTTAACGTTATGAATGTCCGAAATTGGCCTCTGTAGCATAAAATAATAAAATTTTAAGATATTTATATAAAGCTTTTACAATAAATTATGTCATTTTCTGGCTCTGAATAGAATTAAAAACTCGGTGTAAAAAAAAACATTAAAGTCAATGATAATTAAAGTTACGTTTGGTTTGAAAGGCTTAGAGTTATAACGTGTGTCCAGTGCCCACCTTTTGAGAATCGACCAATAATAAAGAAAGAAGTTTGTGTGTGAGTGAATGTGTCGACGGTGTTCTGAAGAGACCACTGCACATAAAGCTACAAAATTTGGGGAAAGGTACGTCTATATATAAAGTTTTGCACTTCGAAGCCCGATTTTCGATTTTTTGATTAGATTTTTTTTAATTTAATTTTTTATGCGACTTTTAGCGATTTTTTAAGTTTTGAAGCGATTTTTCCATATAAGTGAGAAGAATATGGTTTCTTTCTTTTAACCCAATATAGTAAATTTTGTTCTCTTTTCAAAAAAGTTTATTCGGAATTCGTGCAGCGATTTTTTATGCTATTATTGAACAGCATTTAATACATTTCCATACCTATAAGGAGGTTATCGTAGAGAGACACAGTTCTGTCGCCAAATGCCGCCAAGTTTGTCGCCAACTTGGCGGTATATCGCCAAAAGTGACGCCAAATTGGCGATATCTCTAATATTTCGCCAAATTCCCATATACTTCCATTGTAAACCAATATGGATTACTTGCTTACAGAAAATCTACAAATTGAGATATTTTAATGCAACAAAAACTAATATTAACTTAAAGGATTATATTAATTCGATATTTCCACATTAGGAAAAAGAATACGGTTTCTTTTTTTTAACCCAATATAGTAAATTTTGTTCTCTTTTCAAAAAAGTTTACCCGGAATTCGTACAGCGATTTTTGAATTTTTAGCAAATTTTTTATGCGATTATTGAACAGCATGTAATGCAAATCCATACCTATAAGGGGGCTACCGTAGGGGGGATCCTATTCTGTCGCCAAATAACGCCAAGTTCGTCGCTAACTTGGCGATATATCACCAAATTTGGCGACAAAATTAGTCGCCAAAAGTGACGCCAATTTGGCGATATCTCTAATATTTCGCCAAATTCCCATAGACTTCCACTGTGAAACAATAGGGTTTACTTGCTTACAGAAAATCAACAAATTGAGATATTTTAATGGAACAAAAACTAATATTAACTTAAGGGATTATATTAATTATATTTAAGAGAGTCCAACTAAATTAATTACGAATAAAAGTAACATGATCTGATGCTTAGCATGATTTTCAAAACATAAATTTTAAGAGAGTCCACAGGTCAAAGGAATTAGATTTGAAACTTTTATCCAATTATTGTAAATTTTGACTTTCGTGATTTTTGAACTTTTTGTGATTTTTAATGCGATTTCTACGTTTCTCAATTTTTGTGACATTCCATTTTTGACCTAAAGTACATTCTGCCCTCATTTCAATAAAGTTTATTTGGATTTCGTATAGCAATTTTCGATTTTTTCGGAAATTTTGTATGGATTTTTAGTGTATTTTAGCGATTTGCTACTATTTTTCCACATCAGTGAAAGGAATCAACTTGCAATCTTCGAACACAATATATATATATATTTTTTTTCTCTTTTCAAAATTTTTTCGCGATATCTTATTGTAATTTTCAGATCTTTTTCGTAATTCCTGCTGTTTTTTGACGTACTCGGGCAACGTCGGTCAAGTTCGCTAGTTATTAAATAAAAACTACAAAATCGCGGCTTTGCAACTTTGCAGCAAGCGCGCTTGGCACATTACCAAGTTTAAACTTTGTTGCACGGAATCCTTTGTCAGCAAGTAACACCAGCGACCAGAGAAAGACTTGACACGCATCACGAAAACGTCACACAAAGCAGGGAAAACAAAGAAAAAAGTTCGAAAAACTTGCATATTAACTTTTTCTTTCGCCCGTGGAATTATTAATTATTATTAGAAGATAAGAATCAATAATACCACAAGCCAACAAAATCTAAACATGCAAGTTGTTCGATCTTTTTTTGTTGTTGTTTTCCCCGCTTTGTGTGACGTTTACGTGACGCGTGTCAAGGCTTTCTTCCTTATCTAGAGGGCGTTGGTAACACTCGCACTTGACCGATTTAGTTTTATTGAATGAGAATTTTAAAATCTAAAACAGCACTTACCCAGCATGATCCACAAGATGCTTGATCTCTGATTTCGCCAATGGTCGAGCAGGCTGGCCATTGTTTTCGGGCATCAAATGATTCCGGGAGGTCTTGAGGGACAGCATGTCGGATGGACGGTAGTCTGTACTTGTGGTTATCTTTGTGAACTCCCATCAAACCTTTAAGGTATTTCATACTGATATACTGGACACCATCGAAATTCCTGCCAGCCTGAAATATATACCATAAAATCTCAGGAAGGAAGTTGTCTAGAGGACTAGACTTTTATAATGGGAGTATAGTTTTTTGAATGAAAACCTTCTGTTGATATTAACACTCGGACTACCAAAAAAAACTAGTATGTTGTGGCCATCACAAAACTTTCTTCTATATAAATCACGTCAATTAAATCATTTAAATAGTAAAAGAAATTACATCAATTTAGAACCAATTTGTATCAAAGTATACCTGAATTTGAAGTTTGATGAAAATTCGTGCATTACTTATTGAGATAGAGCTGTAGGGGAAATTCTGAAAAATTCAGTATATTAGCGCCATCTGCTGAGCGATTTGCACCAAAACACAAACAGCACTAATTCATATTAAGGTATACCGGAATCTGAAGTTTGATGAAAATCGGTGCATTAGTTCTGGAGCTAGAGCTATTGTGGAAATCACAAAAATGCAGCACAGCAGCGCCACCTGTTGAGCGATTTACACGAAAAGGTACAAAACATCAATTCATGTCAAGGACTAACTGAATCTGAAGTTTGATGAAAATCCGTGCATTAGTTCTGGACATTGAGCTATTGTGGAAATCGTGAAAACTGCTGCATAGCAGCGCCATCTGTTGAGCGATTTACACCACAAGGGGCAAAACGTCAATTCATGTCAAGCACTAACTGAATCTGAAGTTTGATGAAAAATCGTGCATTATTTCTTGAGATTGAGCTATTACAAAAATCGTGTAAATGCTGGAAAATGCAGCATTGCAACGCCATCTGTTGGGCGATTTGCACCAAAACTTTACCAGCACCAATTCATATCAAGGATTAACGGAATCTGAAGTTTTATAAAAATCCGTCCATCAGTTCTTGAGATAGAGCTTTTGCAAAAATCCTGCAAAATGCTACATAGCAGCGCCACCTGCAGGGCGATTTACACCAAAAACTAATCAGCACCAATCTATATCAGGGACTACCTGTATATAACTTTTTATTAAATTCCGTGCATTAGTTCTTAAGATAGAGCGCCCACAAAATTTGTGTCACATACAGACAGACAGACGGACAGACAGACAGACAGACTCACAGACAGACATTTTGTAAAAACATGTTTTTGGAATCTCTGACCCATAAAACGTGTAAATACGTCGAAAACTGGAATTCGAAAATTTTCATGAAACCAATACTTTCTTCTTGTCAAGATAGAAGAAAGTAAAAAAAAGCAGTGTGCAAAAATTAGAATAACGCATCCACCCGCAGTTTAAATTCAGTAGTTTTTATTCGATATGATTTTTAAATGTTTCTAGATTTTTACGAATTTAGATCTAAAAATACGGGTTTACAAACCAATATCTTAATGTTTTCACATTCAACTAGATTTACTGCATTTTAACTAATTACGTCTTGTCGGGTCAATCGGACCCATCTGGTAGGTCTGAAAGGGTTAATCTGTGTTCGTACATAAAGGTGATCCTTATACTTCATTTTATTTTAACCCTCTGTATCACCGCGTTGTATATCTGCAACATACTCAAAATAAATGTGACTTATACAGGACTATAAAAGACGATTTTATTTATTGTTGTTATCTCCGAACACAGAAGTTAATATAAATAACACAGATCAAATGTAAATTTATTTTGGAAATAGATGCACAACTTGTGACATGGAAGCTGGATTAAACATGTTTTATGCTACCAATATTCCCCAGACCTGTCACAATCATTTAAGAAAACAAGCACCAAACGTTATTGTACAGTAAATAGTCAAATCGATATCACTTTCTTCTTGATTCCTCACGGTCAAATATATATATATATATATATATATATATATATATATATATATATGAAGGACTTTACTCCATGCAATAAATTGGACTGATGTGCAGGTTAGCCATATTAAAAAACTTGATTCAAGACCTCGCTATATAAAAAGCTTCTTTTATTCACAGTACAGTTCTAAAATACAGTTATATTAAAGGGCAGAAAACAACCCTTAAAAATGCACAAATAATACAGAAAAAAGCAGCAAACAGCTTTTTCGAAACTACAAGCGAGGTTCTTCTTCAGTGCAACATAGAGGAAGGCGATACGTGCTAGAAAAAGCATGACTGAGTATAACGACAGAGAGGCGGTGGCTTATGTACCCGATATGGGTAGAGAACGCGCCAAAAACAACCAATGAGAAGAAAGTAGCATGAAACAACTGAGTGGACAAGTACAAACATCTACCGGAAAACGAAAGAAAACAAAAAAGGAAAATTAAATTAATGCTTTCCAAATCCCTCACCGTTATTTCCACTTTAAATCTCTAGGCCCTCCCTCTATTGTCACCAAAAAAAAAAAAAAAGAAAGAAAGAAAGGAAAGGAAAAAAGAAAAAAAAAGAAAGAAATTAAAAATCTTTAATTGAAAAAATCATTGTTACTTTGTTGTAAAAATCAATATATGATAAATCATCTAAATCTCCCCCACCCTCCAGCTCTTTCTGATTTTCCATTAGTCCCCACACACCTACTTTAAATACTATTTAATTTTTCAATATTTCTCTCATATTTCCTACTTTCTCCTAAATAAATATTAAATCATCATCAAAATAAATTATTTCCTTCCATTTTTAATTCCCTACTTTACTCACCCCCCTCCCCCCCCCCCGGCACCCAAAGCTTTACAAATATTTAGTCATGTTCTGTCCTATTTGTTACTTTGTTTGAAAAAAAAATAATAATTCATCACAATTCTCCCTGATATGCTAATTCCCCGTCCCCCCCTCCCCTCACCAAAAGAAAGAAAGCGACTTGTACAGTGTAGTTGTTCTCACGTCTAATATTTTTATTAAAAATTTTTGCGAAATATTGAATACATTTTTAATTTCATTTTGAAAAATTATATCTTTTTTTTTTTCACAACACACTTTATTTAAAAAATGGAAAATACATAAACATAAAAAGAGGAATATAATACTAGTAGGGGTTTTTTTTTTCGATACTGTTACACTAATTTCTCGAAAAAATAGCAAAAAATATATAATATACATTATTTAAAAAACATGCATTCAATATACTCTTATCAAACCTTAAACTCAAACAAAATGAAGAAAAAGAAAAAAAATGTCGGCTAAGTCTAAAGATTCCGAATTCGGACCGATGGTGGCAAATCTAATCATCCACTATCAGAAATCACATGTCGGTTCTGCGTCACTTGCCGGTATAAGTCGTTCGTCGATATACAACCATAAGGAGACCGATTACGATAACCGGCAGTCAGAAAAGCAGATTCTTAAGTATCAGTTGCCGACATGCTGCCGACGCTTCGCCAAAACCACTGTGTTGATGCCGATACTGAACCGACATTGCCGGTTGCGGTCCGATCGTGTGCCGAAAGGTGTGTGTTTTCTGGGTACTTGGAAAATCAGGAGTACTATAAGTCATTGACTAAGGAGAGAGAATTTTTAATGATGTGGTAAGCTTCCCAAAAATCAAGATCAAGGTTAGAAGAACATTTTTGGATAATGTTGGCTGAGAAAAAGTTGCATCTATGTTGAAAAGACCATCAATTTTGGCAACAATAGAACGTTTAAGATCTTGATTTTTAACATCACCTTCATGCTCTTTTAAACGAAATGTAAAAGCATGTCTAGGCTGACGAATATAAGAGAGACCACACTGGTAAGAGATTTGGTAAATACCCCAGTTATCTATATAATTTATGGGGTGTTTGAGATTTGAAAAAGAGATTTTTTTAAGAGAAGAGAAAATCGAGGTCCGGAGAAACGTATTATTTTTAAGGTTTACATGTTCCTGAGGTTAGTAGAGGACCTCAAATGCTATCAAAAATCCTTCTCTTCCATTTAGGAACCTTTTTTATATTCCCAATTCTGATTTTTCCCTGCAGTAGGCAAAATAGTCAAAATAGGCGGGATTTTTAATTTAATTGGATCAGTATCTTGCAATGAATTGGGTATGGTTTTGTGACGGCAACAGGCTTGACTCAAGCAAAATGTAACGTTAATTGGTACTTAAGATTTAAATCTAATAATAACTGTCAGCTACAAGTTAGTTAATTAGAAATTAAAATCTAAATTTAATTATCAATTACTTATTTTGGCATTAATTTGAATTTATCTTCTAAACATAATTATTTAATTTGATTTCCTGCTCTGAATCTAATAACTGTTAAATTTGAGGAAAGTTAATTGGAATTTATGGCTTGGAGTAATCACATCTTATATAAACACGTCAATCAACTTCTATTTTAATAAATGGATTTCACAATCATTAATCATCGTTAACATGTTTTTGTCGGGTAATTTCTTTTCTTATCATTTCATATATGTATATTTATCTTCGAAGTTAATTAAAAATTGAAATTTCTACAAATATTATAAGAAACTCAGGAATTTTTTTTTAATTTATGTTTCTTTCTCTTGGCAATTTGTAAAACTCTCAGAGGAATTGTAAAATACGTACATATATTGCAATCAGCTTTTTAAATTATCAGATGAGTTAAAAAGAGAAAAACGGAGACAACTATAGCTTACCTTCCATGTTGTGTTCAGCTTATTAATGTAATCAATCATTACATCAGAAACGGGGTGAACACGTTTATGGATTGGAAATCGTGCCGACGCTACGGTCAGTAAAACTGCGAGTAGCACTAAAACCTTCATTCTATATAAGAAATATAGAAAATAAATAAATGTATTTTTTAAAAGGATTTGACTTAATAAATTTCAGTAATTCATAATACATAAGCTTTACACAAAAAAGATACAAATTTGTTAAAAACAAAACAAACACATATAAAATTTCCCAAACTATTTAGAGAAAAAAACAAGTAAGAAAAATCATGCGTTAAGCATAGATTATGAAACACTTTCCAACACTTCCTGAATGCTTTAACAAAACTTCGTTATTTAGGGAAATAAGGTATATAAGAGAACTTATTAAACATTTTAGAAAACGCATAAAATATTTGAAAAACTTATTTGAGCAGTTACCGCCCATAGCATGTATTCCAATTATTTTGAACAGCCCTGTATTGTATCTGTAGGTTAATATAGACACTATATAATGGGGAAATTTAGTTTAGCAAGAAAACACCTAACAGGTTAAAATTTCTCTTTCAGAAATTTATACTAATAGATGAAAACATACTAGTATACTTTTGTACAACCCTGTAGTTAACCTAGTACCTTTATTACACGCCACTATTTTAGCTAAAGTTTAATTTAAAGTAAAACACTCTTAAAACTGCTGGAATCACATTTCCAGTAATTATCATTTATAGGCGGCTATGTATCCAATTCTTTGCGTGACCATGTATATCATTTTATCTATGTTCTACAAACATTTCTTAGTAAAGTAAATGCAGTTGAACGTAAAAATACATAACTCATTTAAAAACCACCTTTAAGCAATTTGCAATCATACCCAGTAACCATTTTGAATTCTTTTGTGTAGCCCTGTATATGAATTACAGCATTTATACACACCATATACAATGCAAAAATATAGTGAAACATAAAAACACATAGCATAATTAAAAAGGCATTTCCAGCAATCATCGTTACTGTACAGTACTTCGGATACAATATAGTATCTGAAATCTTTTCTGTGTCCCTGTAAATGCTATGCACTTCGTATTATACATGGAATAAGTTATAGTAAACCCCATCGACGTATATCAATTTGATTATAGTACATGAAATAATTTAACATAATTAAAATACGCTGGAAAAAATGCCCTCCACCCTATATCATTATGTAACGGAATTCTCTTGTGTGGCCCTGTAAATGAATAATAACTATTCTTTGCACCGCATATGCTATAGAATGCATATTTTAGTGCACTTGATAAATTTATATCAATTTTATTATGTTTGAAAGCATGTAACATCATTAAAAATCATTTTAAACGATTTTTTCCCATAGGCCGTAATGTAACGAAAAACTTTTGACTGTCCCTGTAAATGAACTAAGCATACTACAAACTTCATTTGAAATAGTGTTCGTGCTATGGTAGAGATCACTAACATCCAAATATTTCAGAACGATCCGAGTATATTTACGGGAGTTAGAGCGCGGACAGACGGACAGACGACCAGACAAACCGAAGTCATAAACACTTTTCAACTTTATTAGAAAGTGTTAAAAATAAAAATTCACCGTAAAAAAATTAAAATTTATATTTATTAAGTACAAGACATCAATTTAAGATTTTATTTTTTTTTTTTATCATTTTGTAAAATTAAAAATAATAAGGATATCTTACAAAAATGTCCTGCCGAACATGTGTAAAATTACGCTAATATAGAAAAATAAAGCTTAACACGTTAAGCTCCACGTCAGTCACCGGTGACTGACACTGAACTTTCCGTTTAGAACACGTCATTCACCGATGACTGACGGTCTAAAAAATGATATAAAACTAAAAATGTATACATTGTTTTAAGTAATTACTCAAAATTTATTTAAAATTTACTTATCTTTCATTTATTACAGGATTATACTTTCTTAAAAATTACTTAAATTATTGCAAATTTTTCATCTTCGGTGCCAGTCACCTTGGCACTCAACGTGTTAAATGCATATTGGACATTTAAAAATTCAAACTGGAATCAAAATGATAAAAAAGTATCATTAAGTGTATTTTCCTAATCTTGCATTTTTCATTTAATTGTTTTCTTATTGATGCTTTTTATGAAACCAATCGTTGCAGAAGCTTATTATTTGCAATTTAAATTAATTTTTAAAGCGACAAACTTTATTTATAGTCAAAATTTCACAATTAAGTCAAAAATATCGTCTATGGTGGTTGTACTGAGAGTAGGAATAAATTCCAGAAACTTCTGACATTTTCTTAAACCCACATCATGTCTGGAAATAAAAATTGCCTACGGTGTGGTATTTCGTTCGTCTGCATTTTCGTGGATTTTTATGTAAATAGGCAACAAATTTTGAAATTATAAACTTTATTTGATTATTGAAATTTCTGGTTATATCATGAATCTTTCTACAATAGCACATATATTTTAACTTGTTAGCCTCCGATATGCTATTTTTTTCAGGCAACAATTAGAGTGTCACTCCTAAAAAATAATGGCCCACCAGCGGCTGAGAGGTTCTGCTCTCGAAGCTGGTAGACGGGAGGTGCTGGGTTCGAACCCAATCGCGCCCGTCGGCCTAATCGTTCGGAGTTTTCGTGGTTTTCTTCGAACCTTGGATTTCCAAGCGTTAATACGGGTTAGGTTCCCTTAGAAAGACCCCCACGAAGGGCACTCCCCCCTGGGCCTATATCCCTCGTGCAGATAATTGGCCGTCATAAATAAAACCAACCTAAAAAATAATGTTACCATACATAAGACAAACGTAAAACAAAGCAGATGTATCATTGTACGTTTAAATACTGTTAACCTCTACTGCAATTTTTTTAACTTTTAAGCATTCTACGTTTTCAATTTTTACGTCTTCGTATAGAGGGAAAAACACTTTTAACTGCAATTTGTTTGAAAACTGCATCTCAATTTATTTTTGAGATATTAATTTTTTGTAGTTTTTAATACCATTTCTGAAGTACTACATTTCTGTAGAAAGTAAAGAGAAAATAATTGGAAAGTAGTAGATTACTATAACTTTTTGTTGCTATTTTCTCATAACAACTGAAAAAAAAGTGAAATACGTTATATTTTAAAAATATATAAATGAATGATATCTGATAAAACATGGAACTGTTATAAACTATATTTAATTTTCAGTATCCATATTGATGTTCGAAACAAGCGAAGCCATATGAATCATTAGATACCCGATTTTTTGTCGAGTTTCCTGCTTGACGACATCGCTTTTTACTGGGTTTGTGTATTATTCCGCGGTAGTGACATCCTATGCATACTTTTCTACAGATGTTGTTTAAGAGTGGATCGTAAATGTGGAATTTTTTCAGCGGATGCAAATGACGTCATTTTATACAAAAGCGTGCATTTTAAGCCCTAAAACTGAAATATATTTTGTAATATCTATATTTATATTTTTTTTTTCATCGGGTCGACACTAAATTCTGAAAAAGCAGAATTCCTATTTTCTTATATATAAATAATGCTTTGCTGGCCGAAAAAAAATCACTTTAATTTCTATAAAGAAAAAAGTTGTTGGTTGATCAATTTAAATCCTGGGGCAAATAGGATAACAAAATTTAACAAAAAGCAAATTTTTTTGTGTTTCACGGTAAGACAGCTACAATGAAGTTAAAAATAGGTTTCACAGATTCAATACGATTTTCTTTTGTGATTATAATGTCTCTGTCAAATTAAATTTATGCTTAAGAATTTTAATAAATAATGCAAAAATTTTCACATAATACTTTTTTTTTTACGCTGGAAGTGCCTATGGTGGGAAATTGCATAACTAAAACTGTAAAATGGATTTTTTACAAGTGTGTTATATGGTACCCATGCTCCAAGTTAAAATTATGTAATACAGATTCAACAAAAGGTATTCCTATGTTTATAGCACCCCATGAGAGAAAATAGGCTAACTATCTTTATATATATATATATATACATTTTTTTAAGTTGATTTTTTATATTTCGTTGCAAACAGCCGTCATGCCACAGCTGCGGTTAACTCAGCAACTCCAGATAAGTGGGAAATTAATTTAGCTAATATCTAGTCTACATGTTATCTGTATTGAGGAAGGAGGGCTCACTGAAAATTTTTAACCACTTGAGGGGAGGTGGGATATATTATATCTCACCTAATTTTAATCAAGATTTGCACCAGAAAATTTTAATTCAATTTTACCTTTATAACTTTAGTGAAAAAAAAAAAGTTGAACAGTGCTGAATAGTAGAGCAGTATTGAGGGGTTACCTAGCTGTGATCAGCTTTACACCCAGTCTATTGTTTTAATGTCTTGTATGTTTATGAGCCATTGGGAAAAGAAAAAGTGTAGTTTTAAGAACTAAATAAAAAAAAATTAAGGTAAAATCAAAAATCTATAAATTTATAAAACATGTAAAAGAATAAGAAATTAATATTAAGTCTTTAAACTTGAGTCAATTGCTTTCCCTATTTTAAAATAAGTTTTTTTATTATTATTATTATTATTCCGATGTGAAATCAACGTTACATAAATATAATCACCTGCCCCTGAAAGGGTTAAAAGTTAACACGAGTATAATCAAATGCAATTTACATCATTCACGTACAATATATAGTTCAAATAATAATAAAAAATAGCATAGAACTATAGGAAATGGAGTTCATTTTTTTCTCCTATAACTATTGACACAATATAATTAGAAATTATAAAAATTATACTTACTTGCTCTCGGTTATAGGACCACCT
This sequence comes from Maratus speciosus, assembly GCA_963932465.1. Classification (NCBI taxonomy): domain Eukaryota; kingdom Metazoa; phylum Arthropoda; class Arachnida; order Araneae; family Salticidae; genus Maratus; species Maratus speciosus. The sequence goes on along the minus strand of OZ010799.1, from coordinate 241,496,556 downwards.
GAGGGAGTGTGCTGAAATCTGCTATATCAGTCTTATAAAAAAACGCTTTTTATCAAAGCTTTTGCTCGATGCAAATATGCGATATTAGCAAGTACTTCTAACGAATAATAAAGAATTCGATAAGGTATTGATAATACAAAAAAAAACAACCTGTGATTGTGACTTTTATCGTCAGGTAAGATTTTTATTTGATAAATATGTTGTCAAGGCGATAGGACCGAAAAACCTATCACACCTTTTTTTTTAATTTAACAATGATCAGGAAAAAAATAGATAAAACTGTTATTCCCGACTGCAAAAATCTTGTGCCATCGTAAAATGCGAAATTGCAACTAAATGTGAAAGATGCCTGATTATTACTGATAATTTGTTATTCCTCTTCTTAAGATTAAGGATCGGCCGAAACGGTTTTTAAAACCGATACCGAAACAAAATTTCGGTAATCTTCTTATTTTCGGCCAAAACGAAAACGAAAATGTCCAAACAAATTTTTCAATAATTAATACATACATAAATATAGTACATAATTATTAATTAATTATACGTCAAATTATGTGTGAAGCCCAAGTTAGCTCTCTGTAACTCTGACCAGAATTCTTTATTTTCATGTAAAATGTAATTAATTCATCAACAACACAAAATAATTTTCTAATTATTCGAATTTCATCTAATTAAAAAAATATTTTAGGAATACATACCTCGATATCTACCCTATATATATAAAATCCTAATGAAACGAATTTATGAAACGAATACATGAAACGGCTGAAATGTATCGATTCTTTGAATCGACTGATTAAACAACTTATTCTGTTTCACGGCGATTTCTCCTAAAATATGGAATACTTTGCGATGAAAGTAACACCAAAAATCCGTATTGATCCACAGATCTCAAAACTGGTATTAGAATTTTTAAATTAGAATTAGTTTTCGAAATATTAATTTTTTTCTAATGATGGCAACTCAAATTTTAATCATAACAGAAATGTTTTTTTTTTCATAATTCAGAAAAGGTTACTATTTTAAATTAATTTGCGACCAGTTTGGCCTCCTTTAAATCTATGCTAAGAACAATGCTTTTTTCTGTATTTCGTTATCATTTTATTAAATACAAACTTTCATTTAAAAATGAAACATTTAAATTGATGGCTTTCACTTCTTTAAAAAAAAAAAAAAAAAACGAAAAGAAAAATATTAGGCACAGATGTCATATACGCACTGGGGTTCCTAATTGGCGCACAAATGGCACTATTTTGATAGAGATGGTAATCCGGCTATTGTTGTTTATTTAATAATAAATGTTTATTTACTTTTATTTCTTTTTTAAATTTATATAAATTATTTTGTTCTATAGTTATTAATTATTGTTTTGCTATTTGCTTTTGAAAATAATAGAAAATAATTAAAAAATACGGTACAATGTAGTAGTTATTCCGTCAACAAATTTTGAAAATTACATAAATCGCCAAACCACTCGCCAAATTGTACAGATTGACAAAATTGTTATTTTAAATAACGAAAGAACAAATAAATTAGTATAACATTAATAAATATAAAAATAAAACGTCGAAATAAAAATCACTTGATGACGTAAACACGTGTAACTTGCTAAAAGTCAAGTGAATGTGACATTTACGATCAAGCATTATTTTTTTTAAGCATTTAATCTTATAGTTCGCGATAGATTTTTTGTCGACGGGATAACTAAGTAATACCAAAAATACATATGTAACTGGTATTCGAAAACGAGGTTTTCGCCAAATTTTCGTAAAAAAAAAAAAAAAAAAAAAAAAAAAAAAATCATGCCAAACATGTGACATATGACATCTGGCGAAATATTAAATTATGTAACAAACCATGACATTTAATTTCAACTTCAAATCAATGTTTTAATTTACCACTCGAACAATAAAAAAAAATGCTAACTGGCGAGTTGAAAAAAAGATATTGGTGAGATTTGCACCCGGCTTTTTTTCTTTCGGCACAGATGTCATATACGGCCCCATATTGGGGCGATTTTTTTCTGACGCCAATGTCATATACACAACGGGTGTTTAACTGGCGCCAAAGTATCGTTATTTTGCTTGATATGGTAAGCCGGATGTTGTTGTTTATGCTGTTGATGCGTTCCCCAAATTGGCGTTGGAAAAAAATCGCGCCAATATGGGGCGTATATGACATTTGTTCCAAACCTTCATATGAAAGGCGAATGGATCAGATCGTATTTGTTTATGGCATTTGATGACTTGAACTATTATAATATAGATGAAATGATGGGGATAGAATAATATTTGGCGACTTATCGCCTGCGCCTGTATAACATTAAAGTATCAAAATGGCGCCTAGAGTATAAAAAGCAAAGTGTTCCGCCCGGAACTGTTGATGATAGTCACATGATTTAGGCTATTGTTATAGAGATTGTTTTAAAATATCGGTTGACAAAGTGAATACTTAATTCATTTTATTTTAGCTTCTTTTCAAATGTTTAACTGATCCTCTTTAATCAAAAACGAAAACAACCATTGGATGTCTTAACAGCAACTGATTCTCCGTTAAATTTTTGCAATCAAAGGGAATTGAATGGAAACCCGTTTACAGGGAGATCTGTACAGATTTTTCAGTATAATTTAATCTTCTCTAATATTTTAAAAACCCATTAGATTAGCATGTTTTTAGATTTTTAGATTCTGCGGTGTCTGAACGGGGGTTGGTGAGCGTAGCTTGCAAGGGGCAGAGCCCCCTAGTATCTGTTATAAGGATTTTTGTAAATGATCATCTGTTATACTTGAATTTTCTCAAAGAGTATTCGAAACACTTCTGCGGTTTCAAACTATAAATTTTCCATTGCTATTAAGTCTACAGCTTTTAATGAACACGTGAAAGCGTCTTCAAAGTTTAGTCCTATAGACATTGCTTGTTTTATAATTTGCACGTGAAAGCATGACAGATATTTATAATCATTGAAGTTCATAACAATAAATAAAGAATGTCTCATTTGAGTCGATACAGGTAAAATCAATGAGTCATGTTGAAAATTTCCGAAGAAAGAAACGAGATTTTTGGAATACAGATAGTTTCGGTCAGGCCGAATTTTCGACAGTATTTTCGCCGAAAACAAATTTCAGCGAAACTCTGATTTTGGACCGAAACCGAATTTTCGGTCCATCTTTAGTTCTAATGCAGAATCTCAATCCAACCGTACAGGGTTTTTCAAAATAGACTGAATAAACCTCAAAAGGTAGTAGAGAACACTACAAGTAATATTGCCAGGTTCATTGCCATAAAAAAAGCGGGACAAGTCAACAGAAAGTGTGGAGCCAGTGATTTCTACCGAGTATCATAAAAATGACGTGACTATTTACCCGACTGCCAAGAAGGGTTATGTGTTTGACGCGTATCTGGGTACGTGGATTTCTTTATACCCTCGAAACTTCCCAACGGCTGGATGGATTTTAATGAATGAGGTCTCTATCGATTCGTCTTAACCGTCCGATGGTTATAGGCTAGGTTTTTTTTATAAATTCAAAATAGCAGTCATAAAATACAAAATGGCGCTAGAGACGAAAAAAAATGTTTACGCACCGTATTGATGGCATATCATTGGATAGGTCTTTCAAAATGAAGACGATATTTCATTGACTATTTTACTGTCAGAAGCTCCGTTTAAATAATGCACAACCTGGAAGTTGTGTAGGCAGGATCTCAAGCTTTACTGCAACTCTAACCTTCACAGACATCTATAGGCCTCATCAAAACAGTGTTTTACTGTTTATAGATATTGGAACCAACAATTAAGCACAACAAGTCATCAATATAAGTAAATAAAATAAATAAAAAGTAGTTTCATATTGATGAGAAATAATTAATTAGTTCAAATTTTACGCAGTCGGGTTTTTTGATTTTTTAAATTTAATTTTTACTTGTGAGAGAATGAATTCTTACTTTCTTCTATCTTTACAAGAAGAAAGTATTGAATTCGTGAAAATTTTCGACTTCCGGTTTTCGATAGATTTGTGCGTTTTAAAAGGTCCTCAACACAATTTGATGGTTTTTAGAAAATGTCTGTCTGCGAGTCTGTCTCTCACTCTCTAAGTCTGTCTGTTTCAGTGGCGTGGCGTCCGGTCATCGCTGGATGCGGCGATGACCAAGCAATATTTTAAAACTCTTAATAAGCTTTTAAAACTCTACGATCCAGTTTTAGCAGAACATTTGAAGTTCATGTATAAGTGAAGGTAAGATTTAAAGTTTCTTCTTTGAACATTCAACCATTGAATTTTAGAGTTAATAATTTTTCACCACAAACTTAAATAATTGCGATGACCACCGAAAATTTTCACGCCACGCCACTGGTCTGTTTGTATGTGACAAAAATTTTGTGTTCGTTCTATCTCACGAACTAATGCACGGAATTTCACAAAACTTTATTTTCAGTTAGACCTTGATATAAACTGCTGCTTATTAGTGTTTGGTGTATATAGCCCAACAGGTGGCGCTGTTGTGCGGTATTTTGTACGATTTCCACAATAGTTCTATCTCAAGAACTAAAGTACTGATTTTCATCAAATTTTACATTCAGTTAGACATTGACGTAAGCTGTTACTGATTAGATTTTGGTGTAAATCACACAACGAGTGGCACTGCTATGCTAATTTTTTCACGATTTTTGCAAAAGCTGTACCTCAAAAACTAATGTATGCAATTTAATCAAACTTAATATTCTGTTACATTTTCACGTAAATATATCCTTATTAGACTTGGGTGCATACTGAACAACAGGTGTTGATTTTCTTTTTGGGTTGGAAATTTTGGTTGCAGATATGTATGAGGGTGGGTTCAAAAATTCAATGATTTGTTTGAAACAATATTGTTAATTACTTGTTAAATGCATCCCTATTAACAAACCTATATATACTTTTACAATCCTCATGATGGGCATAGACTGTCATTTAATTTTAGCACTGTGAAAGCGAATTTTGAACTATTAACACATATGTGATCGAAGAAAGTTTTGGGATTGGCACATTCAACTAGTTTAACCCTTCCTGCCCCGACGGTACTTAAAAGAGAATTTTTCATGAAAAAATTCGACTTCCGGCTTTCAACGGATTTATACATTTTAGAAAGATTTGACTGTTTTAAGGAAACTTCTGTCTGTGAGTTTGTCTATCTGAATGTGACACAATTTTTTGGGGCGCTCAATCTCAAGAACTAAATGCGCGGAATTTAATAAAACTTTAGATTCAGTTAGATGTTGACATAAATTGGTGCTGATTAGTACCAGTTGGCCCAACAGTAGTACAATCGTTAGCTGCTCATACACCAAGAGGCGGTTGCACAAACCGTCACCTCATTGAATTGACGATTGAAACTCTAGAATTAGTAAAAACTCGATCTGCATATTAAAATGTAACTGGTCTGTCCAGTCATATCTTGGTGGGAAGATACCTGCAAACCCGATTTTAGGGGTTGACTGATAGATTTACCATTGTGTTTTCCTGCCCCGAGTCCTTCATGTTTTCATACCTACATTCACTAAGCTCCAAGTTTCACGGCAATATCAGCAATATTTAAGTAATATAATTCTATTGATTTAATGGATTTTTAATACATTGAAAAATGATTAATACTCTCAAGGACTACCTTCATATTTTTAATGAAGTTTTTTTATATAATATTGAAAAAATCATGTTTTTTAGCATTTAAAACAATATGAGATAAAACAACATTACAATTATGCCTTTTTTAGGTGCGTTCGTAATTATATAAATACGTAGCACCTATAGTCGTCGTTCAGTCCGTCCGTCCGTCCGTCTGTCCGCATATAACAGAGCAAAAAGCTACCCGGCCGAATGGTCTGAAATTTTAAATATATAATTGTTGCAAAATTTTAACGAGTCATTTCAAATTTTATGAATATCGCATGTATAGTTTAATTACAGGCCAGTCCAAAGTTTTCCGTTACATGACGGCCAATGGGAAAAAAATATTGAGTGTGCATTTTAATGATGTTACAGCCTTCCGAATGGTCTGAAATTTTAAATATGTAATTGCTGCAAAATTTTGTCAAGTCATTTCAAATTTTATGAAAATCGGATGTATAGTTTAATTACAGGCCAGTCCAAAGTTTTCCGTTACATGACGGCCAATGGGAAAAAAATATTGAGAGTGCATTTTAATGATGTTACAGCCTTCCGAATGGTCTGAAATTTTAAATATGTAATTGCTGCAAAATTTTGTCAAGTCATTTCAAATTTTATGAAAATCGGATGTATAGTTTAATTACAGGGACAGTCAAAAGTTTTCCGTTACATGACGGCCAATGGGAAAAAAATATTGCATGTGCATTTTAATGATGTTACAGACTATGCATTTATGAAGTGCAAAAAAATATACATTCAGTACAATATGGGGTGCAAAAAATATTTATAAAACTAGTTATAGTACGAACTCACCTCATTTGCCACGTTTGACGAGCAATTTCTAACTTGTTCAAGACTGTCAGAGGATTAAGAGCACCCACTAGTCTCTCGGAAAAAGCCGAACGGTAATGGTAAGTCAATGGGAGTGTTATTTTCAAATTTTAACATTTTTGAATGATTTTATTTTGCATAGGATATCTGAGGATGATCAATAACCGGGCTAGCTTTTACATTTTCGATTTTGGTTATAGTTTTTTTTTTTTTGTTGTTGTTGTTAATAGATGTAGTTTCAATTTGGGAACCGGTTCCGAAAGTAATAGTAATTTTTAAAAAAGAATCTGAAACCGAAATCGAAAAAGTAAAACCTTAGCCTGGTTGTAGATCGTCCTCAACTATCCTATGCAAAAAAAAGAAAAAAATCATTCAAAAATATTAAAATTTGAGCGAGGTATTTGAAAATAATGCTCCCATTGACTTACCATTACCGTTTGGCTTTTTCCCGTTACTGAAGTGGACTCTTGAGTAAAAGAAAACGCAATGATAAACCTATCAGTCAACCCTTAAAATCGGGTTTGCCGATGGTTTCCACCAAGATATGACTTGGCAGACCACTTGCATTTTAATATGCTAATTGAGTTCTGTGTAATCCTGGAATTTGAGCAGTAAACTCGATGAAGTGAATGTCTGTGCAGCCGCCACCTGATCTAATATGTTTGTCATTCTGTCCATTTTCTTGTTTGTTTGTTTTTTTTTTTCACCATTTTTATGCTCTCTTTCATGAAAATTAGAAAATTGTCACGAAATTCGAATAGGGTAACTAAGCAGTATTCTAGTATGTTTCTAAAATAGTTATCGTATATATATATATGCAGGGATTTTAATATATCGTTGTCTACTGCATGCCAGAACGAGCGATATTGACAATGGTAGGATTTAAAGTTAACCCATTTATGCCTTAACCCATTGGGGACGAGCGACACGTATACGTGCCGGAAATAGGCCTAAGGATCCTCGTTTATCCTCACCAGTAAAATTTTACTGTAAAATTTGCCTTATTTAATACGAGCATTTTCCCGATTTGAATAGGCACAAACTTCTGTTTTTTAAAACTGGTAGCAAAGTAATAAACATTTCGTAAAAGGCTACCGTCGCGAAGGGGTTAATGCCATTTATGCCTTGTGTTTTTGAGACGCTTCGAATTTTAATAAATTTGTATAATCTTTTTTCTTCTTTATAACATGAAAATTGTATGAACTAGTTATCTATAACTGTCTTTATCTGTTCCCGAAAGTTGACAGCATAAGATGAATATTTATTTACTTAAGGGACCGGGAAAGCAAAATTCGACTAAAAAAATCAATTTTTAAATTTTTATATCATTAAATACAGTGAAACTTCTTTTAAAGGGCACCCCTATTCAAGGGACAATATTTCTAGGAACAAAAAATTTTCCCATAGACATAATGTTAAATTTACTCCTATTAGAGGCCACACCTAACCCTCATGAAGGCCATTTTTTTTCACTTGTGCCTTAAATCCTAAACAGGTGTATTGAATTCCTAAATCAAAAGGTAAGAATTCAGCAAACAACTGCGCTTGAAACAAAGACGGCAGGGGGAGATGGGGAGGATTTAGTAACACAATGAAGGGCCACAAACTTTTTCACAAGTGAGACAAACAGGTGTTCCTCGCACTTTGTTTGACCTTTCAACCTGTAGGGATTGGGTTGGAAGAGAAACTTGACCCTTTGTTGTGGGCACACAAAGGATAACATGTTATCTAGAAAAACTGATACCACATTTACTAAAACTGTAAATGCATATTGAAGCACAATTTTTACACCTGTCAGGAAACGCTAACATAAATAAATAAACTAATATCTCATTCTAAGACATTAATAAATGATGCAAATTTAAGTAACTTGTTCATAAAGTAAAAAAATCATTAGAAACCAAAATTGTCTGCGAAAAAATTATGAAAAATAAACAAACTTCAATAGAAATTTTTTTTCAATCATGTATAGAATTTGAAAATGCAGATTAAAAGTTTTTCTACTATATAGGTTTTGATTTCCTTATTTTAGTTGTTTTTTTTTCTGTTGTTGTTGTTTTGTCACCCCTATTCAAGGGCCACTCCTCATAAGGGCCAATTTTCAATGGAACGGCAGGTGGCCCTTACAGAGAGGTTTCACTGTAGTTAAAGCTTTTATCTTTCCAACGATGTGTCTCACATGTTTATATATATAAAAAATAAGTGTTGAAATTAATCATTCTTTCTAAGAGTACTTCACAGCTTAATGACCATTTAAATCTTAATTGACTTTTTCTGAAAACTTGGATTTTTCATGTTTATGTTCCTATTTTTCAATATCTATTAAACTTGAGAACTCAGATTTTTATTTAATACTTATATAATGATATATTGTATATTTTAACACAGGGATTTAATGATTTGTTGAGAATTAATCATTTTAAGCTGTGAAATCTTACCAAAAATGCTAATTTAAAAATGACTTTCAATAAATAATTAATAATTAATTTTGAGTTTCACTTAAAAAGAAAATGGTCTGTTAAAATACGTAAGTCATGTTTTTTTAACTGTTTATATATATAAAATGCATATAACATGTTTATATATATAAAAAATAAGTGTTGAAATTAATCATTCTTTCTAAGACTATTTCACAGCTTAATGGCCATTTAAATCTTAATTGACTTTTTCTGAAAACTTGGATTTTTCATGTTTATGTTCCTATTTTTCAAAATCTATTAAACTTAAGAACTCAGATTTTTATTTAATACTTATATAATGATATATTGTATAATTTAACACAGGGATTTAATGATTTGTTACGAATTATTTATTTTAAGCAGTGAAATCTTACCAAAAATGCTAATTTAAAAATGACTTTCTATAAATAATTATAATTAATTTTGAGTTTCTTTTAGAAAGAAAATGGTCTGTTAAAATACGTAAATCATGTTATTTTAACTACTCTAAAAAATCTAGACCTCTATCTTTCACCATTTCTCAGAAAAGTTGGTGAATTTAACATGGCGGAGATAGGGCTTTCCCGGTCCCCTTAAAATGAAGGCTTTTTTCCGGAGTTTAGGGCTATACTTATGTAACATTATCAACTTTTTGGTAATTTTGTACCCCCTTCCACACTTACGATATCATGTGTTATCATCTCTCACACACCCCACCCCCACCCCCACCCGGCAATGATATCGTTATCAATGTCTAAAAATTCTTTTGATTTTTTGGAGTGATATACAAATAGGGTTACATTTATTTTTCGCATACTTTATTGATTCACAATGAAGAAAAGTCAATAAAATATCATTTTATATATAAAATAACTTTATATCAAATTAAATGACACTTAAAAGAAATAGTTACTATTTAAAAGAATTTAGTAATAGCCTATTTTTTACATATTGCGTTCAACAGTAATAATGTCTTCTCGCACTTGACCCTGCACGGGAAGGGGGGGGGGGGGGGCAAACAGAACTTCTTATCAACAAAGCAGACGGACAAAATTCTTTCTCTTTTATTTACTAGTAAACACAAAGTATCATTTCGAACGTACTTCGCATATGATTTCTCGAACAGTGGATTATATACAGTGAGCAAAAAAAGTATTTGCAGGCAGACGATTTTTTGCATAAGTAACCATAGCAGGGATGCCGCGGACGCGCTATAGCGCGTAAATTACGCGAAAAATCGGAGACGGGACGCAAAAAAATAGCTCTTACGCGTCCCGTTGGACGCGTAATTTCGTCAAAAAATCGCGGAAAAATGCCGATTTTCGTCAAAGAATCGCGAAAAAAAAAAACGCAAATCTCATCAAAATATCGCGCAAAAACAGCGATTTTCGTAAAAGGGCCGCGAAAAAATAGCATATTTTGTTAAAAGATCGCGAAAATAGCGAATTTCGTCAAAAAATCGCGGAAAAAAGCCGCATTTTGTCAAAGGATCACGAAAAAAGCGCAGATCTCATCAAAATATCGCGCAAAAACAGCGATTTTCGTAAAAGCGCCGCGAAAAAGATAGCGTATTTCGTCAAAGGATCGCGAAAAAAAACGAATTTCGTCAAAAAATCGCGGAAATAAGCCAAATTTCATCAAAATATCGTGGAAATAAGCGCAAATTTCATCAAAATATTGCGAAAAAACGTGATTTTCGTAAAAGGGCCGCGACAAATTAGCGTATTTCGTTAAAATATCGCGAAAAATAGCGAATTTCGTCAAAAAATCGCGGAAAAAAGCCAAATTTTGTCAAAGGATCGCAAAAAACCGCAAATTTCATCAGAATATCGCGAAAAAAAGCAGATTGCCGTCAAAGGATCGCGTAAAATAGCGTATTTCGTCAAAGGATCCCCCAAAATAGCGAATATCGTCAAAGGATCGCGGAAAAAAAGCACAAATTTCATCCAAATATCGCGAAAAAAACGCTATTTCCGTAAAAGCGCTGAGACAAAACAGTGCATTCGTCAAAAGATCGCGAAAAAATAACGAATTTCGTCAAAAAATCGCGGAATAAAGCCGAATTTTGTCAAAGTATCGCGGAAAAAACACGATTCTCGTGACAGGCTCGCGAAAAAATAGCGAATTTCGACAAAAGGATCGCGGAAAAAACGCGAAATTCGTCAAAGTAACGCGGAAAAAACGTGAATTTAGTCAAAGCACCAAAAAAGATGTGCAAACTAAACTTATAGGTAGAAAATTCATAAAATGGGATTTAATTTTTTTTTATGAGATTCTTAAAAATACAGAATGATTTCAGTGTACTTTGATAATGTATTCAGTAGGTGGACCAGTGAAAAATCCCCCCTCCCCCACTTCTTCTTACTGCATTGAAATGTCTCCCACCTTCAGAACATTTAGGATTTGATGTTTATTAATGATTTAGATGTAAATTTCCCTTCCAGGGAAAATATCTGATTCCAACACAGATCTATGCTGACAAATAATTCAATGGAAGTATAATGAAAAAACCTATTCATTCAACAAAAAGTACACCTTTACTTAACATAAGTATTCTTTTTTTCAGCAAAAATATCTTTTTCAATAAATCTGTCTTGCCCATTTTTAAAACAAATGCGAACATTAGTGATACTTGTTAGTGGAACTTGGTATTTTCTACTCTCAAATAAACATTATTTTACAATTAAAATTGTATCTTGCATTTTTAATATTAAAAAGTAAAGAAAATTTCTCTTAATATTTAAAAAAAAATATCTTATTTGAGTGCAAATACTGGTTTTAATTTATTATTTAATTATTATTAAAACAATAATTAATGCATTTCATTTATCTTTTCCAAATAAACAAGTTTCATTTTCCTTTAAAATATAAATTATTATTGATGGGGACCCGGTTTTGTAAAAAAGGGACCCAGATTTTTGGAAATCCTGGGTCCCGGGGACCCAGGTTTTTTCAAGTACAGCGGCATCACTGTAGCTGATAACTGCCATGCTTGTTGGCCACCTTTTTTTCAAAAAGTTTGCTTCACCTTATTCAATTAATGAGATATCTCCGATAAAATAAGTCACATTTTCCCGTTCTAAAATACTGGTATCCAAAAATCGTAGCATGTAACTGACACTACAAGTACTCATGGAACTGGACTATTTTAAGTCTGATTTTTATTATAGACTATATAAAATTATTAAAAATATATATTATGATAGGAACTAGCGGGCTTCGTCCGCTATTTACGTTACGGATATAAAAATCATGTTTTTTTTTAGGGAAAAAGAAATAAAAACCTATTTGACGATAGGTTTATAAAGACACATTTTGTATTTGTTATATTATTATAAAGAGTGCGTTCCCCTGCCCCATGAAAATTGGAACTATTAGTGCTACATCTATGTAAGGATTTAATAATTATAAATTAACATTTTGGATTTATTAATTTAAGGATAAAGTGTTTTTAAAGGAATATCAAATGAAACCCTCTGTGCGATCTGCGATTATACTTACCCAGTTGTTTTTATATACAAACTGCTATAAGGAAAATTGTAATAAAATAGTAAAAATTAAATCTGCATTAAATTCCATAAGTATCTTTTTTTTAATCATTTTATCACTAACCTCAAAAAAGTAATGATATCAATGCAAAAACCCTTGACGGGTTAAAAGTTTCTGACGCAGCACTTTATCTTATGCTCTAAGAATTTTAAATATGGAACTTAAAAATACTGATATCAAATTTTGAGTGACGTTATGCTATTTCTTAAAAAATATATTTGTATTTATTTCACCATTTTATTTTTGTTTTATTTATAATCGCATGTGCAAAAGTTATGTTCAACATGAAAAGCTGCATAAAATTTTATTCGCTGTTGCTTTATCATTTACATCTCTCATAAATTCAAAATATGTGTTTTAAAAGATATGATATAAAATTTAAGTGACGCCTTGATGTCACTTTAAAAGGTTTGTTTTTTAAAATTCAATTTAAATTATTTTTGACTTGGTTAAAATATTTTTTTTACATCTACACAATACTTTTAATTTTCCAATTCACTGTTAAATATATCACTTTCATTGAATCTATACTATGCATTGAAATGTATTTATTTCAATAAATTGATTTATCTTTTGTGTCACGCTATTCAAAATTGTGAGTAAGATTTATGTAAATGGTTTCTTTGCGTCATTGTGTCCAAACTACATGAAATGTATGAAAAAGGATAGTTTGACGTGTATTTAGAAGCTCTAGGTATCACGGCGTGATATCGCCGGTACTCAGGAATGCAGGGGGAATGCAACTTCGATTACGATACAAATCGTTATCGATATTTCGATTGCGATGAAAATCGCTATCATGATGACTCAGATGTGCACGTGCCGGTCACTGATTGGCGAATTTAAGTTGAGCGTCAGTTTTAACGTTCTTTTCGGGCCATCTGTTTTTACTCACTCTCTCTCGGGACGATGTAGCAGGAGGTTGTTGTCGGGCGGCTGGGGTTTTCTGGCCTCAGTCGCTCTGTCAGAGTTACGTGCGTAACGAGCAAAATTTTTAGGTAAAAACTTTCGTCAGCTTCACATCTAAGAACATCGATCCATTGATTTATTTTCTTTCAATATTTCTACAAGAGAATTCCAGCAACATGAGTGGCGTGTTACGTTGAGTTAAGGATGTGAGGACCTGTCTGCTGTTTTCTTATTTAAGCCTGCTTGAGGAGCTATCTGCTGCTCTCTCTATTATTCACAATGCTTTCACTTCCCATGATGCGGCAGAATGATGACTACTTTCCCCTGTGACGTCTTCATAATTTCTTAAGTACTTCTTCTCAACCTCATAAATCATCTACAGCCTCAACTGCAGGAAGGAAACCATCCCACACAGCACAAATTGGTAAATATGACATCCATATAACGTAAAGTACATCCATATACCATGTCCATAATTCATCCAAGGAATTCCATATTACATAGTATCTACGTAGATATTACCATCAGATGTCTCTCCGAATACATCCATATAGCGTTTGTTGGACATCCAGATCTGACATAAATCTATGTAAAACGGATGTCTATGTCCATATAGATCATATCCTAGACATAATATGTATGTATATATACATCATATCTATGTAATATGTACGTATATATACTACACATATCTATGTAATATGTACGTATTTCAACTACACATATCTATGTAATATGTACATATATATACATCATATCTATGTAATGTTTACATATATATATGTAATATGGAACAGTATGCGTATACCCAGGCTCTTCTGCATCTTATTTTTGTAAATTACAAGAAAACTTTATTCATGAAAAGTTTATGATTTTAAAAAATATTTTAAAGCATCAAAATTATTGGTAAAAAGCACAAATTATTAGCAATATTAGCTAAACTGTAATAACTGTATTTTAAGTCATACCAACTGTATCGTGTAACTGCTTTGATGACAGTAAATATAATTAACATAAGAAAATATCAGGGAAAAAATACTTTTTATTATCTTAAAACAACATAAATGCTTTATTTTTTAAAAATGTATTTTTTTTTATTATTTTACTTTCAAAAACAGAAACTTTTATTATATAAAAACATCATATCTCCCCCCTCCCCCTTTTTTTATCTTTTAAAATCAAACCAAATAGTGTAATTACTCTGGTAACTAACAAGGTGGGAGTATACGTAGGGTTGTCCCACACTATTATTTTTACTTAGCGGCAGATTTTATTTATGCCCCAGACTGACATATATAAATGTTTATTTCACATTATATTTACAATTTGACTTTATTATTACATGGGCATTTAAAAATATTTTCAGCTAAATAATTCTTGTACTTACTTTTCTTATTGTGTACTCATAGTTGTAGCGTAACATACTATTTTTGGAAAATATAAGTTAGCGAGTAATGTGATTAAAAAAACTAGTTCGTAAAGAGCGCCAATATTATTATTGAGGTTACTTTAATAAACTTACTTTATTATCTCCTCTTTTGAAAGCAATGGGAGTCCTACATACTCACAGATTTTTTAAAATCTTCTTTTTTGAAATCTTCGATGCTGAATCCATAATCCTTGCAAAAGAGCATACCGTCAAGGGACACCAGACAAATTCCAGTTGCTTGCAGAAGATCACTAATGGTAGTTACTTATTTTATAATAAAACTACACACCTGTGATTTTCTGAGAGCATTCAAATTTGAAGATCTATCCCGGCACCAGCTGATCCACCAGACGCACATCTCCACTGGTATACTTTGTATTGATTGAGATACTGTTTCTGGACATAACGTCAAAAATAACATTGATGCTCCGTACAAACTAGTTTATTTTTTTTTTTTTTAGATTACATTACTCGCTAAATTATGTGTTCTAAAAAATAGCATATTACACAACAAACAGTGTCAAAACTAGGACCTACTATAGTTTCTCGTTACTTCTAATATAATATTTTGACCACTGAATTTATTGAATTCATTGATTCGTCAAAAATTTTATTATACACTCAAACATATAGACTCAAATCAAAGAATCTTCCATAGAAAGTATTTCATGTTTTGATAATGAATCCCATTTTCAAAAATAGTAAGAATAATAAGTAAATGCTTTTTGAAAAAAAAAAGGTAAATTTTTAATTTAATAGATAATTACATTTAAACTGAGGACCTATGCTATAAGAAAAATCTATAGTAGCTATACTTGTAAAAGAAATGCACCTAAATATTAATTTAAATAAAATTTTGTAAATTTGTATTTCAAATGGAGAACCCCTATTATTTCGGTATCAATGCTTTTTCAATAAATGTAAACAATCATTCCATCGTTAACAAGATATGCAGATTTAACTTAAAATACATTGAATAGATAAAATTAAATATATGAAAATAAACTTTTGAGATTAAGAAACCTTTTTTATGAAACAATAAATTTTTAATAACGTAATTTAACAACGTAATAAAGTGATAAGTTAATTTCAATGTTAAAAAATTATTTATTATTATTAGGCAAACTGTTAACTTATCCTTGTTTTCATTGGATCTAATTTGTTAGCATTATTTTCTTTTATTCAAGACAAATTCACCATTTGAAAGTTTGGCTTAGATGCCGTATGTTCCCTCCGCCGTTGTTGTTTTGAAATGTTTGGCGATGTTTTGTTGGCGTGTTGACGGTGGTTATGGATATGGCAACCTCGATATGTTGAATGTCGTGTGACGTGTCGTTCTGGCAACCGAGAAGTTAATGTTGGAATATTGTGAATGTATTTTGATATCGTATTGTATAGTTCTGCCTTTTTATTTTTATGTGAAATTTATTGAATGTATTTCATTAACTATGTTTTCTGTAGTCCGTTTAAACGCTGTTGTTGAAATAATTAGGAAATATGAGGAAATTTGGACAAGAAAAGAAGGTTTGTTTATAGTTTGTGAATACGTATTGATAAGCCTATTTAGGAAAATGTCGGCGATAATATTTCGAGCTGGATCTTTCAAGAAAGCAGATGTTTGTTAAGGTATGTTGATAATTTTATGTATTTTACTGCTTTTGAGTTTTTTACATTTTGTGATTGCTAGAAAGCGAGAATTGCTGAATTTTGAGAATTCTATATCGCGAGAAATGCTGAATTCGGCGATGTTTTTTTTCGGAAAATGTGCGCGAAGCGCACATACAACGATTGCTGGTTGCCATTTTAGCGAATTTTGTTTTTTATGAGTATTTTTGCTTTAAAAGTTTTTTATATTTTTATATTATATATACTGCTTTTGAGTTTTTTACATTTTGTGATTGCTAGAAAGCGAAAACTGCTGAATTTTGAGAATGCTATATCCGAGAAATGCTGAATTCGGCGATGTTTTTTTTCGGAAAATGTGCGCGAAGCGCACATACAAGGATTACTGGTTGCCATTTTAGCGAATTTTGTTTATTATTTACATTTTATTTTCGTTAAGCCAAAAATGCGTATAAACCGGTGCTTGGCGACATTTACTACTTGGCGGAAAAAGGGTTTTCACGCCAAGAAAATTCCAAGATGGCGGCCGGGGGGAACTTATGACATCTGTTCTGAAAGTTTTTATTGATAATAAACATTCTCTTTTTTTTTTTTTTTTTTTTTGCCAAAACAGAGAAAAAGGTGTTTGCACTATAATTATACAATTTTATATCGTTCGCATTAGATAAAGTTTCTGGGGTATGGGAGAAGGAGTATAAGAAATTAAATATAATCCAAACTTTGTAAAGTTTTATATACAAAATTAAGATTCACTGAAAAATCAAAACATTTTAAATGTAAAACCGATGAGTAACCATGTAAGTCAAGTATAGAGATTACTATGATCAGTCAATTACAGTCGACGCTCGTTTTTACGAACTCGTAGGGAACACCCAAACAGTTCGTAAAATAGAAAGTTCGTAAAATAGAAAAACACCAAAAATGATATGAATACGTACATTATTTATGTCTATTTTTATCAAACTACCCCCACTTCATGGATGAAGCAGTATTTCAAGATTATTTATTATTTACTAAAGTTATGCATGTATTTTTAAATATACCAAAAATAAATGCAAATTTATGCACAAAAAATAATTTTAATACACAGAAACATACGTTACCATGCTTTGAAAATATTACATATGAAAACGCAGACTGTATTAGTACTTAGTAGATGAAAATACATAGATGAAAACATAGATGAAAAATTAGGAATGGAAATAATCACTTATCTTTTTTAAAAAAAAATCACATTTTGAAAAATATATGTTTCCATTTTATCTATGGAAACCTTTACTACCTTTACCTTTCACAGTTATTGTTCCCTTCAAAAAAGTTCCTTAGTCCTGACAACCACTACTTGAAATTGTCGCTATGCCCCGCCCCCTCCCTACGAAAGAGATTAAGGAAAATCAACACATTATTGGACTGTACCTGATGTCTCATTGTACCTGTATAGAGTTTAACTGACGTTGGCACTGCATTCCGATACTTAAAAAAAAAAAAAAACAGAAGTACGAAAAGTGAGCTCGCAAAAAAGAGATTTTCATAATCTGTAGTTCGTAAATGGGAGCGAAAAATTACATTGATTCTATGGGAGTGTATTCGGGACCACTCTATAGTTCGTAAAATCGCAAGTGTTCGTGAAAAAGAGGTTCGTAAAAACGAGAGTCTACTGTATATGATAGGGATAGAGAAGATTATAAAATTTGAGGAGTTAATAAAAAATTTATATGGCTAATTTCTTTGTAGTTTTTTAAAGATAAGGTTAAAAATCGTAAATGCTACAAAAAGCACCAAAATAGAATAGCAAATAAAAACCTGAAAAAAAAAAAGAAATCAAAGGACTTACTTACATATAATCCTGCTTGATATTTAATCCAAATCTCAAACAACACCATGCACAACCTAAAGTAAAGTAAACATTACTTCTATTATTAGATTCAGTGGTTGTTGTAAATGCTAACTGTTTGATACAACTAAAAATTTATAAAATTAAAAACCAAGTTGAACTTTGATAGTCTAAATTAAACCAGCCAAAAAATGCATAAACATCTGCATAACATAATGGCGTCGCGTCTGGCGTGTTTACAAAACAACAGAAAGCTCATGTTGCCACACGAAAAAGTGTATCGGAAGTAAGATATTTGACTCTTTTAGCGCTCTTTATAGAGGGCGCTGTGTCTACCTCCATAAAGTGTTGGTATATAAACGTCATGTTGACATAGTTTCTTTGGCAATCCAGTTTATATTTTAGAATGAACGTTAAGTCTACCTCCATATTATGTTGGTCCATAGATTGTTGGGATATAAATGTTATATGAATATAATGTGTTCAACCATCCATCTTACGGTTTTGAATGAACATCATTTTGATGTACATGTATGTATTCTAGATGTAAACCGCTCTAAATAAACGAAATATCTACGTGTGTGCTGTGTGGGCATCCCTTTATAAAATTCTTTTCTTCTCTGTGTGAATTCTGAAAGCATCTGAGCGCTACAACTTATCCAGAATCCTTCTCAACCAAAAACTTTTCGGAATACTGAACTTTTAAATAGAAAGAACTGTGGACATTAATTAAAATTCGGACAATATATCTCAAGTCTGTTTTAAATGAACAATCCAAACATCCTTCCACATTACTGCCAGCTAGTCAATGGAAATAAACACCTGTTTTTAATATAATCTAAAAATATATCCTCATCACTCTGTTATTTCCTGGCCAGGAAAATATTTTACTTCGTCATTATTAATTTTATATATTTATTCAGTACATACTAGGGGGCTCGGCCCCCTACGAGCTACGCTCGCCAACCCCCGTCCAGACACCGCAGACTCTAAATGCACGCTAATTTGATCGGCTTTAAAAAGATTTCGAAATATTGAATTATAATTTAAAAAAAAGTGGCGATCTCCCTATAAACGAATTTCTATTCATTTCTCTTTGATTGGGGAATTTTAACGCCAAATCCGCTGCGGTACTACTTGATTATCCTGTCGACCAATTTCGCCAAATTATATAAATCGCCAAACTACTCGCCAAATTATACAAATTGATATAATTTTTATTTTAAATAACGAAAGAACAAATAAATTCGTACAACATTAATAAAAACACAAATAAAACGTCGAAATAAAAATAACTTGATGACGTATACACGTGTAACAACATTTCAAAATAATCTAATATAAAAGGAATTAAGTAAAGAGAGTCTTTGTCTCCTGGTATTTTTTAACAAAGCGAAAAGAAAGTTCTTTTAAATGAGACATTTTAAATTAATTCTCAAAATATCAAATAAATATCTAGCGCAATTTCTAAATTTAAACTTTTTTGCAATATTATTTTGTGTTCATTTTATGTAATAACTATAATGTGACGTAAATATGACGTAATTTTTCCTAAGACTTCTAACGCATGTTAATGAATTTATTATTTTACAATATCCTTTCTCTTAAAATTCACGTGTATACTTTTCATGACGTAATTTTTAATAAGTTCCTGCTTTTTATACGTAATTATTTAATTCTAATTTGAAAGTTTTTTTCCTGTTTATAATAGTCACGTGTAAATAAATTTTTAATTTGAAGCAAACATTAGTGCTTGCGCTTTTTATACAGTTGGTAACAGTTTAAATTAGTACAATTTTCTGAAATCTGTAAAAAATATCTCTAGAAATGCTGAAAATTTGAATTTAAAATAGAAATAAAACCTGAAAAAATGAGTCAAAATAAAAAAATTAATGCAATCTGCACTCCGGCAAATTCTAACGCATAAAATGATCTAAAAATAATTACACTGCCATGTATAGTTTTTGCTGCTATAAAACTTTTTTAGTGGAACGATTTTGTCCAACTTTAGCATTAAATAACTCTCAAAATAATTCTTCGATTTGAAAACTGTCTGCATCAGCGTGTTTATCAAACATTTCTGTATAAAACCACCGATTTTCATATTTTTGTATGCATTATTTTTGTTAATATTAACGAAGAAAGGCCTCCGGTCACAAAAAAATCAAAACCGGCGGCGGCGGCGGCGGCGGTGACAGCGGTAGTTACTTTTTTTTAGAATAGAGAGATAAAATAAGATCTCAATAAAATATGTGTCAACTGTATCTTCAATCTCCGGGTGAGTTATTTTACACTTTCTTACTTTTCAGCCTCCGTTATTGAATATTTTTATGGCAACATTTTCCAAATTATTTTTAATGCTTAACTTTAATTCTTAATATTTTCATTGGTTGCCAATACATTTTAATTTTCAGACAACCACTACGGTGATCCACGGCCACACACTAGATATAGCATTTGGCGCCTTTGACCAATTTTTAGGTGTTCGAACCTGGTCAATGTCTGAAAATCTTAACTTTAAATGTTTAACTTTTGGAAATTATAATGTGCAATATTATATTTCAAAGATCGTTTAACGATTTTTTTTAACGGTTATTTTATTTTAACTTCATTAATATTTTCTGTTATTGCTGATAAATTTTAACTTGATTCAAATGATTAATTATAAAAAGAAATTGCTAAGATTTTTTTCCGTCCATGTGTGCACCAAAAAAAAAATAATATTTTGATATAAAGTGTATTTTATATATATTCTTATATTTTATTTGTTTCATTTCTTATATTTTATACAATAGATTTTGAAAAGATTTTATTATTATTTACCTATATTTGTTTATTGATAAATTTAATTTATACAGATATAATTTTCTCAGTCTTTTGAAAAAAGAAATATTACTTTTTAGTTGTATTTTCATATTTTGCTTATTAAAATTTTTATTTTATTTTGCTAAATCATGGCAAACAATCGCGCACTTTTTCGGTCGATGATGTCGGCGATTCCGCCTTTTCATGGCCACCCTAATGAAAATGTTAACATCTTTTTACAAAATTTAGAAGATGTATGCAACATTCAAAATATCAAAGAAGAAAACCGCATCACCCTGTTGAGACTCCTGTGTAGGGAAAAGGCTTCAGAATTTTTGTCAACTGACAAACGTGTAAGCGAAGAAAAAGTTTTGGAAATGTAGCAAATTTGATGAAATTAAAATTTGAATACAAACAAAATTTCCAGGAAGCGTCGTATCAGTATGGGCGTATAACTCAACAGCCGAAACAGTCTGTGCTTGATTTAGCGGAGGAAGTCAGGGCTACGGTTAACAATATGGCTCCAGGTTCTGAGGATAATGCAGCGTTAGACTCATTTAAGGCTAATTTAATGTCTTCCAAATTTTTAGAGGCCTTACGAACTGACATTAAAGTTGAAGTTCTTAAATTCGGAAAAAAAAATTTTGATGAAATTGTGGCTAAGGCCGCAGATATTGAAAAAGCGCTGGAGCATAATACTTTTGATCTTAACAATTTACAAGTTGCACCATCCACCAGTAATCCAGACAGTTTGCTGGAAAAACTTTTGAAATGCCAGGAAGATCAGAATAAACAAATTGCTCAGCTGACAGAAACGGTGAAGAATATGAAAGAGGAAAAGCTGTTATGTCAGATTTGCCGCAAGGCACACACTGCCAAAGATTGCTGGTACTACCTAGAGTTTCAAAACTCGAATGGTAGAAACGGTACAAATTTTTCAAGAGGGGGCATGAATAACAGTGAGGCGAATTATTTTGCAAATGAAAATAACAATTGGTATAATAACAATCAAAGGGGTTTTCAGGAAAATGGCGTAAGATATAACCGTGGAAGAGGTCGTAACAATTACAGACCATACAACCGTTCACGAAGACATTTAAACGGGTAAAGGGTTCTGAAATTGATGTAAATAATTCCCCTCCTCATGATTGCAGGGCCCTAGATTCTTTTTTTATAATGATGAGGGTATTAAATTAAATCCTAATGTAAATACTGATAAAATTTTGATGAGCTGCAATATAGATAACTCAGAATTACCAATAATTAAACTTAAATTTGGAAAACTCGCTTTTGATGGGCTTTTAGACAGTGGAGCGAATTTGTCACTAATACAACCACATGCAATTGATCTTCTTAAAAAACAAAATAAATTAAATTTCTTATCACGCTCTGTAAATATAAAAACTATCAACAACTCATCTATTCCTTTTTTTTCAACGGTACAACTTAAATTTCGAATTCAGAACACTTGGTTCACTAACACATTTTTCATTACTCATGACAATTGGCACTCCAATTATCAAATTATTTTGGGCTACGATTTCCTCAATAGAAATAAAGTTCTTTTGGACTCAGCGAATCAGCAACTTATTATGGGTCACCTTACTTTTCCTTTTGCCAATAAAAACCCTGATTCTTTGCAACCTGTAAATGATAATGACAATAGTAACATTTCACCTGCTGATAATTTTGATAATTCTAATTCTGTTAATAATCCTTCCCCTTCAGAGTTTAATGCTAATGTTCAAAATAACCCAGTACTTTCAAATGACTTAAATTCTTCTCTAAATAATCCAGTATTTTCTAATGATTTAATTTCTTCTCAAAATAATTCTGAAATGTCAAAAAATTTTGTTAAACCAGCCAATCAAGTAACTCTAAGACCCAATCAAGGCAAAATTATTAAACTTAAACCTCTTCATAAAATTAGTAATTCCTTAAACTATTTATTTTGTCCAACATCAAATAAATTATCTTTAAAATTAAATTTCAGTCTACATCAACCTGATGCAAACAATGCCATTCTTTTATATGTCCACAACAATACTGATAAAAACATAATAATTAGAAAGAAAACTAAATTAGGATTTATAAAGACTATTTCAGAAGACCAAATTTCAACTCATGACAATACTCAAACATATCAAGTTAATTCTTTAATTACTCAAGAAATGCTAGAACTTAGAGAAAAAGAACTTACGTCTGATAAATTTAATATTGCCCACTTACCTGATGCTGAAAAAAAACGTGTTCTTAGTCTATTAATGGATAACTCCGCTGTATTTTCTTCGTCTTATGACACCCTTGGCTGCACTGATAAAGTAGTTCCTGAATTTAAATTGCTTCATGACTTTGCACTGCAAACAAAACCCTATCCCATTCCTAAAATAGCCAAAGATTTTGCTCGTAAAGAAATTTCTGATCTCTTAAAGGCAGGAATAATTCAAAACTCTTCCTCTAACTATTGCTTTCCAGTTCTTTTTGTACATAAAAAATCTCTTCCTACTGATGATCCAAGTAAATTAAAATTCCGTATGGTTATTGATTACCGTCTTTTAAATGCAATTACTGAACCATATAAAATTTGTCTTCCTAGAATTAATGAGGTAGTTCAAAACATTTCAGGTAAAAAACTGTATACGGTATTAGACTTAAAATCAGCATTTTTTCAAATTCTTCTGCAGGAAAAGGACAGGGCAAAATTAGCGTTTGCAACTGAGTATGGAAATTTTGAACCTACCAGATTAGCCTTTGGCCTCGTTAATAGTACTTCTTATTTTCACACATTAATTAACGATTGTTTGGACCCATTAAGGGCAAAAATGTTCAATATTTTCTTGACGATATTATTGTGGCTGCTGATTCTCTAGAGGAAATGTTGTCATGGCTCCAAAAAGTATTTGACAGACTTAAGGAATTTAATTTAACTTTAGACCCAGCAAAATTACAAATTCGTCAACAAGAGATAACTTACCTTGGTTTTAATTTGCATCAAAACGGTCATTCCCCATCGCCAGATAATGTAAATAAAATAAATAAATTTCCAAGACCCACTAATGTAAAAGAAGTACAAAGTTTCCTAGGAATGATCAACTATTTTAGACATTTAATTTTCAATTTTGCTGATATTGTCCAACCAATAGTTAATTTAACAAAAAAGAATGCTAAATTTTTTTGGAGTAAAGAATGTCAAGATTCCTTCCTGAAAATTCAAAATATTCTCCTCAATAATCCTACAGTTAAGAACTTTGATGAAAATAAAGAGGTATGTTTGGTAACAGATGCGTCAAAAAATGCTATCTGTGGAATTTTGTTACAGCGTCATGACAATCAATTTTATCCCATAGAATTTTATTCCAAAAAACTTAACAAGGGCGAATCTAATTATCCATCCATTAAAAGAGAATTTTATGCAATTTATTCCTCCATTAAACATTTTCATGAATACTTATATGGTAGGCAATTTAAAATTTTAACTGATGCCAAAGCACTCACCTATCATATGAAATTAGAAAAACAATCTGAAATAATAATTAGATGGATAATGTATCTACAGGGCTTTAATTACAAAATTGATCATATCCCAGGTCTTGTGAACCCCGCAGATTTCCTTTCTCGTGTTGTTGACCCCCCTGACAACCCTAACTTAATTGTAAACGCATTAAATAATTTTATTCCCACTAATGACTCCCTAACGACCGAGAATATCCTAAAAGAACAACTTAAAGATGCTAAACTTAAAAATATAAGAGATAAATTAATTGCTAATAAAATGCCTAATTCTTCTTATTCTATAAATCCAGATAACAATTTAATTATGATTGCCAGGAAAAAGCGTAATAGAGTTAATAAATCTAAGAAAATATATATTCCTAAAACTTTAATTAACAGCTGTATCGCTCTGGGACATCAAGTGCATTTTGGGATAAATAAAACAGTAGATACAATTTCAAAACTTTATTTTGGGGATGGTATGGTTAAAGATATACAGAATTTTGTAAATACTTGTGAACAGTGCTTACCTCACAAAAGTAAACAAACAAATACAAAACCTAGTTTTATTTCCAAATCTGATTTAGCGCCGGGAGAAATGATTGCTATTGATGTTGTGGGAAAACTTCCTAGATCACATGATGGAAAAATTTTTATTGTAACTATAGTTGATCATTATTCACGATTTTTAGAGGCTATTCCACTTGCTAATGTGACATCTCATTCTGTTATTAAATCTCTTAATGATTATTTTTCGAGGTATGGGATACCAAAAGTTTTGTTATCTGATAACGCTAAATATTTCACCTCTAACGAAATTAAACAATTCTTAAAATCATTAAAAATTAATCATAGAAATTCATCCATCTATTACCCGAAATCTAACGGTCTTGTTGAACGAATTAATCGTTCGCTTAAAGAGTCAGTTGCCTCTCTGTCTGATCAAGTAATTGAATGGTCAGACAGACTTAAATTTTTCGTTCTCCATTATAATAACTCTAAACATGCTGTAACAAATTTTACGCCAGCCAATTTATTCTTAGGTAGGGATTTAAATTTGCCAATCGATACTTTTCAACCGGCTAAAGAGGTTGAAGAACCAAGTATATATTTAAAAAAATTACAAGATCATATTTCAAAAACTAGAGAATTGGTTAAACAGAATGAGGAAAAATATTTCGCTCAGAATGAAAAATATTTAAAAGGTCGTCCGCCTCCAGTATTAAAGCTTGGTGATGTTGTGTATTTAAAGAATTTAATTCATACTCCTACTTTCATGCTAAAAAATACAGGACCTTTTAAAATTACAGGAGTCTTTAGGGGTCATAATTACCTAATTGAGCATGTTAATGAACCGCTAAATTGTGCTAAATTACATGTTAGCAAATTGATTCCGACTGGACAAACAAAGTAAGGTTTTTCTGCCATTTCTAATATTGTTTCATCCTTTATGTTCAATTTTAACTTTTATTATTATTCCAAATCATAGTATATGATCCTAACTTCATTTCAATTTTCATTTATTCATTTTTAAGTTTAATTTTAAACTCAATAGTGTGACAACTTATCCGGTTTCACCCATTTGATACCAAACGGTTCATGAGGTAGCTTCTTTTGAATTACTCAATGCATATGTGTCTAGCTAACTCGTTATGTTTTGAGAAATATCTTTTAATATTCTTTACGACTTAATTCATTTATAGTATAATTCTTTAATTTAACTTTTTTCCATAACTACCTATTTCAATATAAATCTTACTTAGTTGTCACAAGTCATATTTGACCTTTCAGTATTCTTTTATAAATGATTGAACTTTATTTTGGCTTTTAACCTATACACTTTACTGCTGTTTGTAACTTGATGTGACATTATTTTATAATTTTAATTTAGGATCCTAATTATTAATTTTCTTTACAATCTATTAAGTTTGATTAAATATTGAGACAAAAAAAAAAAAAGAAAGAAAGAAATTAAATTAAATTGATTTCATAAATGTTATTTTGATAATCTCTACAATGCGCATGCCTTATGGTTCTAGAAGAGATTTAAATTCTGTGTAAAAGATGGAGTTTCTGCTCTAAGCTTTTCTAAAAAAATTTTCGATTTTCTTTAAATTCTGGACCATTACACACAGAGGGTCAACTCGGCTTAGTTTGGGGTGTAAAATTTAACACAAATTCTGCCCTTCCGACATTCCCTCACGGTATGGTCTCTGGTATAATTTGGAGAATTTTGAAAATTTGTGTGAAATTGTGTCCATGACTTCCATGTATGGTTGTCAACAGGTTGGAATTATTCCTTTTCTTTTCGACACTTGTGCAATTCTTAAGTGATGCTTCTCTTAAATTTCAATTGCATTATATTTACACACTAATATTGTTATATTTTTAAAAATGTATGTTTGTCTCACAATCACACCATTACTTCAGTAGTGTCCTGCTATATGTCATTGACTCTTGCTCAGTTCCATTTTATATAAAGTATAGCAATTTTAATCATGTGCAATAACTCATATTTCTTTTTACAATGTGCAATTTCAACTCAGTTATGTATATAGTATATCTCTATCATTCGTTTGTTTATATTGCAATAAGAATTGTAATGGTGTTCACATGGATATTTACGTTTCAATTAAGTGGTAGGATTTTATTAATTTTTCACTCACCCAGAGAAGCGTTTGTATATTCTATGTATTGTTGTGTATCTGTTTCAACATATTTAGTATTCAGTATTATTTCTATATTCATTTTGTTTTGCATTTGTTTAGTGTACTGTAATTGTTTTTTTATTGGATTACTTACAGAGAAGTGCATCTCTGAATATTTTCCAATCGTTTGAGTGCGTCACTTGAACGTTTAGTTTGTTTGTGCATTCAGTTATGCATTATTGAGATCCCAGTATCTCGAACTTTTTTTTTTATAATTTTTTTTTCTATAGGCTGCAGGTAAATGTTACATTTTCAATATTTCAGATTATTAATTTATCGTTTGCATTATTTCTCTATTTTAATTTAAATATTTAAGTTCAAAAACAACTTTAAAAACGTATTAAGTAAATAAATAAAAAGCATTCTAAATAATTTATATTCCGTTAATAATCCTATAATTAATAATTATTCAAAGTAATAAATATTATAATATGCAATTAAATATAATTCTAATAGTGTACGGATCTTTTAAAATATAAACATTACGGAAAATCGTTCGTTAAAGTAACTTACAATGCTTTTCTTACAATCGCTAACTTCCGAAAATATAAATTTAAAAAGTTATTTAATATTAATTATTTTATTCCAAAACTATTTTTATTGAATGCTACTATTTATTTCTAAGCGATTGCCAAAATTTCATTAATTTTAAACCGTAATTTAGCGAGATATCGCCATTACAAAATTTAATCACGTCTGTCAGTTTTAAAAGACGCGCGATCCATTTTTTTCCCCGACGCAGTTAGACATGTTTTATCTTTCTTCCTCGCAGAAAAGGACGTCGTGACGTCACTCTATCCTCCATCTTGTTTTGGTATCACGGCGTGATATCGCCGGTACTCAGGAATGCAGGGGGAATGCAACTTCGATTACGATACAAATCGTTATCAATATTTCGATTGCGATGAAAATCGCTATCGTGATGACTCAGATGTGCACGTGCCGGTCGCTGATTGGCGAATTTAAGTTGAGCGTCAGTTTTAACGTTCTTTTCGGGCCATCTGTTTTTACTCACTCTCTCTCGGGACGATGTAGCAGGAGGTTGTTGTCGGGCGGCTGGGGTTTTCTGGCCTCAGTCGCTCTGTCAGAGTTACGTGCGTAACGAGCAAAATTTTTAGGTAAAAACTTTCGTCAGCTTCACATCTAAGAACATCGATCCATTGATTTATTTTCTTTCAATATTTCTACAAGAGAATTCCAGCAACATGAGTGGCGTGTTATGTTGAGTTAAGGATGTGAGGACCTGTCTGCTGTTTTCTTATTTAAGCCTGCTTGAGGAGCTATCTGCTGCTCTCTCTATTATTCACAATGCTTTCACTTCCCATGATGCGGCAGAATGATGACTACTGTCCCCTGTGACGTCTTCATAATTTCTTAAGTACTTCTTCTCAACCTCATAAATCATCTACAGCCTCAACTGCAGGAAGGAAACCATCCTTTTATAAAATTCTTTTCTTCTCTGTGTGAATTCTGAAAGCATCTGAGCGCTACAACTTATCCAGAATCCTTCTCAACCAAAAACTTTTCGGAATACTGAACTTTTAAATAGAAAGAACTGTGGACATTAATTAAAATTCGGACAATATATCTCAAGTCTGTTTTAAATGAACAATCCAAGCATCCTTCCACATTACCGCCAGCTAGTCAATGGAAATAAACACCTGTTTATTTCCATATATTTCCATATATTTCCATATATTTCCATTATTTCCATCCTGCCAATAAGCCTAAAATCGTATCGTATCGTATCGTTAAAATCGTATCGTATCATAGAATTCGTAGATGGCGGAACTCATATATACAGCTAACTCGACATCAAAGAAAACGCGAAAAGCCGCCTTTTAATAACTCAGCAGATATATGTCTTATTGTTCTGAATTTTCTAGAACAGTCTTATATCTGCAGTCTAATCGTATACTGAAATTTTTGCATTTCTACGTGCAGTATATTTTGAGATCTAAATAGCCATTTTTAAAGTGAAAACGTTGGTATAATATCGAGGAAGTTCCTAATTTGAAAATCTCGAAAACGGTTCTAACGATTATTTTTAAATTGATACATAATATAAATGTGATTAAGGCGAGGTGAATAACACTTTTCTTTTTTCTGGGAAAACTCTCGTTCGTTAAATAATTCGATTTTTTTTTCTCTCGAAAATGACACAAGCGATTTTTTAAAAATCAAATAAATATGTTTCAGATGAACCAAATAACAATTTACTTGTTTCCAGCAAGACTCTTGTTCGTTTTATAATGCGCATGAAAAATCGGACTATATTTCTTCGCCATTCTATGGAAATTTCACCGAAAATGCATGACACTGTATTCATACACACGCTTTCTTTTTAACCACTTTTGGGGAGAAAAATTTTGTCTTCCCACTGGCTGAGTGGCTAAGGGCCATCGTTTACTGACCTTAAGATAGGCAGTTCGATACTCCCTCGTACGTGTTTTCACATGTGAATGTTTTTTTTTTTTTTTTTTTTTTTAAAGTCTGCTAGTTGACCATTATTCTCAGTTCCTTTGTAATTTTTTTAATTGCTATTAAGTTAAATAAAATTACAATTATAATGACGCCAATTTGATGATGATTATTTCTTGGCAATTTTTCAACAATAAAAATATTACCATAAATTTTATAAATATATTTAATTTCAATCACTTTACAAAAAATATACATTAATAATTATTATTTGAATATAAATCACACGATCAGAAACGTAAAAAAATAATTCATTTCAGCTCTTCTTTTTATAATATCATTTTTTATTATTATGACGGTCAATCAATATATAATCACTGACATCCATAATATTATTATTATTATAATTATTATTTTCCTTGCATAAAAGCTATTGTGATGTAATAATTCTTTTATAATAAATAATTTAGTTGAAATGTTTTATTTATAAATATCAATGAAGTTTGATAACCCCGAGACAATTCTTTGCAATATTTACAGTTTACATAATAAGCATATCAGAATTCTGGTGTCGCCATCTTTTGACGCAATTGCGTAGTATTATAGAGAAATGTTTGATAAAAATGTTGATGTAGACAGTTTTTAAATCGAAGAATTATTTTAAGAGATATTTAATGTTAAATCTGGATAAAATTGTCTCATTAAAAAAGTCTCATAGGAAAAAAATATATACATGGGAATTTAATCATTTTCATTCAATTTAATCATTCAATAGAAACTCGAAGTTTGCAGAGTGCATTTATTATTCTTAACTTGCCTAATTTTTTGACGGTTTATTTCAATTTTAAATTAAAATTTTCAGAATTTCCAGAGATATTTTTTACATATTTTAGAAAAGGTTCTTTTAAATTGTTGCCAAATGTTAAAACAGCGCAAAGAATAATATATCCTTTAAATTAAAAATTTATTCACACGTGACTATTATAAACAGAAAAAAATCCTTTTAAATTAGAATTAAATGATAACGTGTTAAAAGCAGGAAAATATTAAACATTACGTCATAAAAATTGTTTTTACACATGCTTACTTAAAATGAAAGAAAATTATAAAATAATCAATTATTTTCAAATTAGAATTAAATGATTACCCATTAAAAGAAGGAAAACATTGAAAATTACGTCATAAAAATTATATTTACACGTGAATATTAAAAGAAAAAGAAAATTTTTAAATAATAAATTCATTGATATGTGTTAAAAGTCGTAAATGGAGGAAATTACGTCATATTGGGCAAAGTGGCCAAAACAGTTTACAAAACACATTGCAAAACATATTGCAAAACAGTGTAAATTAAAAAATATATTTATATGAGAGATTTATTTCAAATTTCGAGATGATATTTTTAACTATAGTTGCTAATTTTAAGGTAGCGCAAATAATAATATTATCTTTATAATAATAAAAATATTTTCAGTTGAATGTTACAAAGAGAAAGGAAAGTTTGGTGAAAATTATGTCAGATTTAAAACGTTACATTTAAAATCTCTTATTAAAAATCATTTTCTTATAGCGTTGTTAAAAAATACCATAAAGCAAAGACTCTGTTGACTTAGTTCCTTTTATATTTGGTAATTTTCAAATGTTTAACTAATCTTATTTAATCAAGCAGGGAAACAGCAACTAACATCAGCTGATTCGGTTTTGAAATCCCTCAGTAAAAGGGAAACCCGTTTACAGTAAGATCGCCATTGATTTTTTAATTATACAGAGCAGCCTCGATTATCCGAGCTAATTGGGACTGTTAGTAAATCGGAATCGGAAATCTCGGTTAATAGAAACTGTGTGTAAAAACTCGCCGTGCTTGCGAATTTAACATCTCTTTTAAAAAAATATATAGAACGTTTTTTAAATAATAAAAGTAAATATATGTAAAGTTCTGTTTCACAGCTTAACAAATTTAAAAAGAAAATCAATTACCAATAGTAAATTTTAAAATGCAAATTGAAAAATTTACGAAAGTTCACACAGCCACTGGAAACAAAGCATTGTTCGCTATTGACTTCTCAGGGTCCAATGTTTCTTTGGAGTTGAGGGCTTTTGGGGGCAGAAGGGCCTGTATAGCACGGACAGTGAGCTAAAGAGTGTGGTTATTTTTAAGGCTCATTCAAAAGGAAAAAAAAAATCAGACTTTGTTATCGGCTCGGTTAACAGAAACCTCGATTAATCGAAGCTCGGTTAATCCAGGTTCTACTATAATTCAATCTTCCGTAATCTTTTTAAAGCAGATCAAATTAATAGACTTTAGCACAAAGTCACATAGCTCAGGGATGCCGCGGACGCGCTATAGCGCGTAAATTACGCGAAAAATCGGAGACGGGACGCAAAAAAATAGCTCTTACGCGTCCCGTTGGACGCGTAATTTCGTCAAAAAATCGCGGAAAAATGCCGATTTTCGTCAAAGAATCGCGAAAAAAAAAACGCAAATCTCATCAAAATATCGCGCAAAAACAGCGATTTTCGTAAAAGGGCCGCGAAAAAATAGCATATTTTGTTAAAAGATCGCGAAAATAGCGAATTTCGTCAAAAAATCGCGGAAAAAAGCCGCATTTTGTCAAAGGATCACGAAAAAAGCGCAGATCTCATCAAAATATCGCGCAAAAACAGCGATTTTCGTAAAAGCGCCGCGAAAAAGATAGCGTATTTCGTCAAAGGATCGCGAAAAAAAACGAATTTCGTCAAAAAATCGCGGAAATAAGCCAAATTTCATCAAAATATCGTGGAAATAAGCGCAAATTTCATCAAAATATTGCGAAAAAACGTGATTTTCGTAAAAGGGCCGCGACAAATTAGCGTATTTCGTTAAAATATCGCGAAAAATAGCGAATTTCGTCAAAAAATCGCGGAAAAAAGCCAAATTTTGTCAAAGGATCGCAAAAAACCGCAAATTTCATCAGAATATCGCGAAAAAAAGCAGATTGCCGTCAAAGGATCGCGTAAAATAGCGTATTTCGTCAAAGGATCACCCAAAATAGCGAATATCGTCAAAGGATCGCGGAAAAAAAGCACAAATTTCATCCAAATATCGCGAAAAAAACGCTATTTCCGTAAAAGGGCTGAGACAAAACAGTGCATTCGTCAAAAGATCGCGAAAAAATAACGAATTTCGTCAAAAAATCGCGGAATAAAGCCGAATTTTGTCAAAGTATCGCGGAAAAAACACGATTCTCGTGACAGGCTCGCGAAAAAATAGCGAATTTCGACAAAAGGATCGCGGAAAAAACGCGAAATTCGTCAAAGTAACGCGGAAAAAACGTGAATTTAGTCAAAGCACCAAAAAAGATGTGTAAACTAAACTTATAGGTAGAAAATTCATAAAATGGGATTTAATTTTTTTTTATGAGATTCTTAAAAATACAGAATGATTTCAGTGTACTTTGATAATGTATTCAGTAGGTGGACCAGTGAAAAATCCCCCCTCCCCCACTTCTTCTTACTGCATTGAAATGTCTCCCACCTTCAGAACATTTAGGATTTGATGTTTATTTATGATTTAGATGTAAATTTCCCTTCCAAGGAAAATATCTGATTCCAACACAGATCTATGCTGACAAATAATTCAATGGGAAGTATAATGAAAAAACCTATTCATTCAACAAAAAGTACACCTTTACTTAACATAAGTATTCTTTTTTTCAGCAAAAATATCTTTTTCAATAAATCTGTCTTGCCCATTTTTAAAACAAATGCGAACATTAGTGATACTTGTTAGTGGAACTTGGTATTTTCTACTCTCAAATAAACATTATTTTACAATTAAAATTGTATCTTGCATTTTTAATATTAAAAAGTAAAGAAAATTTCTCTTAATATTTAAAAAAAAATATCTTATTTGAGTGCAAATACTGGTTTTAATTTATTATTTAATTATTATTAAAACAATAATTAATGCATTTCATTTATCTTTTCCAAATAAACAAGTTTCATTTTCCTTTAAAATATAAATTATTATTG
Organism: Maratus speciosus; assembly: GCA_963932465.1. Taxonomy (NCBI): domain Eukaryota; kingdom Metazoa; phylum Arthropoda; class Arachnida; order Araneae; family Salticidae; genus Maratus; species Maratus speciosus. The sequence goes on along the minus strand of OZ010799.1, from coordinate 241,462,867 downwards.
ATGGGGACCCGGTTTTGTAAAAAAGGGACCCAGATTTTTGGAAATCCTGGGTCCCGGGGACCCAGGTTTTTTCAAGTACAGCGGCATCACTGCATAGAAAGCAAATTTGATACTATTCTCTTAATTATTCCTTTATTTAAATAAGAAGAAAATAAAAATAACTACCCATTTTCCTTAAACAGTTATATTACACATTTTAAAAAATAAATTAATATTTTCTCATACCTAAAAAGTATTTGCACAAGAAGCATTGATTGTTAAAAAAGGCATTAAATGTGAACATTATGCAAATGTTTATCATATCAGTCCCGCAGTACATTAGCCCCGCACTTTAAAGTCACAATATATTAACTGGAGCAGGGATTCTGGGGAATTTTTGTTCTAATGGCGCCGAAAACGTATGAACTGTCTGTTGCTACCCGTGAGAAGATTATATTTCTTCACAATTCTGGATTAAGTTACCGAGGAATAGGTAAAAAATTAAATCTAAACTTTTCTAGTGTTCGTTATGTAATTAAGAAGAAAAAAGAAACTGGTTCGACAATAAATAAGCCGCGAACTGGGCGTCCAAGAAAGCTAAATACCAGGCAAAGGAGAGCCATAATAAAATAATCTTCAAAAAACCCTTTTCTAAGTGCTCGAGAATTGACTGTTGATGTCGCTTCAACGTCGGGAACAATAGTTACACCACAATCAATTAGAAATATTCTTCATGATGCAAATATTCGAGGAAGAGCCCCTCGAAAAAAACCATTTATTAGTGAAACAAATAGGATGAAAAGACTTGAATTTGCAAAAGCTTATGTCAGCAAACCACTAGAGTTTTGGAAAACTGTTATTTTTTCCGATGAAAGCAAGTTCAATATTTTTGGCTCAGATGGTAAGAAAAGTGTATGGCAAAAGCCAAATACTTCTCTTCAAATTAAAAACTTGAAACCAACTGTAAAACATGGCGATGGTCATGTAATGATTTGGGGATGCATGTCTTTTAACGGAGTTGGCAAAATGACCTTTATTGAAGGCAATATGAATGCTAAACAATATATTAATATATTGCGAGATCATTTATCTAATAGTGCTCTGAAATTAGGAATTCCTAATTCATATTATTTCCAATAGAGTAACGATCCGAAACACACTGCATATATTACGAGGTTATGGTTGCTTTATAACGTAAAAAAATCAATTGAAAACACCACCACAATCACCAGACCTCAATCCGATTGAAAATTTATGGCATATTTTGGATGTGAAAATAAGGAAAAAGAAAATTTCTAACAAATCAGAACTTAAGTAAGCTCTTAGGGAAGAATGGCTACAAATCAGCAGTGAAACATGTCACAAATTAATAGAATCAATGCCCAGATAATTACAAGCTGTAATTGAAGCAAAGGGATGCAAACTAAATGCACCGTTTTTAACTTATAAATAATTCCTCTAGTTCTATTTTTATTGCTAGTGTGAAAATATTTTTTTGGCAGTACAAATGCTACTTTTTTATGTTTTCATATTTTAAATATAATCATTAAGTCAGATATTAAATATGTTTATTTGTTTTGTAAAAGTGTCGGTATTTTTAATTCTTAGTTGCTTTTTATTTATTTATACATATGCTACAACAAATTTACCTGTGTGCAAATACTTTTTTTGCTCACTGCATGCATACACATATGACAGAAGAATAGGAATGGCAAAAGTCGGGGTACTACATATTTTGAAATTAAATAGTTTTATAATCATTTAAAGATTGTAATAATAACTTTGCGATTTGCTAAAAAAAGATAACATACAATTTTGATGTAAAGACCAAGTTACAAATAAAAACAGAAAATGTTGGTTGGGTCAAAAATGATATCGATATCAAAAGACAAATCCCCCCTCTCCCTATTGATATCTTGCGATATCATGTGCCAAACCCCCCCCTCCCTCCTAAAATGATAACGTTATATGTGCACAGCCCCTTATAGACTTTTCATTTTTCACGATGGCAAAATGCAAAAAGAAAGTTTATTTGTGTTTTTTCTACCAACTATACAAATAAACGCATCATAATCTTAGCTGGTAGACTTCTTTGAAATACGTATTTTTTTAAATTGTGAAATTATAAAATCATGCCTATTTTTTATGCATTTTTGTAACCTATAAAATATAGAGTTCTAGGCAGGAATGGGCACATATTTTTATTAGCCATTTTGGAGACAGTAAAGCCCTTCCCAAGATGATTATGAAACAAATTGTTTTTCAGCCTCAAATACGATTATTCTTAGTTTATTATTACTAATACTTATAATGTTATTAGTTTTTGTAAAGAAATAAATATACTTTTTTAATAATTCATAAAATACTAATTATAGTATACAGGGTGTCCGGTCTCAACGGTGTCTAATGGCTAATTCCTAAACCGTTAGTCATAGACATATAGTTCCAATTACAAATATGTTTTAAATCAGGTAAAGAAATATTTTAAAAGCGATTTGAGTCAATAAAAACATTTCTTAAAAAATTACGAAATTTAAATTTTTATACGGTCCCCCGGTCCTATAAGTTATATTTAGTGAAATTTTCCTTTTACACTGACAAGTAATACAAAAAAAGTCCCGTTATTCTACGATTAAAATTGACCGAGTAATAGCTGTTTAAAGTTGGAGCATATTTTTTGCTGCAAATTGGGGGTCATTCACAAATTTAGTCGAAATATAATTTCGTCAGATATAAAAAATGTTTGGGAGTAAAATTAACATTGCAATATAAATTTGAAATCTTTAATCATTCTGGCATATTAATGGAAAATATACAATTTGTAATAAACATTTAAGAAGAAAGAAAAAACAAAATTTTTGTTAAATAAAATTATTCTAAATTAACAGCCTCAATTCTTTACAAAATGATACGTATTTTAAACTGTACTACTTTTTAACTATCATATCAGGATTTTTCGCAAAATTGCAAATTTCAAAATTAAGAAGTTCAATGTTAAAATTGAATATCCACCCCAGCTTCCAATCGGACCACTTAGCTGTTTAGCTGTAAGAATCCCAGGATAAGCAAAAATATCGAATAATTTTTTTAACCAAATAAAATAAAAAATGTTTTACATATGTTTTATAGTATGAGATTTTCGCTATATTTTAACTTACACATGTGCGATTTGCAAAAAAATTCTAACGTGATGGTTAAAAATGAAGGTCATTTTCAGATTCAGTGCTAAAAAGTGCGTAAAAATCAATTATCAAAAGTTAAAAAACACAACCATCTCCTCTACTTTATAGTATTCAATTTTTGTTATTCTTTAAATTTGAAAATTTATGATTTGCAAAATATCCTGATATGATGGTTAAAAATTAAGGTAATTTTCGGATTCGGTGCTAAAAAATACATAAAAGTTAAAAAACCCAACAATCGCAGTCTTGTATTATCTAATCTAAAACTTTTTCTTAAACTCCTTGGCAGAAATCTATCCGAAATTTTTTGTGCTATCCTGTAAAATAAGTATAAATGGTAACCAGCAAAAATCTTAATAATATTAGATTGTTATCGGATTTGCGCCACTATGTAAAATGCAATCTCGATCGGATATTTAAAAGTGGGTTAAAGTTCGAATACAAATTTTGAACTGGAAAAACATACATACGATTGTTGAAGTAACATAAAAACTTCTAAAAAAACATAATTTTTGTTAAAAGAAATCATAAGAGAAACAGTCTCAAATCATGACAAAATAAAACATATGTTATTGTAGCCAATTTGAGACTTAATCATAATACTTGTAGGATTTTTTTTTCAAAGCGCAGATACACATGAAGTAAGATCTTCGAATACTTTAAACACTTGGTATATGATCCCTCAAAGCCAAGCCGAACTCATTTGTTTTCAGAGTAGAAAAGTGGCATAAGTCATGCATTTTTAAAGTTTCATAACTCGCTCAATTTTAGCGTTATATGAATGGGACTTTTTTTGTCTTACTTGTCAGTTTAATAGGAGAAAATTACTAAATATAACTTATAGGACTGAGGGACCGTATAAAAATTTAAATTTCGTAATTTTTTAAGAAATGTTTTTATTGATCCAAATCGCTTTTAAAATGTTTCTTTACCTGATTTAAAACATTTTTGTAATTCGAACTATATGTCTACGACTAACGGTTTAGGAATTGGCCATTGGACACCGTTGAGACCAAACACCCTGTATAATATACAATTTAAAAGCTTATTTTAAATAAATTTTGACAAAACATATAATTATATATATTATACTATTACAAATATTATGCATATTCCCATATTTAGTACGTTTAGATTTTATCTAGTAAATGCAAAAAATATTTAGCATAATATATTTTAGTATTTTTTCAGTTCATTTTGCAACATTTTAAAGTGATTTTAGCAACAAATTTAAGAAAACCAAAATTCAGGCACAAAATGGATTAATGTAAGTAACAATATCAGTAAAGGGTTGGCAAAAAAAAAACACTCTATTGTGCCAAATCAAAAAGTAAGTATTAATGCAGTAAGGTAAAAAAAAAACCCCTTGAAGTAATATATATATATATATATATATATATATATATATATACAGTAGAATCTCGATTATCCGAAGTAATTGGGACCGACCATGTTTCGGAAAATCAAAATTTTCGGATAATCGAGAATGCTTCAATTTTAAGATTAAGGCGAAATATATGCAATATTTCTTATTATGGTAACAAGTGCTTAATAAAAATAAAGCAATAGCAAAATAGAAACAAGAATAAATTACCTCAATTTTAATTTTGAAATTAAGTACCTTTAATATACAGGGTGTCCGGTCCCAACGGTGTCCAATGGCTAATTCCTAAACCGTTAGTCATAGACTTATAGTTCCAATTACAAAAATGTTTTAAATCAGGTAAAAAAAATATTTTAAAAGTGATTTGGGTCAATAAAAACATTTCTTTAAAAATTACGAAATTTAAATTTTTATACGGTCCCCCCGGTCCTATAAGTTATATTTAGTAAAATTTTCCTTTTACACTGACAAGTAATACAAAAAAGTCCCGTTGTTCTACGATTAAAATTGACCGAGTAATACCTGTTTAAAGTTGGAGCATATTTTTTGCTGCAAATTGGGGGTCATTCACAAATTTACTCGAAATATAATTTCGTCAGATATAAAAAATGTTTGGGAGTAAAATTAACATTGCAATATAAATTTGAAATCTTTAATCATTCTGGCATATTAATGGAAAATATACAATTTGTAATAAACATTTAAGTAGAAAGAAAAAACAGATTTTTTGTTAAATAAAATGATTCTAAATTAACAGCCTCAATTCATTACAAAATTATGCGTATTTTAAAATATTATTAGATTGCACAAGCCTTCAAAAGTTGGGTTATGTCATGTTTTTTAGCTTTTGATAATTGATTCTTACAAATTTTGTACCGCTGAATCCGAAATTGACCTTCATTTTTAACTATCATATCAAGATTTTTCGAAAATTGCAAATTTCAAAGTTAAGAAAATCAATGTTAAAATTGAATTCCCCCCCCCCCATCTCATCGACCACTCAGCTGTTTAGCTGTAAGAATCCCAGGATAAGCAAAAATATCGAATAAATTTTTTAATAAAATAAAATAAAAAATGTTTTACATATGTTTTATAGTATGGGATTTTCGCTATATTTTAACTTACACATTTGCGATTTGCAAAAAAATTCTAACGTGATGGTTAAAAATGAAGGTCATTTTCAGATTCAGTGCTAAAAAGTGCGTAAACATCAATTATCAAAAGTTAAAAACGCAACCATCTCCTCTACTTTATAGTATTCGATTTTTGTTATTCTTTAAATTTGAAAATTTATGACTTGCGAAATATACTGACATGATGGTTAAAAATTAAGGTAATTTTCGGATTTAGTGCTTAAAAATACATAAAAGTTAAAAATCCCAACAATCTCAGTCTTGTATTATCTAATCTAAAACTTTTTCTTAAACTCCTTGGCATAAATCTATCCGAAATTTTTTGTGTTATCCTGTAAAATAAGTATAAATGGTAACCACTGAAAATCTTAATAATATTAGATTGTTATCGGATTTGCGTCAGTATGTAAAATGCAATCTCGATCGGATGTTTAAAAGTGGGTTAAAGTTCGAGTACAAATTTTGAACTGGAAAAACATACATACGATTGTTGAAGTAACATAAAAACTTATAAAAAAACATAATTTTTGTTAAAAGTAATCATAAGAGAAACAGTCTCAAATCCTGACAAAATAAAATATATGTTATTTTAGCCAATTTGAGAATTAATCATAATACTTGTAGGATTTTTTTTCAAAGCGCAGATACACATGAAGTAAGATCTTCGAATACTTTAAACACTTGGTATATGATCCCTCAAAGCCAAGCCGAACTCATTTGTTTTCAGAGTAGAAAAGTGGCATAAGTCATGCATTTTTAAAGTTTCATAACTCGCTCAATTTTAGCGGTATATGAATGGGACTTTTTTTGTCTTACTTGTCAGTGTAATAGGAAAAAATTACTAAATTTAACTTATAGGACCGGGGGATCGTATAAAAATTTAAATTTCGTAATTTTTTAAGAAATGTTTTTATTGACCCAAATCGCTTTTAAAATGTTTCTTTACCTGATTTAAAACATTTTTTGTAATTGGAACTATATGTCTATGACTAACGGTTTAGGAATTAGCCATTGGACACCGTTGAGACCGGACACCTTGTACATCACAAGGGTTGAAAAAATGTTTTGTTTGTCGCAGTTTCGACTGCTTTTTGCTTTGATGCTCTATCACAGTGTTTTTTAAATAATATTAGTTTATCAGTATCACTGTCTTTCTGTTATTCAAGCCATGCCAAACCTTTTGCAAAACATTCAAAAACTTCGGAATTGCTATTTTTTCTTTTTCTTCGTTCCACTCCGCAGCTTACGGGAGCTCAAATTAAATTCAAAGGTAAGTAATGGGATTGAAAATATTTATATGTACTCGTATTTCGAGAAGGACCGCTTGCACATAAGGAATATGATAGTTTAAAAAAAAGCTTTCGAAATAGATTTTGCACACAAGGAATGTAATAGTTAAAAAAAAAAAAAAAAAAAAAAAAAAAAAAGCATTAAGAATGGATTTCGGTTAACCGAGAGTTTCGGTTAAAAGAGTTTCGGTTAAAAGAGTTTCGGATAAAAGAGGTTCTACTATATATATATATATACTAGGGCAGTTTGATATCTCCGTGACTTTAAAAAAGGTCGCGGTCTGATTGCTCCCTTATTATTATGTTTTCAATTTATTATTATCTGCGGCAACATTCGTGAAATTTGAAGGCGATATTTTAAATACATTATGTTCTGTTGTATTCAAAAGCAAACAATTGGCGTGTTTGTCTTGATTATGGAGAAAAAAGAATTTCGATTTTGATAAAACACTATTTTTTTGCGTGGAAAACAATTACCGAAACTGAAGGAAAAGTTGAAAAAATATTATGGGGACTCTGTTCCATCACATGGTATGGTTTACAAGTGGTTTACGGAATTTTGCTGTGTCCGTACGAGTACAACAGATACAGGACGTTCTGGACGTCCAATTGAGATCACGATTGAAGAAATGGTCAACAAAATCCACGATATCGTGGACGATCACGTGAGATAGCTAAGAAGGTAAACATTTCAAATGAACATGTATTCAATATCTTGCATGAAAATTTGGGCATGAAAAAGTTATCAACAAGATGGGTGCCGCGATTGCTGACAGTGGATCAAAAGCGGATTCGTGTAACCATTAGAAAGCAATGTTTGGACATGTTCGAGCGCAATTCAAGCGAATTTTTGGAGCATTATGTTACAGTTGATGAAACATAGATACATTACTACACACCAGAAATGGAAGAACAGTCTAAACAGTCGACTTGTTCTAATGAACGTGCTCCAAAAAAGGCAAAAACAGTTCCATCGGCCGGAAAGATTATGGCGACAGTTTTCTGGGATTCAAAGGGCGTAATCCTCATTGACTATCTGGAAAAAGGAAAAACGATCACCGGACAGTATTATACCGTTTTAATGCAAAATTTAAAAAAAAAATCGGCCCCATTTGTCCAAGAAAAAAGTGCTTTTTCATCAAGACAATGCGCCAGCGGACTCTTCTGGAATTGTAGCCTCTAAATTAGTTGAATTATGATACGAATTGCTCCCTCATCCACCCTACTCTCCTGACTTGGCTCCCAGTGACTTTTTTCTTTTTCCAAATTTAAAAAAACGGATTGGTGAAAAGAGATTTTCTTCAAATTATGATATCATTACTGCCACAAATGCCTATTTTGAAGAGTTTGAGAAATCTTATTTTTTGGAAGGATTAAAAACGTTAGAACTTCGCTGGGAAAATTGTATTATTATGAAAGGAGACTATGTCTAAAAACAAATGCAGTTTGGTATGTATAATGGTTTTTTCATTTCAAAGTCACGGAATTATCAAACTGCCCTCGTATATATACTAATTTTTCCGGCTTTTTTTTTTTCAGGTCATGAACATTTCAAATTTATTTATTAACCTTTTGAAGAGCCGCGGTACATTATTTATACCATTTAAATTTAATCCTCTAGTGCCACAATGACACCAGAACTTTGGCATAAAATTATCCTTTATAATGTAGTCTTTTACCTATTTTCAAATAAATTTGTTCGTAAATTCTGGTGTCAGGCAATCATTTCAACAATTTCAGATCAGAAGTACTTTGCCTCTGAAAGGGTTAAGTGCTTTAGTGAAATTTGAAACTGTTAATAAGAGCCAAGTTATATCATTGCCCCTATCACCCATTATCAAACTCATGCAATTTCACGCGACTTACAATAAAAGATAATTCTCGAGAGGTCACACTCCTATTGTAGTAATCACTTATTTAGAAATCCCTTCCCTTCCCCCGTCCTCTTCCAATTTCCAGATTTCGAATATGAAGATAACCCAATCGAACGACAAAAAACTTCCTCAAACGATAAAGCGTTTGAGTCTGAATCAATAGATTATTTTTGGTCTTTTCGCAATTATCGGTTGAATATTTATATCAGGGATCGTCAATAGTGTTGTCAGGCCCACTGTTATAAAAAAATCCTTGCCGGCTCGGCCTACAAGCGAAGGTAGTTTTCGAAGTTAAGTACTAATTTCACCAACAAAAACTAAATCAAGATTAGAAATAAATACAGTTCAACAATTTTATCTTGCCGTTTTTGGCGAGTTTTTAATTTCATTTTTCTGTAATAGTTGGTTTTATCATAATCGTGTTAACCCATTAGCGCCCAGCGTCCTCATTTGATGATGCTGTGAAAAAATGTTATTCCCTACATTAAATTTGAAAATATTCTTTTATTTACAAATTGGTCTGATTGATGGCAGCATGGCACAATACAAGGTATGCTATTTCTTTGGAACTAAGTAAAAATGCACCGGAAAAATACAGTGTAATTTCCTGGGTTTTTTCGTAATCACATTCTGTATTTTGTATACTATTGTATGGAACTGGATTTATCAGGTAAATTCTTTCAATTTGGTATAAATATAATCTAGATAGACCATATTATGTCATTAGCATGTTTTTTAATATTTATTGTTGTTAATATATCCGTAATAAACAGGAAAAGTTATCCGTCATCGTTTGAGGACGCTGGGCATTTGGGTATAGTTTTTATTCATATTCAGATTTGTTTCTTAAGAGTTTCATACTTTTTTTGCAGATGAACTATAAAAGAAAATTCAAAAATGAGTAGAAAAAAGTTTTTAAAAGCTTAGAAGAGGCAACTGCTTACTTTTTTTCTGAAGAAATAGAAGCAGATATTACATTAATTACTCCGGATGTAGATGATCTAACAGAGGAAGAGCAATTCGATGATGATAATTTAGGTACTTCGGTTGTATCAGATGTTGCAAGTACATTGAAATTAGAATACTAGATGAGAAGGATAACTCTATTAATTCGGATAAAAAAGGTAAAAAATTCCCGTAAACGTAAAAGAGAACTATAAGTTGCATGGACAAATGAAATGCCGGCTAACACATTCGGGATTTATACCATATTGACATTTTCTCCAGTTCAAAGATGGGGTGTAAAAAAAAAGGTGAAAGTGAATCAACCTCATGCTCAGAGTTTTCCCTGCTGCTCGCCATTGTGCCAAATCGCGACAAAATTTTTCATTTGGCGAGTAAACCAATAGTCGAATTCGCCAAATTGCGAGTGCTCAGTTTGTGTGTGTGGTGTGCCAATATAGTCGAGATTCTTAGACGCGTTACTGAACGATTAATGTCGCTTTACATGTTCAATCGCACCCTGCCATTTACATTGCTCTATTTATAGAGATACTGACCCAATATCAATTTAGTTTAGCAAAAGCCCAAGACACAGAAAGGGTTATGCGATAGATATTTCTCTATTGTCAGTTAATCACTATCTATGATGCTCCAGCGTCGCGGCAGTAAAAACGCAAACAAAATTACTCGCATTAACACTTTGAATGTCAAGTCTATTTTGTCGGTCTTTCCGTTTAGGCCACGAAATAAGACTCCCATTACAGAATCTATAAGTGTCGGTCACCGATGATTCACTCGGCCTAAACGGAAAGATCAGTGTCAGTCATTGGTGATTGACATGGCATTCAGCGTGTAAAGCGCCAAATAGAGAAAACTTTTGCTGGAATGCGGTGTTGAAATTAGCCTTATACCATACTATTTATTAAATGTAGGCAAAGTATCATTGACCTGTCAATTTTTTTCAGTCGGTTAAGAGTCGAAATCTCATAGACATTTTTAGTGTATATTTTCACAACGGTAAATCAAAAATTGCTGTATTTAATTTTTATTTAGACATGCTAAAAGAATGGCTGAAATATTTACACACTTAGAAGACATTTAGAATGCACTTATTTTTAATAGTTTCTGCAGCGAATTCTCTAATTTCTATTGTATAAGCAATTACAAAAACTTAAGTTATTTTAGAACATATTGCAAAAAAGGGGATACAACAAAGGGTTAACGATAGATTTTTCAGTGTTTCAAGCCGAATCTATTTTACTAACTTTTCTGTTCATTTAGCTACTGTTTTTTATTTCTTATTCGCCAAATCGCTAATGTTGGTCAAAAGCCAGCGAGAACACTGCTCATGCTATAAGTTCCTATACCTCATTTATGAGGGGGGGGGGGGGAGGGTGTCGACATTCATAATTGGCTTCTTGAGAAAAATTCCATAGCCATACGGGCAAAAAAATGGTATTTTTGCCTTATTACTAGGCTGGTAGATACGGCTGTTGTAAATAGCTATGTCATTTATAAAAATATCCATAAGTTGATGACAATCACATATTTTTGAAGGTGTCTTCCAGTAACCTATTTAAAAATGGGAGCCGATTCAAAAGCAATTCTTGGAAGGCCAAAACAAAGACAGATAACATCCAGATCCAATGTGCTTCCTGACATAAAATTCGACAAAATACAGCATGTTATTGGAAAAAAGAGAGAAATAAAGGCGTAGCCAATATGGTAACTGTTCTTCAAAGTCAAGAACATATTGCATGAAATGCCATGCATTATGCATACAATGTTTTCCTCTTTTTTACACAAAAAATCAATCTTCAAAATGTTACAAAAAGAGTTTTCTTACATATCTAAACATAAATTTTGATTTTTAACATTATTTTGCCCATTAGTTTGCTTATATATTAAAATAAAATAATTGTATATGAAAAAATTTCTTTGTTAAAAAATTTTAGATTTTTACATACAAACGCCCAGCGTCATCATATTAGGACGGCTTAAAAGATATGGTTGCAGTTAAATTTTTTCAAAATGCTTTTGAAATACTCTTAATTTATGCATTTACACCCATATATATAAATTTCAAGCAAAATTTTCAAAATTTGTTAATTTGGGCGTTAATGGGGGCGGTATTTAAAAATTTTAACCCTCTCATTTCCAACCCTTGGCCGATTTTGCCCTAATCGGGTTTTTATCCTGTTTCAGTACGTTTTTTTTTTAACTCACGTGACGTTCATAGTCACTTACTGACGTCCATTATATTTCCAATATCACGTAATATTCACTTTTTTTTTTTTTAAATTCGTCAAACTATTTATTTTATTTTCGTTTTTCGCATGGAAATCTTTCTACAGAAAAGTTATGACTAAATATTAACTTTTTTTTAATTCGTCAAACTATTTATTTCATTTTCTTTTTTGACGTGGGAATCTTGCAATAGAAATGTAATTGTTGTGGTAAGAATTTTATTGCGGTTTTTCAAATTGTTGAGAACAATATAAATGAAAAATATTTAAATTTTCCCTTCATTCTTCTGTAAGAGCTGGTTTTATCAAAATCATATTATGGCGGTATTCAAAATTTTTAATCCTTCCCATTCCCACCCCCTTGGGCAGATTTTGCCTATTTGCAATCCCCGCCGAGATACAATCCTCAGCAAAAGTTTAGACACTGGTGATATTTAACCTTTAAATAGAAAATACGAACACTTCGGTTATACAAAATGGATATACTTATTTTAAAATGTATTTTAAATATTTTAGGATGGAAATAACGGTTTTAATATAGGATATTATTTAATTTAACTGAAAAAAGTGAAATTTGCATATTTCAAAAGTTTAGACACTTTCTTGATTTTTAGCAACTGTTCACAGAAAAATGAAAATTTCAAACTTATGACGTCAGATGCATAAAGTATTTACCGGGTGTCCCAAAAATGACTTATGGATTTTAAAATTCAATAACTTGTAAACGGTGACAGATATAAAAGAAAAAATTCTTGCAGGAGTGTAATGTAAGATATCAGGAGATTTTATGCTGCGATTCTCAGTTTTAGTTACAAATAGCAGCGACAGATGGCGCTGCAAGCAATAACCGCTAAATCTGGGCTCGCTTTTTCGACCTCTCTCTTCTTTCATGCGAAAAAAGGGAAATTAAAATGTATTGAATGGATCCCGCAGTACCAAAATCGGGTCTGGACTGAGCACCTATTGCTCTCAGAGCCATCTATTGTTTGAAATTCGAACTAAAATCAAGAATCACTGTAAAAAAAACTCCTGACATCATACATAATCCTCCTGCAAGAATTTTTTAAATATCTATCACTCTTTGCAAGTTATTGAATTTTAAAATCTATCAGTCATTTTTGGGACACCTGGTAAGTGCACCTCGAGATAGCATCGGTTAGTGAAGATGCCGCAAGCTAGAAATTTTCAGTTAGGTGAAATAATTGAAGCATGGAAGCTGAAATCGAAAGGGAAGACTGTTACAGAAATTTCTGCTACTTTCAATCATCCAAAGAAGCCTGTCTATCAAGTACTGCCTAAGGATGACTCTTTCAAAGCAAAACATGGAACAGGAAGGCCTCATGTGGCCATAAAATGAGATAATAGAAGGATCCATAAACTGGCATCTAGGCAAATGATGATTGCTAGTCGCATTAAGGGGACCGGGAAAGCAAAATTCAACTAAAAAATCGATTTTGACTTTTTTATATCATTAAATAGTTTAAACTTTAATCTTTCCAACGATGTGTCACACATGTTTATACATAAAAAAATAAGTGTTGAAATCATTCAATCTTTCTAAGAGTACTTCACAGCTTAATGGCCATTTAAATCTTTAACTGACTTTTTCTGAAAACTTGGATTTTTCATGTTTATGTTCCCTTTTTTCAATATCTATTAAACTTAAGAACTCAGATTTTTACTTAATACTTATATTATGATATATTGTATACTTTAACTCAGGGATTTAATGATTTGTAGAAAATTATTCATTTTAGACAGCGAAATCTTACCAAAAATGCTAATTTAAAAATGGCTTTCAATAAATAATTAATAATTAATTTTGAGTTTCATTTAGAAAGAAAATGGTCTGCTAAAATATGTAAATCATGTTATTTTAACAACTCTAAAAAATCTAGATCCCTATCTTTCACCATTTCGGAGAAAAAGGTTTATAAAGTCGGTGAATTTAACATGGCGGAGATAGGACTTTCCCGGTCCCCTTAAAAGTGAGTCAGAGCATTCTGTGTCAACGGATACGATTTATAGATGAATTAAAGAAAGGTGTAAATTAGTTTACATGAAAATGATAAAACAACCAGCATTGAAATCTCACAACAAATGGACGAGAATGCAGTGTTCTCGCAAACATATGTCATGTGGACTCAAGTGGTGTACTGTGATATTCAGTGACAAAAAAAAAAGCGGAATTTCTATTACCCAGATAACGGGGCATGACTTGCTATCGGCATGACTTGCGTAAAGAGCCTCGGATTTTCTTTAGTTGACAACAAGGAGGTGACTTTTTAACGATTTCTGTTTTAATGCTCAAGTATCTCTGGAGTTCCTCAATGGTCAGCATGCAGCGTAAGACTACATACATACACTGGAAAACAATTTACAGCCATTTGATGAATTTTTAGCTGTTCCAAAGTATCTATTTGAGCAAGATAATGCGCCCATTCATGTTGCATAGAAATAAAAAATTGGTTTAACTCCCACAATATTACTGTTCTCGACTGGCTCGTGTGTAGCCCTGATCTGAAAAAATCGAAAACTTTTGTGGCATCATATTACATCATATTATAGTGGCATCATATTAGGTTTACACAATTTTTTGACAATACTCCTCTGTTAATGTACTTCAAACTGCTGTTGAACGTATTTGGTACGAAATAGGCCCCCCAAATGATCCCATATTTAATTTCTTCAATGGAAAGTCACATTTTTGCATTAATTTCAGACAATGCAGGTGTATTTTGATTTTAATTTATGGTTATTTTTCTGCAAATAGACAGATTGTCTATACTTTTGCCAAAAGGTTAATTTTATTTATTTTTTTTGTCATTATATACTATGCAAAGTGTATAATTTAAAATTTATTGTTTGTGAATAAAGGATAATTACCCAGTAATATATGACAGTTGAGTTACAACAATTCGTTACATACCTCTCAATACAGAAGCATAATCGATGGTTGTCTAAACTTTTGCTGCGCACTCTATTAGCCATCTCAATGTTTTTGGCAAGTTTGAAGACGATCCGTGCATAACTGTAACTTTTATCGTGCTGACAAAATTGAGTACATACATACATACATACATATATATATATATATATATATATATATATACACAATATGGCCAAAGGTGACCGGTCACTTGCGATTTTTGACGTTTTGTTAAATATCTAGAAAAATACATAAGGAATTAACCTGAAATTTCAGGTGTGTAAAAAGTATTGTATAGGTCATATATTTCCGCGAAGATTTTATCCCGAAACCTCATAGGGGACCGTCAAAATATTGAAAAATAACGAATATCTTTTGGATAACCCTGTAAAAACTAATGGATCAAAAGCGTTTAAACTCTAGATTATTAATAAGTGGCTTTTTGTAATATACTGTGTTCATTTTTATGAGGATAGCATGTATACTCGTAGAGAAATTAAGGTTTTTATAAAAACAGTCCCAAATTTCGCCAAGTTTTTTGCTTATAATTTGCAGAGTTCTTAATATAAAAAAAAGTTCTTTTCCGAAAATATGACGAACAACATTGAACACAATACAGAATGAAAAAATAATAAAAATTAGATGAAAAATGAGCAGGTTTACTAAAACATGTTTCACTGCGCATGCGCGAATGCAATCAAAATATAATGTGCATAATGTGTTAGTTAAGTGTATAGAGCAACTTTTGTAAAAGTTTCAAAAACGTAGTTTGAAAAGTCTGATAATAATCGTTTATAGAATAAACTCAAAATCCGTTGTTCCCAAAATGAAGCAAAAAGATGAGGGATTGTATCCAAATACAGTATTACGTGCAATATTGTGTATGCTAAATTGGCACTAATCAATGGATATATGGATACAACCATATCCATATATCATCACCAACCACAACTATATACAACCATACAACACAACCATCATAATATCCATTTGCATACATTTCACTTAGTTTGGATACAATGACGCAAAGAAATCAGTTACATAAATTTTACTTCTGATTTTGGATAGCGTGGCACAAAAGATAAATTAATTTATTCATATAAATACATTACAGTGCATTGCATAGGTTCAGTGAAAGGGATATTTTTAACAGTGTATTGGAAAAATAAAAGTTTTGGTTAGATGTGTAAATATATTAAGCCAAACCGAAAACAATTAAAATTGAATTTTAAAACAAATTGCTTAAGGCTATATCAAGGAGTCAAATAAATTTTGATATCATATCTTTTAAAATTCATAGCTTGAATTTATGAAAGATGTGAATAAAGTATCAATGAATAAATTTTTATACATCCTTTTAAATTTAACATAATTCTTACACATGCAATTACAAATAAAACAAAAATAAAATGATGAAATAAATAATATAGCATCACTTAAAATTTGATATCATTATTTTTAAGTTCCTTATTTAAAATTCTTATAGCAATAAGATAAAGTGCTACGTCACAACAGTTTTCCTGCAAATTAGTAATATCTTATTCTTTTCATCTAAAACAGATTCATATTATATATTAATTTTAATAAAATCGCACCGGTCATTTTCGAGGGGAAAAAATGAGAATTATAAAAAAAACAAGAGCTTTCCAGAAAACAAATGTTATCTAATTCCCTTCATATAAAACAGATTCATATTATATATCAATTTAAAGAAAATCTCCCAGGCCGTTTTCCAGAAATAGAAATTAGGTATCTGTGCCACCGAATTTACTTTAAAAATGGGTCGCGAGATCTCAAAATATACTGCACGTAGAAATGTGAAAATTTCAGAATAGGATTAGATATTGTAGATATAAGACTGTTTTTAAAAAAATCAGAACAATATGAGCACCATTTGCTGAGTTATGAAGTGGCGGCTTATCGCGTTTCCTTTGATCTTGAGTTAGGTGTATATATGAGTTCCGCCATTCTTACGATTTTAGGCTTCAGGCGGCGTCACTCTGGAATACTATCGACTATCGTCTTCCATGATAGATTTTTAAAATATTTCTCTGAAATTTATTAAAGCTGTTCTCAAATCCAAAGGAGTTACTTTCTGACAAATTTCTGAATACATTTTTTTTTTCGGAAACGCATAAAATTGGCAGGGGTCTTATTCAGAAACAACGATTTTGAGTTGCATTTTTCATTTTTTGGTACAGGCAAAAGATCTTTCAGAAAAAAGCTGTCAAAAATGGCCTTATGAATCGAATTTTCAGATGCGACAGTACGGGAAAGATTAAAACCTGTCGTCCATTGACAAGAATCAAGTATAATAATAAGTTAAGTAATTTATTTATCAAAATATAGAAAATGCTATTCGATTCGTAATCGCTTCAATAGTCAGGCCTGTCAATTTTATGCCTTTACAGTTAAAAATGAGTCAGAAAATGTGTCGGAAACTTTCGCGCTGTTATCACTATTACTGTTTTTACAAAGCATATCGACTGCCTGATACACAATGGGAACAATTAGATCCAGTTCTGGCTGGTCTGGACTATGTAGAGAAAAAATGTTAGCCTGATTCCGGCCTGGCTGAAGTCTGCTGAAAAAATTAAGACCTGTCTCAGACACGATGTAACTGCCCGATGCCGATCTCTACGATGAACATGTTATTTTTCTGTATTGACGTCAAAAAACAAGTATCGGTTTCATGCAGCACATTTATGCTTATTCCCCCGAAAGTTCCATCCCTTGAAAATGGTTCATGTTTATTTTATCGGCTTCGCTTAAATTTTATAATGGGCCGATAGATCCGCTTAATTTTTTATTGGGGAGAAGGACCCATTAATTTTTTTTTAATTTTCTATTTTATTTTATGTATTTATTTATTTATTTATTGTCGGCTAGGAACGATCCGTTAAAAAAATTGTCCTAATTCTGCCGTCTCGGCCCGGCCAGTTTGAAAGTTTGCCTTCATATTGCCGGGGCAAGTACGAGCCCCTGGCCAAAGCCGGGCCCGTGAAGATCACTAATGTGACGGCAGAACACCGATATTCGTGTAATTAACGAAGAAACTTTATTACACAAGAATTTGTTTGTTACATTACAAGTAGTCATTAAAATAATATTGAGCTGTTTGTCAAAATCATCAGGACCCCCTACCTCTTAACAAAGTAACATTCAGTTCATGTGCCTGTCCAGACTGGCGCTGCTGTCTGTGCTAAAGTATAACAATAGTTATAGATTGAATATATAAGCTACAAACAATCTATTCTCTTGTTGGGCGTCTACACCTTCCATTGACTATTTTATTCACAAAACATTTGACCTTTTATAAACATTTTTACACATAAATTTTATTATGAATATTTTTATGTTTTTGCTTTACTCACAAAAAAATTAATAATAAATATTTAGGCTTTTTTTCGGGTGCGAGGCCTTCCTAGGCGTGAGGCCCTGTGCGGCCGCACCTGTCGCATACCCCTAAGGACGGCTCTGTCGGTGTGAGGTAAAGGAGAATGCAATAACTTTGAAACGAAAAATGTTCGCACTTTCACTGAGAAAAAAAATTACCAATATATAAGTATACTATTTTTTAACAAAAAAGAAGAAAAAGACGAGGTTTGTAGTATAAATTTGGGGGGCCCCTTAAGTTCCAAGCCCGGGGCAACTGCCCCCTTCACCCCCCGTTTCGCACGACCCTGCTGAGACATATGTAAGTCTGACGGCATAGAAAATTGAATTAAGCTGTCAACCTGGTCAAGTTATGCTAATATGTCATCATGGTGCAAGAAGTTAATCCAAGCCAAGACTGGCAAAATTTCTGAGTATTAGGAATAACCAAATGTAAATAAGGAAATGTGTCTTTTATGGCTTGCATTCTGACAAAAAAATGACGTTTTACAATACAACAAAGTGATTAAAAGTTCTTGATAGTGAATAGCTATTATTTAACTATAAAGAGCAGAATTAAGTATCGGTTAAAAATATTTTAAAGACATTCAGTACTGAGACTGAAGGTCTTTGCACCCATGTATATCATTTAAAATTTTCCAAATTGTACCTTCAATGCAAAACTCTGCCATGTGGCAATATTTAGATTTTATTGACCATTTTATCCACAATCGTGTTAATTTTAACTTTGTGCATATTTCTTAATATAGCCTATATGGTAACATTTTGTTAAATGGGATTGCTGCACGGTGTGAAAATTTTAAAAGCAAGTATGATCCATTAAAAGTCACAAAAAGATTTTTCTTCTTTGATTAAATTCATCAACATTTAATGAAAAAAATAATGTATTTGAGATTATCAATAGATTTTGAGCTTTACTATATCTCCTGGCGCTAAATGTCAATTCAAAACAACATGCCGTGAAATCAGCATACGAACTAATTTCTTTCATCCACGATACTATACTATTTTCAAAATCTGAAAAAGATCGGTGAAAAGACGACACATATATTTTACTTTTTTTTTCGGAACAATAATTAACTGCAAATCGATAAGGAAACGACGAATTTAAACACTAAATCCATTATTATAGTGAATTTCTGCTCGCAAAGAAGTAAAGGAATAAACGTGGATTATCTACCTATTGAAACCCACACCACTTCTCACTCATTGGTCAGATGGATCGCGACTACTCCCATTTACGATGTGACGTCAAACCTACTCACTAATCACAGACGAGAAAATTACCAGAGAGATAGAGTTCTTCTGAATGGTTGACTGGTTTCGTTTTACGCATTAACGGGAAACGAAAATGACAGAATTGTCAAATAATAAAACGAGTTTTCCTAGAAAAAAAGGAAAGTGTTATTTACTTAATCTCAAACAAATTACTATTATATATCAACTTAAAGAAAATCGCCCAGACTATTTTCGATAAATCGAAATTAGGAATTTGTACCATCGCTTTTACTTTAAAAATGGGTATTTAAATCTCAAAATATACCGCACGTAGCAATGTAAAAATTTCAGAATAGGATTAGACTACAGACATAAGACTGTTCTAAAAAAAATCAGAATAATATGAGCTATATTTGTTGAGTTATTGAAAGGCGGCTTTTCGCGTTTTCTTTGAAGTCGAGCTAGTTGTATATATGAATTCCGCCATCTACGAATTCTACGATACGATACAATACGATTTTAGGCTTAAGGCTGCGTCACTCGGAATAGTATCGTCTTCCATGATAAACACATAAAATCGTTAAAAACGATAAATAATATAAAAGCAGTATAATATATTACAAAACAGTAATTTGGCATACATTTATTAAAATAAAAGGTAAAAATGTACTGTCGCAGAAAAAAAAAACTCCAACAAATTATTGTAAAAAAAAATAAATAAATAAATAAAAAAAAAATAATAATAAATTACAGGTACCAAACGATCCGAAATACAACCTACTTTTAAATGGTGTAACATAAAATCTGCTTAGGAGACCATCTACAGAACAAAACGAACCCAAACTTTACTTTTTTCAATAGCAACACCCAAGTTTGACACCCTAAATAAATTCTACACCCTTCAATTAGCCTAAATACAAATTTTCATGAAATTCGTACTATTAGTTTCAGAGAAATTTATTATTTTAAAAGAAGCCGATTTTAAGGGCTATATCCAAATTGAAGTTTGGAGTTTTTTACTTTTTCTGCAATCAATGAAATGCTACAGAATGACTATGTCACTTCTATTAATGTATTATTTATTGCCATTATGACCATTTCATTCGCTTAATATGTTCCAACTATTGTCAGTCCAAATGTTTCAATAAAATGAGTAAAATATATTTTTTCAATTAATGCTTTTCTACACGTCATATACGGCCCTAAAAACACCATTTTAACGTTTTTTAATGTTAATTCAAAAACTACTTGGAAGAAATATTTGCAACTGAGAATTTGCATAAAGCAAGACACAATAAATATAAATCCAACAAAAAAATTGTAAATTTCAATTCATATTTTTTTCGAATATTAATTTCATAATTCATATTATAATTTTTTTTTAATTACAAATTCAATGTATTTATGTTTGAATTTTTTGATACAATAAGCTCACAAAGAATTATCGCATTAGGAGTATAATTTCAGGAGACATTAATAAAAATATGAAAATGTAATTTAACATTAGAAGCTCTAAATTTTGAATGTTTATAATTCAAAAACTTATCATCCAAATGTATCTAGGCATAGCTTGAACAAAATATTTAAAATATCTTGTCGAAACTTAATGTTACCATTGAAAAAAAAAAAAAAAGTATGGTCTGGGTTTGATTTGAAGATGACCCCTAAGAAAAGTTTACATACATAATATAAATAAATTTTTAACTATATATTTTCACATTTTAAAAAGTTATGAGGTTTTTACGTTAAAAAAAGTCAAATTTATTAAAGAAAATCTGATTTATTTTTTTAATCTTTAGAATTAGGAAATTCTGCATTATTATATTATCTCGCGTTATACATATCATATAGCTGGTGCTTAAGAGACTACTTCAGGCAAGCGGAAACAACCGTTCGCTAATGTTAATAAAATGGGAGAGTTTTTTTAAGATATCTCGTTTATCTTTCAATATTTTTCAACAATTTTTGTTTCACTGGATAGCTGAGGTTGATCTGAACATCAGCCGTTCTTTACTTTTTTTTATTTTGTTTTCAGATATTTTTAATTAGGATGCTTTCACGTTCGGAACCGGTTCCGAAAGTAAAAGCATCCTAATAGAAAAAATCTTTAAATAAAATCGAAAAAGTAAAAAACGGCCTTTGTACACAACGTTCTCTGCTATCCAATTAAAACTAGTCACATGTGGCCATCCCAAAACTTTCTTCTATCTCATACATGTTAATACTCCCTGAAAAATGCAGCATATCAGCACCACCGGTTAGATGATTTACACCAAAATCAAATTATCAACAACTTTGACAACTTCTAACTGAATCTGAAGTTTGATGAAAATCCGTGCATTAGTTTTTAGATGCGTTCGTAATTATATAAATACGTAGCACCTATAGTCCTCGTTCAGTCCGTCTGTCTGTCTGTCTGTCCGTCTGTCTGTCCGCATATAACAGAGAAAAAACTACCTGACCGAATGGTCTGAAATTTTAAATATATGATTGTTGCAAAATTTTGTCGACCCATTTAAAATTTTATGAAAATCGGATGTATAGTTTAATTACAGGACAGTCAAAAGTTTTTCTTTACATTACGGCCAATGGGAAAAATTATTGCAAGTGATTTTAATGCTGTTACAGCCTTCCGAATGTTCTGAAATTTTAAATACATAATTGTTGTAATATTTTGTCGAGCCATTTCAAATTTTATAAAAATCGGATGTATAGTTTAATGACAGGGACATTCAAAAGTTTTCCGTTACATTACGGCCAATGGGAAAAAATTATTGCAAGTGCATTTTATTGATGTTAAAGCCTTCCGAATGGTCTGAAATTTTAAATATATAATTGTTGCAAAATTTTGTCGAGCCATTTCAAATTTTATGAAAATCGGATGTATAGTTTAATTGCAGGGATAGTCAAAAGTGTTCTGTTACATTACGGAGAATGGGAAAAAAATTATTGCAAGTGCATTTTAATGATGTTACAGACTATGCACTTATTAAGTGCAAAAAAATATACATTCAGTACAATATGGGGAGCCAAAAATAATTATAAAACTAGTTATAGTACGAACGCACCTCAATTGCCACGTTTCACGAGCAATTTTCAACTTGTTTAGAAATAGCTATTGTGGAAATTGTAAAAAAATCTGCATAGCAGCGCCACCTGTCGGGTGATTTACACCAAAAACTAATTAGAACCAATTTATACCAGGAAGTAACTGAATCTGAAGCTTGATGAAAATTCATGCATTATTTCTTGAGATATAGGTATTGCGGAAATCGTGAAAAATGCAGCACAGCAGCATCACCTGTTGGGCGATTTACACCAAAAATTAAACAGCACTAATTTATATCAGGGACTAACTGAATCTGAAGTTTGATGAAAATTCGCGCATTTTTTCTTGAGTTAGAGCTATTGCGACAATCATGAGTAATGCAGCATAGCAGCGCCACCTGTTGGACGATTTTCACCAAATTGTAATCAGCACCTAACTATATCCTGGGCTAACTGAATCTGAAGTTTTATGAAAATCCGTGCAGTAGTTCCTGAGATATAGCTATTGCAGAAATCGTGAAAAAGGACGCATAGCAGCGCCACTTGTTGGGCGATTTTCACCAAATCTTAATCAAGACCAGTTTATATCAAGGTCTAACTGAATCGAAAGTTTTGTGAAATTCCGTACATTAGTTCTTGAGATAGAGCGCCCAAAAAAATTTTGTCACATACAGACTCACAGAGTGACAGAGTGACAGAGTAACAGAGAGACTCACAGACAGACATTTCCTAAAAACCATCAAATCGTGTTCAGGACATTCTAAAACGTATAAATCCGTCGAAAACTGGAAGTCGAAAATTTTCACGGATCCAATACTTTCTTCTTGTAAAGATAGAAGAAAGTAAAAATAAACATTTAAAAATATTGAAATGCAAACGAGGTATCTTTAAAAAAATTCTTCCACAGTGTTAGCATTAGTGAGCGGGTCTTTTCGCGTGACTGAAGTAGTCCCTTATAATAGTATTGCTTTGTTATATTACTTTTGTCATATTTCTATTTTATCTTCTTTTTTTTCCATTACTAGGGGGCTCTGCCCCCTACGAGCTACGCTTGCCAACCTCCGTTCAGGCACCGCAAACTCTAAAAACACGCTAGTCTGATCGGTTTTAAAATGTATGGCTTAAATGTATCGTTTTAAATCTGACGTAATTTTCACCAAAGTTTTCTTTCCCTTTTTAATATTCGCGTGAAAATACTTTTGTTGTTAGAAAGGAAATATTATTTGCGTTCTCTTAGTATTCTCAACACAAGAGCAATGCGACTCTTGTAGTCGCTTCAATAACATCTGGATTTGTTCAAAATACTTTAATGTCAATATGTTGATTTTCTGTAAGCAAATAAACCCTATTGGTTTACAATGGAAGTCTATGGAAATTTGGCGAAATATTAGAGATATCGCCAAGTTGGCGTCACTTTTGGTGACTAATTTTGGTCACCAAATTTGGCGGTATATCGCCAAGTTGGCGACAACCTTGATGTCATTTGGCGACGGAACAGGGTCCCCCCTATGGTAACCCCCCTTATAGGTATGGAATTGCATTAAATGCTGTTCAGTAACCAATGAGATCCGTTTAATTGATAGGGTAGCGCAATATATATATACAGATTATTTTTAAAAGATTATCTCAAAATATGAAATAAATGTCTCGTGCAAGTATATTTTTAAATTTAAACTGTTTAGCAATATTAAGGTTTGGAAATTTTGATTAATAATGTAATTATCAATTTTTAATTCCTGCATTTAATATGTAATCATTTAATTCTCATTTGAAAGTTTTTTTTCTGTTTATAATAGTCACGTATAAATAAATTTTTAATTTGAAGGAAATATTATTCTTTGCGCTGTTTTTAAATTTGGCAACAATATAAAATAATACCCTTTTCTACAAGTTGTAAAAAATATTTCTCAAAATGCTGAAAATGTGAATTTAAAATAGAAATAAAAACTCAAAAAATGAGTCAAATTAAAAAAATAAATGCACGCCGGGAACTTATAATGCATAAAATGATCTAAAAATGATTAAATTCCTATGTATAGTTTTTGCTCCTATAAAACTTTTTTAATGGAACGATTTGGGCCAACTTTAACATTAAATATCTTTTTAAATTATTCTTCGATTTGAAAACTGTCTGCATCAGTGTGTTTATCAAACTTTCTCTATAACACCACCCATTTTCATATTTTTGTAGGCAATATTTTTCTTAATATTGCGGCAGTGACAGCGTTAGTTACTTTTTTTTAGAATAGAGAGATTATATAAATACTAGCTGACCCGCCCGGCGTTTCCCGGGCCCGTAATAATATTCTGAAATGAATCTGAAAATGAATCACGCAAAAACACCCGCTGCTTGCTAATGTTAATCCTTTGGAAGAATTTTTTATGTATATATCTCATTTGAATCAGTTTCTTTTTTTTTTCTTCTTTTTTTTTTCATTGGATAGCTGAGGTTGATTTCTCAAATAATCTTTCTTACTTTTTCGATCTTGTTTGCAGGGTTTTCTTTCTTTTTTTTTTTTTTTTTTTTTTTTTTTTTTGAGGGGGGAGGGGAGGTTCGGAGGCCGTTTTGCAAGTGAAATTATCCTAGTAAAAAAAGCCTCTAAACAAAATCGAAAAAGTAAAAAAAGGTCTTTGTAGGGATCGATCTTGATCAAATGTGCAAAAGATAAATTAATTAATTAATTAAAATATTGAAATGCGAATGAGATATTTTTAAAAATTTCTTCCATAGGATTAAAATTAGCGAGTGGGTGTTTTTATGCGTGAAGTAGTCTCTTAATAATTATTAAACAATTGGCTCTGTAATTTGGAATATAATAAACAGTTTTATATTTTAATTACTAAAATGATAATTAATAATTTGGTATTCATTACTGATAGAAATTTATTTAATATAATTTATTTATTACAATTATATTAATTAGTACAATTTATTTAATATAATAAAGCTGTCTATTTTTTAATACAGACAGAAGTAAACTGTACATAGAAAACAAATATAATACATACATGTAAATCAAATTTATCCAACATAAAAATTCAGAACAGATGTGTAGATGTGTGCCCATAGAATGAACTTGGAGATTTTTTTCCATAATTCCATTTTTGAAAATGATCACTAATCTGAAACTCTGAAATTGCAATATATTATACGACAGTTATTTTATTTTAATGGCACTTTTAACTTAATAAATACCCTAAGGAGAAAGTCTTCTCTCCAATCGCAGAAAAATGTACAAATATAACTCACCAACAATTGAAGTAAATACGAATCGCTGGCTTTTTCCGGCCTGACTTACAACAGCATCAGTAACATACCCTAATGTACTTGAAACAATTATAAATTTTTAAATCACATTTCATGATAAAATGCAAATTAAATGTAACAAGTTAAGCAGTTTTAAAGATTTTTAAATGTATTGTTAAAGAGAGGGGGGGGGGCATACATTTCAGGGGAAAAGGGATAATATAGGTATCATGTTTATTGATACAGTCATAAAATCACCTTCACTCTTGGGGTAGATGAAAATAAAAAGTTACAGGAAACAAAGATCCTTTCGATGCACAGAACCAAACTGAAAGTTGATCAAATTATGAAATTAAAATTTCTGGAATATATGGAGTAGCCTATTCAACCAGTAATGCTGGAGATGCACGATAGCATAACATTTAAGCAAAAAATTGGAGGAGGGATACTATAAGTTTTACCTGTGAAAGAATGCAAAAGAAGCATATTTTCTATTAAATACATTGAATAAGTCATTTCTAAAAAGAATACCAACGAAGGACAAGGAAAAATTTTATTCGAGGTACAGAAAACGCACAAATCACACAGAAAATGGGAAAATCCCGCACAATAAGAAATGCTCTGCACGATTTTGTCTCCTTAACTTCTTTCACAGGCATGTGATTATTCTGCAATTTTTTTTATTTTTCGTGATAGTCTGCTCTTTTTTTTTTTTTTTTTTTCGAATTCCGCAAAATCAATTCGTTAATGGGTGGCAGAAAAAAATCACAAATTTTGAAAAAGAAAGTCCACAAATAGTTGCTTAAAAGTCGCTAATTTCTTCAAACGACCGTGGATAGCTAATTTCATCAGAGATCGCGAAAAGACTATGGAGATTTCATTAAATGATTGCACAAACTGAAATCTTGAATTTCATAAAAGGATGGCGAAAAAAATCGCGAACTTCGTCAAAAGATTGCGGAAAAAAATCACGAAAATTTAGTCAAACAGTCGTGCAATAAAATCGAGGAGAATTCGTCAAACGACCGCGAAATAACATCCAAAATTTTAACTATCGCGCAAAAAATTGCAAATATTATTAGTCGGTGGTAGAAAAACAAATCGCGTATTTCAACAAATGATCTGAAAAAGGATCGCGAATTTTGTCGAAAGATCGCGGAAACAAGTATGGAATTTTGTCAGTTGGTCGCGGAAAAATATTGTGATTTCGACAAATGGTTGCGAGAAAAAACATCAATTTCGTGTAACGATTGCAGAAAAAAATCGTGAATTCCGTGAAATGATCGCGCAAAATACTGCACATTTCGTCAGATGATCGCAAAAAAAAAAAAAAAAAAAAAAAAAGAAAAAGAAAAAGAAAGAAAAATCATGAAACTCAATCAGTCATGAGATAATTAGCCTACGAACGTCATGAATAGATACAATCTGAAGTATAAGTAGGCACCAAAATTTTCATTCTAGTTGCAACACTTATTTTATAATCGTGCGCGTAAGATGTTATGCCGATTTTTTGCTCGTCAAATATCTAGCAGTTTGGAGCCCCCTGTAAATGCTAATTCTGAATTTTATAATTCTTTAAAAACATGAAATGAAAGAACATACTTATATATTTTATTCCAATTAAAATTGTGTCTTAAAGTCAAATAACTTTTAAGATATTAAATGTTGAAAATTGTCTCTTTTTTTCATTTTTTCCAATTTTAAGAGTCCTGAGACCCCTTAAACCATACAAACTTCGCTTGAGCTTACATAGTCTTTTTGTGCAGTCCTCATATCCTTCTGGTTGTTGCATGTAGATTGTTTCTTCTAATTCTCCATACAAAAATGCTGTAGATACACCAAATTGTGATAAATACATTTTTTCTTCTGCTGCTATGCTCAATACGGTTCGTACTGTTTCCTAATTTTGCTACAGGACTAAAAGTCTCAATATAATAAATGCCTTGACGTTGACTATAACCTTTTACAACAAGCTTGGCTTTATACTTGTTAATACTGCCCTCTGGATTTGTTTTGATTCTATAAACCCACTTACATGGTATAGCTTTGGCCCTTCTGGTAAATTAACTAATTCCCAGGTCTCATTTTCTTTTAAAGATTTTATTTCATTTTCCATCGCTTTCTTCCAATTTGAGCTTTCCTTGGTGTTGATTGCTTCTATGTATATTTCAGGATTTTCATTTTCATAAATTAGTGACTCAGCTTCCATTATGTAATCATCAAACCGTGCAGGCTTTCGTATCTTGTCACGTTCTCTCAATTGCATATCATGTGATGGTTTAACTTCTTCATCACTATCAACATCGCTGTCACTTAGATCGTCTTCTTTTTCATCTTCTTTAAGTTGTTCCCTTTCATACTTTCCCTGATTAGAAAGATCGCTTGTATTTTCTTGTTTATTGTCATTAAAAGGTAATTGAGCGGAATTGTTGCATTTATTGAATTTTTCATGAAAAATGACATCTCTAGAAAAAAATCATCCTGTTCTCTTCTTTAACCTTTAACTGATGTCAAGCGGTCTCACAGACCCTGTGACTCCCAGCTGTAAACACTTCCACCCCTTAAAAGTGCAAATATTACTTGCCAGTACCAGTACCTTCTTCTACCAGCTTGCGAAGGTCACACACAAAGCTATAATTCTGTGAATTGATTTTAAACGTGTTATTCGTTACGCCGGGGTCTGTCAGACCGTTCACATCAGCTGTGTGATTATTTGAAACTGTAGTACAATACACGTGATTAGTGGTACTATTTTTTTCATTTCTTTTGTGTCTTTTTTATTGTGATATGATGTCGTCGCACCCTCTAAAACGTTCTACTTTCCTCAGAAAGAAACAGAAGATATTATGAACAACTGGTTATATCAAGAATTTTTCGATATTGAAAGTTCTGACAATGCAGATTTTACTGACGGAAGAGATCACGATGTGAATTCTGAATTTTCCGATGGTGAAAATGTAAATATTTCTGATGGAGTTAAACATAATTTTTATTACCGAAAGCATAGTTTAGAGAAAAACATCTTTTAAGCGTTTTTTATGCCAAAAGTCAGTATACATTGAATGTACATGAAAATACATGTATTGACTGCAATAATGATGTGCTTTGACTCTTGCATATTCGTAGTGTAAATATTATTCTTTTTAAATAAACACTGCATTTCAATTTTCATGCTTTATTGCAACGATAATTTGTAAAAAAAAAATTGTACACGATTAATATTTATATTTAATTAGCAAAATTAACGAACTACCGTTTATTTTGAAAAAAGAAA
Organism: Maratus speciosus; assembly: GCA_963932465.1. Classification (NCBI taxonomy): domain Eukaryota; kingdom Metazoa; phylum Arthropoda; class Arachnida; order Araneae; family Salticidae; genus Maratus; species Maratus speciosus. Next base: position 241,433,726 of record OZ010799.1, on the reverse strand, counting down.
GTACAGTAGAACCTCTTTTTTCCGAAAATCTTTTAAGCGAAACTCTCGATTAACCGAAATCCATTTTTAAAGCTTTTTCTTTTCTTTTTTTACTATCACATTCCTTGTGTGCAAAATCCATTTTTGAAAGCTTTTTTTTTTTTTTTTTTTTTTTTTTTTTTTTTTTTTTTTTTTTTTTTTTAGCGATGCTTTTCGAACTACAAGTATATATAAATATTTTCGATCCCCTTTCATAGAGTTCCTTTGAATTTAACTTGAGCTCCCGTAAATTGCGGAGTGGAACGAAGAAAGCGGACAAATTAACAATTCAGAAGCTTTTGAATGTTTTGCAAAAGGTTTGGCATGGCTGGAGCAGCAGAAAGACTGCAATACTGGTGAACTAATAATATTTAAAAACTCCGTGATAGAGCTTCAAAGCAAAGGCAATCGGAACTGCGACAAACGAAACAATTTTTCAACCACTTATGATATATGTAAAAGGTATGTCCTTAATTTCAAAATTAAAATTCCGTTAATTTAATCTTGTTTCTATTTTGCTAATGCTTTATTTTTATTGAGCACTTGTTACCATAATAACAAATATTGCATATATTTCTCCTTACTCTTAAAATTGAAGCATTCTCGATTATCCGAAAATTTCGATTTTCCGAAAGAGGGTCGGTCCCAGTTACTTCGGATAATCGAGGTTCTACTGTAATTTTTTCTGTACTGAAATTGGAAACTGTTTTTTGATAACATGAATAAAATACTTTTTTCATGCAATTTAATTCACATGCTCTTAAGAGAAGTGCAACGATATTGTTAGGACAAAATTTAAGTAAATTCAACCATTTAAGTTATTTTTTTAATTCATTTTATTAGAGCGGTCTGAGAGACCGGATCACATCAGTTGTGTGACAAATTTTAGTCACATCAGTTAAAGGTTAATCCAAATTCTGTAATGCTCATCAGAATCGTAATCTATAACATAACCTTTGATAGCTTTCTTCTCCATTTTTCTTCGCTTTTGTACAGGAATATGAGCATAACATGTAGAACCTATTACACATAAATGCTTTACTCTAGGTTTCTTCTTGATCCACAATTCATAAGGACTAACTCCCTCTACTGAAGATTTCCCCGTTCTATTTAGGATATATATTGCAGAAGAGACTAATTCGGCCCACATTGCATACGGAAAACTAATTTCAGGATTCGAATATTTGAATGTTCTTGCCATTTCTACAATTGTTCTGTTCTCTCTTTCACTTGATCCATTCTGGTGTGGCGTAAAAAGTACGGTAGGTCTTTTTGTAATTCCTTCTTCACGTAGAATTGCTTCAATTTCTTTATTGTCAAATTCTCCATCATTATCGCTCAAAAATTCTTTAATTTTGTGTCCCATACTTTTGGCATGAGCAAGCATATGTTTTAACATATTATTGACTTCTGACTTCTCTCTTATGACGTAACCATACCTAAACTTTGTGAAGCTATCTTTAAATACAACTAAGTATCGTTTCTTTTGAAAAGATTCAGGAAACGGGACACAGACATCAGCCGAAATAAGTTCACCTGGTTCTGTTGCCTTTTTTCTCTTTCCAAAAGGTAAGCGATGTGCTTTTCCATAAATACATGGTTCAAAGTACTTATTTTCCAGTTGAACTTTGATTCCAAACTCTTTTTCAAGCTTTTGTTTGATGTGACATTTATCTTGATGACCCCATCGTTCATGATAAAGTTGTAATAAAGAGTCGTTTTTCTCAGTATTGTTTATTTCTAAAATTTGCTTTGGCATGATTGCTTTAAACAAAGATCCAGACACATTGAGTGTTCCATACAATACCACATTTATCTTTAACAAACATTCAGTAGATGTCGATCGAAATTCACTATCTTGATTTCTATCTTGAGCAGCTAACACTAAAAATAAATTTTTGTTGACTTCAGGTACATACCAGACATCCTTCAGCTGAATTTCTTAACATTTTCCACCAGTAAAAGATTTAAAACGAATAGTTCCTTTTCCGATTGCAGACAATCTTTCCTTAATGCTACAAGGACTAAGAAATTGCGCGAAATCAGTAAAATACACTGAACAGTTCGTAACGTGTTGAGTTGCTCCATTATCAATCCAAAAATTGTTGAATCGGCTTCCGAAGTATGCGTTTCAACAGCAATAGACATCGCTGCACCATTGACGATGTTCTTTATATCTTTAGTCGTACCACTACTTGGCGACTTCTTGGCTGGTTTTCCATCAGAAATCCATTTTCTACAATTTCTTACCCAGTGACCTTGACAGTTACAGTAGTTACAAATGTCAGCTCTATATGACTTCTTGATAAATTTGGAATTTTTATCTTTATTCTGTTTTTCTAATCTTAAAGCTGCTAGTGCTTCTTGAACAGCAATATCACCGTTTTCAACTTTGATGAAATTTTTCTCAAACATACAAAGTTGCTCTGTTAGCTCATCAAATGTTCTGTCTTTCGTTTTTAGACAACAACATCCAGCTAGACCTAAAGGTTTCAAATGCGGCTCGTGGTCTGTTGCGTGGTAAAATTTGCAATACTTTACAAACTAACATTAAATCAGGTAACTTATTTACACCAATATCTTTAAGTCCATTATTTAATTCACTCCAAATGCTTCTTAACTTTGCTATGTTAGTTGAGACATCATCCCCTAACGCCCAGTTAAATGCGAAAAATTCTGTACATATCTTAAATAACTGATCTTTTGACGTTGCTTCAAAATGATGCTTTAAGACTTCCCACATTTCATGTGCTGTTTCTTTATCCATAATCTTTTGATAAACTACAGTCGTGGCCATAAGTTTAGGACCACCACTGAAAATTAAGATCCAGACAATAAATTGAATACTTACTGGTTAGTGAAATTATAAACTGTTTATTGCATGAATATTACTTTTCTACGCATATAAATCACATATGTTAAACACAAATTTTACAGAAAAATCAATATTTTCTTGGCCCGCCGTTAGCTTTTATTACGGCCTGCAAGCGTTTTGGCATGCTCTCTACCAGACTTTGGCACTATGCAGCTGATAATTCTTTCACCCAAACTTCCTTAATTGCTTTTTCCAGTTCCTTAGCACTTGTTGGCTGTTTCTCAGAGATCTTGTGCTTTAACAGAGTCCATAAGTTTTCAATTGGATTCAAATCGGAACTGTTTCCAGGCCAGTCAAGGATATGAATTTTCTTTGTCATCAAGAACTGATTTACAATTTTAGAGCGATGACATGGTGCATCATCATGCATAAAAATTGTGCATTTATGAACGGCCATGTGTAATTCTAACTTCTCCTTCAACAAATCCACGTTTTTTTTTTGTCATTCATAGTTGTTCCTGGTGGTAGGAAGAACAATGCAGCCGTTCCGTTCACTGACAATTCCACCCTAAATCATGACACTTGGGGAGTGTTTTAACAGTCTGTAAAGTGTAACGTTCATTGAATCGCTTTCCAGAGGTCTACGGACATAGTAATTGTGTGTAGAGAACTGCTGTATGGTAGATTCGTCTGAAAAAAAATCCCTGTTGCCACTGACGAATTGTCCATTTGGCATGTTTCTTGGCAAAGTCCAAACGCTTAGCTCTCATGGCCACTGTTAACCTGAGTTTTCTTGCAGGTTTATGAGATTTTAAATGAAAGTCGTCGAATAAATGACTACTGTTCTATGATTGACATCCGCACCTTTTGCAAGCAGTACTGACTGTATCTTGCTTGCGGAACTCATTGGAGAACGAACTACATTCTCCTAATGACATGGTCATCCCTAGGTGTGGTTTTACGAGGTCGACCACACCTTTTGGCATCAACATAAGTCCCTATTTCTTTAAATTTCTTGATCACATTGTGAATTGCATTCTTACTACGTCTTACTAGTTCACTAATTAATTGTTCAGTAAATCCTTCATTATGAAGAATAACAATTTATGCACGCTGAGCTTCAGAAACTGACGATTTTTGACCCATTTTCATAGGTTTTCAAAACTTGTGAAACAAGCAACAATTGCGTCTGCAACGTTTATTACTCAAAGATCAAACGAAAAGTGAATACAGTACTCCACTGCCAGACGGAATGATGCCATCTGACGCAATCTATTAGATTTATGACGTTATCAGTGGTTTCAATTGTAAAAATGCTAGTTTCTGCATGGTGATCCTAAACTTTTGGCCACGACTGTACATCAGTTGCGGCACTTGCTATCACGGATTTTACGTAACTATTAGCTTTACGATACAAATCAGAACGTACTCTATGTTCCTTGATTTCTCTATCTTCAGCAGTGCTACATAATGGTTCAGGTTTCTTTAGTTTACCATCTATAACATCAAGTGGTCCTTCATGATAATCAAGTAAATCTCTAATCTTGCGTTTCCATATTGGCCAGTCTACTACACCAGTCAATAATTTAACTTGCTTTGTTAAATCCATATCTTCTTAAACTTTAATGCTATTTCAAAATCTTTTAATGATAATCTTCTCTACTAAAATAAACTAATATTTTACTTCACTTTCTATGAGCAAAACCTAACTTATCTATATCTAATAATGAAATTACTGCACAACTCCCTGACAAAAGAGTAGTTAGTGATAATATCAAATTAAAACCTAAATATGTTGACGACTACCGTACCATACAAAAATTTCTTCTGGACAATAATATTGAATTCTTCGGGCTCCAGCTTAAGTCTGAGAGACCCAGGAAAATTGTCATTAAGGGACTTTCCCGGGACACTCCTTTGGCAGATGTTAAAATTGGTGTTCACACTATAGCTCAGCTCAAAGATTTAAAAATTAAATTACCTATTTCCGTTTTTCTTGTTAATCTTTTCGTAAATGATGAATTCCCAACCATTTTTAATATCACATAACTCCTTGGTTTACTGGTTAAAATCGAAACATATAAATTTAAAGGCGTTAAACAATGCTACCGATGCCAGAGGTATAATCAATCATCCTTTAACTGTATGTATGATCCGGTGTGCGTTAAGTGCTCGGGCAAGCATGACAGTAAGCAATGTAAAATTACTGATAGCTCTCAACTTTGCTGTGCTAATTCTTCAGGTAAACATACGGCTAACTTTACTGGTTCCCCCAAAAATCCTAAAAACTTAAAAGTAACACGTATTATCCATAACTCTGCTAAATTAAATACTGATAATTTTTTCGCCGAAGTCACTACCCAACAAACACCGAACTTATGGGCCACTGATGGGTTCGTTAGCCTTGGCCGAAAGTGTTCGATGGTGGCCCGCTATCAGTGAAAGTTACGGCTCCGTAAAAAAAGTGTCACGCCGGACAGAATAAGGCCACAAGATAATTGGCCGTAAATACAAGAAGTTGCCCACAATCATGCCACTAACTTTTCGCTGAAAATGTTAGATAGCCTTAAACTGCCCACAATTATTCTTTTAATGGCCACTAAAAATAAAAGCTAACCAGAAGCTTGCCTTTATTCTGCCATTTGTGGTTGTCATAAATTAAATTTATCCCAAAGCTTCCCACAAAAAAGCCTATTAGGGTTATTTAAAATGTAATCATTTGCCACTGTTGTGCCATAACGATTGTTTAGGAATAAATCAAAATTTATTCTATAAAAAAAAATACTTTTTATCAGCCTAATTAAATGATAAAATATTTTTGCAGGATTAAAAAAATCTTATAATTATTTAGATATACTTTTGTAGAAAATGAAATTCTTTCACTTTGAACTTTTTCAAAAAATTTCCAAAACACAATATTTCACATAGTGCATTAATTTATTTGTTCATTTATTCACTTACATATTTACAAAATTTATATGCAATGCATTTTTAAATAGTTGCATTTCATAAAAATTTATAAAGTGTATAATTGAAAAAATAAACTAATCAATCAATTCATTATCAAATATTGTATTTTGAATATTTTTGAAAAAGTTCAAATTAAATGAACTTGATTTTCTTGAAAAGTATGTCTAAATAATTATAAGATTTTTTTTTTTTTTTTTTTTTTTTTTTTTTTTTTTTTTTTTACCTGCCAAAACATTTTACCATTCAATTAACCTTCTAAAAAGTATTTTCTTTTGAAGAATAAATTTCGAATTTATGCTTAAATAATATACGTGATTTTTAATATAGTTTATTATATATTTTATATAAAAATGTGTGTGTTTGTGATATTCTTTTTACTTAAATTTCCACTATATTTTACACAGCTTCGTTGGTAAATCTGTTAAATTATGCTTATTCATCAAAGCTTTATTAAATCATTATTATCTAAATTTTTGCATCATTTCTGATCATTCTTTTAAAATATTACATAAAAATAAGTTTAATCTTTATGTAGTTAACGAATGACAGTATAATATTTCTCATATATTTTAAAAATTTTGCTTTTATCAGATAATATTTAACTATTTCTCTTGCAGTTTAATAGCCAAACATTTGAAAAAATATATTATTTCAACTTTTTCAAAATTCTTGAAAATTATTTATAATTATTAGAAATGTAAATAATAGAATCATAAGACGAAACGCAATTTTTTCACCTTGATTCAACATAAAATATATGATGTGAACATTAAAAAGGTCCACAATCTTACTTAAAAGGCGACTAAAGTAATGAAGAAGATGTTACAAGTTTAAAATATACATTTTATTTAAAATTTCTTAGTACTTTCAAGCCTTCCAAGCTCATCATTAGAGAATATCTTAATAACTAAATGTTGTTTATTTATACAAATACGTCACTTTGTTTTGAAAATGAGAGGGCCAATAATTACTAAGTAGAAAGTAGCAGTTTCTTGGATTTAATTTAAGTAAAGAAAATATATATTATTATTATTAATTGCAGTTCCATTTATTTACACAAAAATAATTATATCATAAAATAATAATTTAATTATATCCATGGAAAGTGCCCTATGAGAAACAGAGTGATGTCATAAATAAATAGAACTGTAATTAATAATAATAATATATATTTCCTCTAATTAAATTCAATCCAAGAAACTGCTACTGCTACTGCTACTTCTACTTTCAACTCAAGTAATTATTGGCTCTCACATTTTAAAAACAATAAACAACATTTAGTTATTAAGATATTCTCTGATGATGAGCTAGGAAGGCTTGAAAGTACTAAGAAATTTTAAATAAAATGTATATTTTAAACTTGTAACATCTTTTTCATTACTTTAGTCGCCTTTTAAATAATATTGTGGACTATTTAATGTTCACATATATTTTATGTAAATAATAGTTTAATAGTGATTTAAAAATATATATTAAATTAATCTTGATACTTCTAAATTTCATATAAATTCAATTGTTTTAGTCACTCAAATTTTCTCGAGTATAAAGTCACATTTTTATAATTAAACTAAAATAAACTGTCTTGTATCTTTTAAACGCGTCGAAAATTAACGAAAAACTTCAACGTTTTAATTAGTTTATCTTCAAAACCTTTTTATGTATATACGTGAAATTTTGGATATTGATTAAACAGATTATACTTTGTAATATACTACCAACAGAAATTTATTAACCCTTTACAGAATTTGTGTATTGTTGAAATCAAAATAGCTCTTTTTTTACTCCATAAGTCATTGCGCGCATGTTATCTTAAGAAAGGATGTATGGATTGTCATGAAATTTGGTAAATATATTAAACAAATATGTGTGTTTAAAATGATCTACTTTTAAGTATTTACAATGGTAATATTTTTAGTTATGACTATTTATATTCATTAAAAATACATATGTTTTTATTTTTTTTTTACGAAAATATTTTTTTATATAGTTAATGAAATAATTTTAGACTAAGAGTAGATCATTTTAAACACATATATATGTTTAGTATCTTTACCGAATTTCATGCTAATCCATACATACTTTCTCAAGATATGCGCGCAATAACTTATGGGGTAAAAAAAGAGCTATTTTGATTTAAACAATACACAAATTCTGTAAAGGGTTAATAAATTTATGTTGGTAGCATATTACAAAGCACAATCCGTTTAATCAATATCCAAAATTTCATGTTTATACATAAAAAGGTTTTGAAGATAGACTAATTCAAACTTTGAAGATTTTCGTTAATTTTCGACGCGTTTAAAAGGTACAAGACCCTTAAAGAACAATATCATCCGATATTTATAATATTTAAAAATAAATTCGATAACTTCGAAAAACTAAAAATAAACTATTGAAGGGAATTTTACTAAAAATGAAAATATCTTTTACATTTTCTTTTGCAATTATAAAAACTAAAATATAAATATTCTTTAAGATAAAATGATGCAAAAAACAGATATAATGAAATTAATAAATTTGTAATGAATCAACATGAACTAACAAACTTACCGATATACGTGATACATTTTGAAACCATGTCCACTTATTCCGACGAAGTAAATAACGCGAATGACAAAGCAGAAATGAAAACGCTAAGCTAAAGAAAAATTCTGAGAATTTCTCCCTCTCCCCTCTTATCCTACCGGACCAGAACTTTCAAAACTGCTTAACCTTGAGCCATTTCAAGGTCCCATCATCTATTTGATTTTTCTGAAGAGGGAGGGAGGGAGAGTAGTTTTATGAGCCAATACCTTATTATAATAAACAAAAGTCATTTTTTCATAAATCATATATTTTTTCTGTTAATATTATTTTTAGTCATTTGGAAAAAGAGCTTTGTTTTCCTTTTCTTTCTTTTTTTTCGTTCTTTTTTTTTTTTTTTTTTTTTAGAGAAATAAAGATTTAAGATACATTGTTTGAATTTTTAAACTCTCCATACAGTTTTCAGATAACACAAAAACACTTTTTTTTCCCTCCGATTTATCCTTTAAATGGGCATTTTATCTCTTTTCTGTAAATTTTTACCCATTTATCTTCGCAATTAAAAATTATAAGATTTAAAAATAACATGCATTCCATTTTATTCTGATATGCTCGTAAAAAATATCTTGTTTATCTATATCCAGGCTTATTTTTGGCTCAAGACGATTTTACTTGTAATTTATAAGAAATGCCTAAAAATTAATAGAACCTTTTCATGTTTATTTTAGGGCATAAAATATACATATCGCATTTTATTTAATACTTTCATATAATGTCAGATTTTAATGCGTATTCTAAATTTTGCCAGAAATAATTTTTCCAACTGGGTGAAAATGTATCCAGGTCGGGACTCGAAAACAAATAATAATGAACAAAAATTCTTTATTTATTCTGCAATTCTTTACTTAATTCTGCGAAAATTCTTGATTTATTGTGCAATTTTTCACTTAATTATTTTTATACATATGCAAGTTTTATCTGTATTTCTAAAGAGTAAAATAATGGTAGTAAAATCATTAAATATATCTAAATTGTTAGGAATTTAATACAGGCAAGAAATTTTATTTATATTTTCCGTTACAGTGGATTCAGAAACAAAAATTTCTTTTCCAGTATTTTCTTTTACATGGAAATATGTTTCAAATTATATTAAAAATTCATGTTTTAGTAACAGCTTTTAAGTTACCTTTTCTCCCCCCCCCCCCTCTCCTCGCTCAAGAATAACTGCTTATTGAAACATTTTCTCCTTTTCATTATAACAAATATTTTTTCATGAATGCTGAAAAAAAAGAGCATAAATAAATTGACATTTATCAATAAATTTTTAAACATGTTTAAGTAGTATATATGTCCGAAGATTGCAGTATTTTGCTATTAATATATTATTCAAATCAGCGTATATTTTATATTATGCTATCTGATTATCTTTGCAATCAAAAACAATATAAAATAACCATTAAATATAATCTTTTTTATTCCAGTGTGTTCAAAATATATTTATTTAAAGATATTTTAAAGGCAAGAACGTTAAACGCTTTTATGTTGTTTTTTTTTTCCTTATTTAAAAAATATATATAAACAGGGAATTTATGTACATTTTTGGGGACAATTTTTGATTTTTGTAAAATATTTTCAAACTAAATAAAAATATGTAATCTATTTTACTGCTTTAAATATAAATCTCACGACATATTTATATTTTTACTAAAACCCAGATTTAAAATAATTAAACTTACTTAGAAAGAAATGAAGAGAAAAATATATTTCCTCTCTTTAATTAAATATTCGGGTTAGGTGATATTAGCCCTCTACTTTCTAAACGATGACGATCCATTACATTTTTGCCAGAAACCGCCCCTTAAGAGTTGCCGGGCAAAGTAAATGCAACAGTTCTCTCACCGCCGAAACATTACCGTTCCGGCAATAGCTGCCGGAACTAGCGGCGGGTCATTTACGGTACAACATTGTTTGGTTACAAATGGCCTTAACTCCTTTCGGCCACGACATATACGCCATTCGGCCCTAAGTCGAGTGTTTGTTGGGTAGTGATTCGGGAAAAAAAACCATTATTCGTACTGACTTGGAGTTCCCTGATCTCCCAAGTAAATCTACTTCCACAAAAAGTCCCGAAGATATTTCTACCAGTTCTACCGCCAGTGCACTTGGCTTCGCTAAAGATAACTTTCCAGCTCTTTTCGAAAATATTGATTCTTTTATTAAAAAACTTAAATTAATTATAACTCTGTTAGATTAAAATCAATTATTTATGTAATAAAACAGGTTTCCCTATTACTAACTTTCTTCAGACGAACGGTGACACATTTGTGTCGCATGTTTCGTCTGAATAATACTTCTTCTCTGTAAAATCTTTATTTTTTCCACTCTCCGGCCAATCATGTAATGATTGTTCGGTCTGAAGTTGTAATTTCAAACCGCTGTCATCGCGAACTTGAGTTTTCAATCCTCTCTTCTTCTGAACTTGCATTTTCAATCCGCTGCCCCTCCATGGGCGTGGCCTAACTTCTTCTATTCTTCTAACTCAATTTGATTGGTCCGATTTGATTGTTGTTTTTTGTTAGGAAATGTACATTTCTTCATGTTTTTTGCTACTTTTCAAGATTTCATCAGTATTTTATGGAACTTTGCTTACTGTTAACGAGCATTCATGAACATTTTAATATTTTCTTACTGTATGGCGCCTGAAATGGGCCTTTGTTTTATAATGGAAAGCTGGATGGCTTACTATTTTCTGAGTCCTGATTTTTCTGTGTTTTATGTTTCTGCATTCATCGTTCTACTGTAGATGTGGCGCCTGCGGCCCCAGGTACTGCGTCAATTGTTCTTCCAAGGTCCAAGGTATCTATATCTAATTCTAATCAATCAGACTTGAGCTAACTAGCGCAATTCAAAGCGAGCTGCAAAGCCCATAACCTATCAAAAATATTATTCTTATAAGCAGAGTATGATACCTTTGAGTCGATTGATATTTAAATTAGTACACATTAAAAAGGAAGATGCACATTATTTAGAAAAGAAGTTTTTAGTGGTTGACTGATAGGTTTACTATTGTGTTTTCTTGCTTTGAAAAGCATGGAAACATGGAGGAATGGGTGCAAGAAAACACAATTGAAAATCCACCAATTAACCAGTAAAATCTGGTCTGTAGGCGGTTTCCACAAAGATATGACTTGGCAGACCAGTTACATTTTAATAAGTTAATCGATTTTTAACTAATCTTAAAATTTCAACTTGATGAGATGATGATCTGTGCAGACGCCTCCCGGTCTTCAATAAAATTTGTTTTAAGGAAGTAAAAGGTAGAAAGATGGACAGATAAACTGGAAGATTTACCTTATCAAAATTTTTGTAAAAGCATATAACAATTCATTCAGCCTGAAATCATGTAACACCTTTATAACTCAGGCTAATTCCATGCAATTGGGTTTTGGCGACCAACATATCTGATCTATAACTATAATCTTTCTTTTACAGATTTAAAATTAACAATGAATTAACAGTAAGTAGGCTAATAATACAATATAATAACATTAGCAGCTGTCTTCGGACGCCGCATCTGTCGCACATCATTAAAGACAACTTTATTAGTTACACATTTCATTTAATTAAAAGGAGATTTTTCCACTATCTATTAGGATATTTTTCCAGGTTATATGTGTCCACATATAACCTGACCGACCTTTATTTTTGCAATCGTTGGTCCTAGATGCATACTTCCAATTACAAAAGAAGTTTAAATAAGGTAAAGAATTATTTTTAAAGCGATTTGGGTCAAGAAAAATATTTATTAAAAAATTACGAAATTTAAATTTGTATATGGGCCCCCGGTCCTATAAGTGATATTTAGTAAAAATTTACTGTAACACTAACAAGTAAAACAAAAAAAGTCCCATTCACCTGACATTAAAATTGACCGAGTTAGGAAACTTTGAAATGCATGACTTATACCTAGGGATTACAATCCCGGGATCCCGTATCCCGAGATCCCGGGATCCCGCATCATTTTTAATCCCGAAAATCCCGGGATCTTGTCTGCCAAATCCCGGGATTTTCGGGATTGTACTTTTTTTTTAAATGGAACAATATTCAACTGAAATAAAAAATATATATTTATAGACTTTCTCTTTTGGAAAGAAAAAGAATTAATTTTTATGAAATTTATATATCCTTAAAAAAATATACATAGTTCAAGTATTTTTTACATACCTCAAAGCGATTAAATCGTTTAACATGAAAACCTTTTGACTTGCAAACAGATGTAACCCGCTCGGCTATTATTCGGGAATAATGAAATCATTTGTTTATTTCGATTTCGCCGCGTTTAGAAAGCCGGTCGTTTCAGAAACTGGGAATCACAAAATTTCGAATTAGAGTTTACTGATAAGCGTCGCATTTGAGTTTCATAGTCATTATTATGTGCTAACTTCTTTGCTTTTTGGGTGTTTATGCTTATTTTGCTTTAAAGATGTCTAATGAAAAGGATTTTGTAGCTCATAGGAAAGATAATGACACATCTTCTGTATGGCACTGCTATTTAAGGTCAAAAGATGAAAAAATCGCTAAACGTAAAAGATGTAGCCAAGTGCTTAAAACGTTAGGTGCATCGACTAAGGGTTGCATGCACATTTATCGACAAAACATGGTACTAAAGTTTAAAAAGAATTTAATACATCATCTCTTCCTTCCACACGTCAAGATTGCATAGAACATGCATTGCTTTCTAAAAAGCGGAAAACAGAAGATTATTTTAGTAGTGATAAGGAATCACTGGATTTAATTTTATTGCGAATGACAGCTAAGGACTGTTTTTCATTTAACTTCAACTGATTTAAGAAACTTACTGATAGCTAAAGGCTATAATGATTTGCCAAAATTTGCAGTATCAATTCGAAATCGTGTAGTGAACTATAATAAAAGAGTTAATTACAAATAAAATACAGACTTTTAAAAATTCAGGAAAAAAAAATTAGTTTGACTTTTGACGAATGGAAATTTACTGCAAGCAAGCGATTTATGAATATTAATGCCCATTCAAGAAATTTAAATTTGAGCAAATTCAGGAATTTAGGCCTTATGCGCATATATGGATCTTTTACAGCAAAAAATTGCATTGAAATGCTAACAGAGTGCTTAAACGAATATGACTTTTCCCTAAAAACAGACAATGTTACAACTGGGACTTGGAGATGAAACTTTAGACGCCGTCATATTTCTTAGAACATATTTTCAAAGGAATACCGATTAGTTAGGAAACAGTGAACTATTCAAAATAATCTTTTTTTTTTCACGAGGTACGTAATAATTTTTTATATTATGCAACGTTTTTGAATTTTAACAGCTATTGCTATTTAGAAATTTAAACTATACATCTATGTATTTTATTCTATGTGTGCGTGTGCTAAGTTCTTTTATTTCAAGAAAAAAATCTTCATGTTAGGGAAAACCTTGCATTTGCAATATCCTAGAATTATAAACTTTAATTACGTGGGTATGAGAATAATTCATAATTTAATTCGTGATATTAATTAGTTTTTAATATTGTAAATATTAAACTATTCAAAAACTTGTTTAACAGGAAATAAAAGAAATTATCTAGAAGATGAAGCATAGACATTTCATGATTTTTGTTGCATTTTCAAACATCAACAGCGTATTTCTTTTAATTTTCAATTGGTCTAATTTATCCTATAAGTTTTGATAATTAATTGAAGTTAATTTTTTTAATTTAGTATATTGTAAATTAGGCTGTAATTTTGCTTTGTCTTTTCTATAGTATTATGATATTTAGCTATTGTAAAAATTGATGATATTACAGAAATTCTAATTTTCCTAATCCCGGGATTATTCCGGGATCCCGGGATTGAATCTAAGCAATCCCGAAATCCCGGGATTGGAAATTAGTCTCGGGATTGCAATCCCTACTTATACCACATTTTTGCATCTCAAAAGAGATGATTTCGACCATGCTTTCAGGGGTCGTATATAGAGTACTTGAACTTATTTCAAGGTATCTGCGCTTTGAAAGAAATCATACAACTATGACGATTGAGTAACATTTTATTAGTTAAGTTTCAGATTTGTTAAAATAATTGTATTTTAACATATGTTTTATTTTGTAAGGATTTGAGACTATGATTTCTTTTAACAAAAATTACGTTATTTTCATAAGGTTTTATTTAACTTGCAACGACTTTCCAATTTTTTCCAACTCGTCTTTCCAATTTAAAATTTGTACTCGAACTTTAACTCACTTTCAAATGCCCGATCGAAGTTAAATTTTACATATTGACTTAAATCCGATGGCAATGTATTATTATTATGATTTTCGACGCTTACCATCTTATACATACTTATATTTGAGGATAACACAGAAAATTCTGATAGATTACCGTCAACAAGTTAAAGAAAGAGTTTTAGATTAGATAACATAAACTTACGATGTTGTGTTTTCAACTTTTATAATTACGTTTTATGAACTTTTTAACGCTGAATAAAAAAATTACCTTCACTTTTAACCATCTTGTCAGGATTTCGCAAATCGTAAATTTCAAGATTAAAATAATTGCGAAAAATCTGATACTATAAAATAGATGTAAGACTTTTTTATTCAGTTTAATTTTATTTAATTCGATAATTTATTCAATTTTTGACTTATTGGGTTTCTTATAGCTAAGCAGCTCAGGGGTCCGATGGGGTTGGGAGGGGAGGGGGGATCAATTTTAACTATGAGCTACTTTGAAATTTGCGATTTGAGAAAAATGCTGACGTGATGATTTAAAATGAAGGTCGTTTTCGGATTGAGCGCTAAAAAATCCATAAGAATCCATTTTCAAAAGCCAGAAAACATGGCACAACTCAACATTTGAAACACAGTGTAATCTAACAGCATTTTAAAATACGTATAATTTTGTAAATAATTGTAGCTATTGTTTTTCATCTTTTTATTTAACAAAAATTCTGTCATTTTTATCCTCTTATATGTTCAGTACAAATTGTATACTTTGCAGTAATATGTTAGAATGATTAAAGATTTCAAATTTATATTGCAATGCTAATTTTACTCTCAACCATTTCTTTAATATATCTGACGAAATTATATTTCTACTAAATTTGTGAATGACAACTAATTTGCAACAAAAAATATGCTCCAACTTTAAACAACTACTAGATAGTGACCGTCAAGATTTGACGGTTAAATGACTTGAATGTTTCATCAGAAAAATTCTTGAATTTTTAATTAGTTGCTTTTAAATTAATTATTGAATGACGAATTACGTGATGAATTTCTATATTGCATAAGTGATTCATATTTCTATAACGCGATAGATGGTGCTGTTAATCTAACCTATTCAATGAAGTGAAAGAATTTTAAGTTTATAATTTGCAACCAATTATGCTTGCTTTTTATCAGAAATTTACCTAAAAATACCGGGTAGAGAATTTATTTTTCTTACTACGGCTTTTTTTTTTTTTTTTTTTTTTTTTTTGAAAAAATAACAATATTTATTTTCATTTATTTATTTATTTATTTATTTATTTAAACAACACGACGATTAAAATCTGCCATTAATTTTATTTTTATCTTTCTCATTCTCTAAAAACCCAAATTTGAAACATGATGCACCTGACGATTTATAATATATATATTTTTTAATTACTTGGATTTTATTTTATATTTTTTTTATTACTTGAATTTTATTTTATATTTTTATACATTTTTTAAAATATTAAACCTGGATATCAAGGTAATTTCTTTTATAGCTCTTATACGAATATTTTCTTTCTTTCGCTTTTATTTTTTACGGAAAAGAATAACAAACTTTTCTTTCTGACACACACACACATATATATTCTTGATAATGGTAAAGAAAAATAACGAAAATTGTATATCAGCTCAATTTATTTAATTGATAATTACATGCAAAATATTTTAGCTTAAATATTTTAAATATAAAATCATTATTTTTTCAAAATATTATTGAGTGTTGAATTTTATTTAACTATAAAGCATTCAAATAATAAAATTAAAATTCTAAAACTCCTCTTCCTAATAAAATATGTCATTACAGAAATGAATTATCGACAAAAATACTACATTTTGCCAGGCTTGGGTTCGAACCTGCACCCGCTACAAAAATTCAGAGCTTTAGACTGTTGCGTTAACCCACTACGTTAGCGGGAACATGTTGTTGCTGCTTCTAAATTGAAGAGGTTAGGAAAACAGTTGACGCATGATTGTTTCGAATTTGAGATTTGATATTACAGAAATAGTTTTGCGTTTGAGTATTTGATACCTTACTTTTTCGAAGAAGTAGCTACAATTTAACATGCGAGTTTCCCAATCTTCGTGTGTAACTATTGGCAATTTATAAGACTTTTAGCCATAGACTTTTCAACATCAAATCACTGTGTTTATCTTCTGTATGTAATATGACCAAAACAATATGACACTCCCGAAATAAACCATATCTAACTCTTAATATCGACACAGTAAATTTTTGAATCGTTAATAATGCTGAAAGAGCCAAATAATATTAACTTTGTGAAAGAAAGAAAAGCTAGTTTACATTTAGATCGAATAGCAGACGAACTTAAAACAATTTCTACCTGTGATGTGATAGTTCAACTGAGCCAGTATCATTGCGCATGTGCAGCGCGTCACTCCAAAGGCAGACTTGTACTTATATACTGCGCATGCGCAACTGTAGAATTTTAATTTAAAATTACGGCTAATTAATAAAATATTTGAACAAACGAATGTACGATAACAAATTTGTGGCCAAATATCTTTCATTTAAAAAAAAGATTGGTGTAATTTGATGCAGTAGTTTCTTCTCACGGACTGTCGAAAGAAAACGTTTAGCGTTTTAAATATATAGATTACTCGGTCAATTTTAATCGTAGAATAACGGGAGTTTTCATGCCTTACTTGTCAGTGTAACAGGAAAATTTTACTAAATGTAACTTATAGGACCGGGGGACCGTATAAAAATTTAGATTCTGTAATTCTTCACTAAATTGTTTTTTCGCTTCAAACTTTTTTTATCTTAACTCTGCACCTAATTTTGACCCCTTTTGTAATTGAAAGTATGCATCTAGGATCAACGGTTGCGAAAATAAAGGTCGGTCAGGTTATTCATGGACACGCTGTATATATATAAACATTTTATTCATACATGTATAAAATATTATTTTTTATATACAAATTATTTCTGTTTATATATAAAAAAAATAAATAAACGGTTTCCTTACATTAAATAAATTATATATATACACATGGAAAAAATTGCTTGTGTATATGAAACAGTAAATAGGTTGCCATAAAATACGTTACCAAATTTATTTTTCTCGTCAAGGCAATTTTCTCTATTTCGCCAAGGCTACTATATCGGAAAAGTACCGAATTGCGATTATATTTTGTTTATTTCTATTTAACAAACTAGGGGGCTCGGCCCCCTACGAGCTACGCTCGCCAACCCCCGTCCTGACACCGCAGACTCTAAATGCGCGCTAATGTGATCGGCTTTAAAAAGATTTCGAAAGATTGAATTATAATTTAAAAAACAGTGGCGATCTCCCGATAAACGGATTTCTATTCATTTCTCTTTGATTGGGGAAATTTTTAACGCTAAATCCGCTGCGGTACTACTTGATTATCCCGTCGACTAATTTCGCCAAATTATATAAATCGCCAAACCACTCGCCAAATTGTACAAATTGATATAATTTTTATTTTAAATAACGAAAGAACAAATAAATTAGTACAACATTAATAAAAATACAAATAAAACGTCGAAATAAAAATAACTTGATGACGTAGACACGTGTAACAACATTTCAAACTAAGCTAATATAAAAGGAATTAAGTAAACAGAATCTTTGTCTCCCGGTATTTTTTAACAAAGCGAAAAGAAAGTTCTTTTAAATGAGACATTTTAAATTAATCGTTTTTAATCTGACGTAATTTTGACCAAACTATTCTTTCTCTTTTTAATATTCACGTGAAAATACTTGTGTTAGAAATGAAATAATATTTGCGCTTTCCTAAGAAAAATCGTTGAAAAGTATCCGCTCAAAATATCAAATAAATGTCTAGCGCAATCTCTAAATTTAAACCGTTTTGCAATATTATTCTGTGTTCGTTTTATGTAATAACTGTAATGTGACGTAAATATGACGTAATTTCTCCCATCTAAGACTTCTAACGCATGTTAATAAATTTATTATTTTACAAATTCCTTTCTCTCTTAAAATTCACGTGTAATTATAGTTATATGACGTAATTTTTAATAAGTTCCTGCTTTTTGTACATAATTATTTAATTCTAATTCCAATGTTTTTTTCTGTTTATAATAGTCACGTGTAAATAAATTTTTAATTTATTACACGTATAAATATTTTTTTTTTTTTATGCAAACATTATTGTTTCCGCTGTTTATACAGTTGGCAACAGTTTAAATTAATATCACTTTCTAAAATCTGTAAAAAATATCTCTAGAAATGCTGAAAATTTGAATTTAAAATAGAAATAAAACCTCAAAAAATTAGCCAAATTAAAAAAAGAAATACAATCTGCACACCAGCAAATTCTAACGCATAAAAAGATCTAAAAATGATTACATTCCCAAGTATAGTTTTTGCTGCTATAAAACTTTTTTAATGGAACGATTTTGTCCAACTTTAGCATTAAATATCTCTTAAAATAATTCTTCGATTTGAAAATTGTCTGCATCAGCGTGTTTATCAAATATTTCTCTATAATACCACCGATTTTCATATTTTTGTACGCAATATTTTTCTTAATATTAACGAAGAAAGACCTCCTGTCACAAAATATTCAAAACCGGCGGCGGCGGCGGCGGCGGTGACAGCGGTAGTTACTTTTTTTTAGAATAGAGAGACATTTTTGGAAAAGCATATAAAATTTTATTCTGCGTGAAATTACGTGACACCTACAAAACTCTGTAATCGAGATTTGGCGACCAACATTGCCCCAATTGAATGTGTTAAGGAACTGTATACGGTCAAATCAACACCTTCTGTTTGAAGGGTTTAGAGGCGAAAATTCTGTGTTTTCAGATTTTTCTGGTTCATTGTGCTTTTGTGAAATTTCATGGTTCTACGACTTTTAGAAGTACCTTAGTTATTTGATGATGGGAAGTGAGGTCAGTGACAAAAAAGCGCTTTTTCGGAATTTAATATTTCGAAAACTACTAAATACAGAAACATGAAATCATGGAACCTAGTTCAGTTTGATCATACGAACATGTATATAAAAGAAAAATTTCTGTATCTCTCCCTAAAACGACGTTATGAGCGGGTGAAAAGTGTGTCGAAATGGTTCAGGAAAAGGTCGGACGCACTGCCGTAATCCCAGAAAATCAAAATAAGTAGATTTGCAAGTTGGGAGTGAGCTTAGATGATTCATTCAGTATTGTTGCAATAAAATAAAAAAAAAAATAAAGAAGCAATTTTAACAAAGAAATTAAAACTTTTAAATTTGCTTAGGGGGTTTTGTTTGGGGAAAATATTAGGGAGTGGGCATTTACATACTATTAATCGGAAATCTGCCGAAATACGAAAGATTCTCACTCCTGTATTTGCCTTATTTGCTTGTAAAGTATAGATAAAGAAGGGTTTTTTTAATGATTAAAAAAAAACTGCACTATACCCCCCCCCCCCCATTAACTTCTTTTGCTTTTGAAAGAGGGGGGTGTACAATCGGGATTTTACGGCAGTTATCAGTTTAAAAATTTTACTTTCTTAAAATATTACTGATATCTATCTCCATTCAAAGCATCATATACATAACTGTTTTAGAGATGAGTAAGCCATCATTGCAAGTTTAGAACAATTGTACTAGAAAAATTTGCAAAGTTGTTCAAGGTAATACTTTTGTATTAACAATGCATAAAAAATACTATTATATAACGTTCAGTAAAATAATACATAACACTTATTGTATTTTAGAAAACATTAAATTTATTTAAAGTGCAATTGAACGTAAACGAGCTTGTTGCTCTTTATGTATTTGCTGAAAGGTGTGTTTGATGAAGTTTCAATATAAAATCAACTTTGTGTGAAGAAAATATCTTCTATTTCAGGAAAGTTATAGATAATGGAACTGACATTATTTCTCATTAACTGAAAGGAACAGAATAACAGAATGATTATTACTGTGCTGTTCATATCTGCCCGCAACTAGTCTGTTCATAAGTGCCTCACATTGCTGCTTCTGTTAAATTGATAAATCATTAACGTTTCTCAATTTTAGAAGAAAAAGAACCTTATCAAAAATATTTATTAGTATTCATAGTATATGTTAAAACACTCAAATTCAAATAAATGAATAAATAAATAAAGTTATTCACTTATCTACTTGGAACAAAGATTTTACTTTTGAGATCTAAAAACAGTGCTTTGGCTGCAGAGGACAAATAAAATGTCAAAGAGTTTCAAAAAATTTTTACCATATGTCTACAGGTGTTATCATTTTTAGTAATTTTTTTCAAATAAAAAACTTATAATAACTATTGAAAAATTGCGATGTTCACGTGTGCTCCCATCTCCCCTATATAATAATTGTTAAAAAAATAGTTAATATAGGAACATAACAAAAGTTGTATAACAAAGCAGTTTACTAAACTTAATATAATTAGCACTAGCTATATAATATGTATAAGGCGAGATACTATAATAATGCACAATTTCCTAATTCTAAAGATTAAAATTTTATTTAATAAATTCGACTATTACTCAATGTAAAAATCTTCATAACTTTTTAAAATGTGAAAATATATTGTTAAAACTCTATTAGATTTGAATAATGTTTAATTAGTGGTGAAGATTAAGCAATAAATATATCTCTGTAACGAATTTGAGACTATGTAAGATCTTTTTACTAAACAAAGGATATATACTACTAGGACTTTTCTCAGAGGGATTAGTCTGAGCGATATTACTGAGAACATAGATTTAATAATAACATGTGGAAACAAAGAAAATGAGATGTTATCTTTAATTGTCCATATGCTGCGATAAATTGAAATGATGAAAATAAACGAATCGTAGAATTACAAAATCTTATATATAAATTCGTATACACTGTTTTAAAAAAATGGGAAATCTAACCATTCAAGACAGCCATACATGGATATAAAATTGAAAGTACGCAATATATTAAAAGTAAAATAGAAAATGAAATACTAAATTACTTATATCGGAATTTTAACTGTATAAAATGATGTCAAGAGCATAATCAGACGCTCCGCACCAATTTGAATAACTTTAAATGACAAATATATGATGTTTAAAAAGAATGGACTATACTTTATATGGTGTGTGCTCCCCCGGAATAGTTAATATTGTACAATATCTGTTTTCCCGGATGCAATGAGGTTGTCGATAACATTTAAGGAATTCTCTCCTCAAAATCTAATATAGTATCAAAGTACCGAATACATAAACAGTGACATGCAATGCTTCGTTTGAGTGTGTTTTAGATATGCTCGATCGGATTTGAATGATGAGTGTATGCTGGCCACTACATATTCTGCACAAGTTGAGCTGTATTTAGCACGTATTAAATAAAAGAAATCGGCAATGATTACAACATAAAGTATGACACAAGATCTGAATATATCGTCTGCATAACTTTTGAGCTGTCAAAGTGTCATTTGAAGTAATTTACAAGTCCATACATATTTATTCAGCAAATCATGCAAGTTAACATACGCCAATATGAACCCGATTATGAAATTTCACCAGAATAAGTTAATATATAAAAAATCTACTAATGATAATTGAGAATATGACCTTATGATAAAATGTCTAGAAAAATGAATCGGATAAAAAATTCATATCACATTTAAAACGGCACTTCCCTCTGTTACTGGCCTTGGCGAGAGAGAAAAGCCCAGAGAAGAAACACTTTATCAAGTACTTTCGGGCAACCTACTCACTGTTTCATACAGGTCTTCATTCAATATTTACACAATTTATTTAATGCTAGGTGGGTATCTATCAGTTTTGTTTCATTTAAATCGCATGTTTTGCGGAGGAAATGCAGCATTATGAAATATTTAAAGTTGCTGTACCTAATAATTCCAAATTAATGGTAATTGAGATCGCTTTCCGTTAATTTCATCTTTTTAAATTTTTTAGAAACCATTCATAGAGACAATTGTATATTTTAAAACTAACCCGAAGCAAAATTTCAAGATTTTGGGCTCAGCAGTAACACAGAAATAGAAAATTTTTGAAAGTTTTTTGTTTTTGCACTGTTTTATGTAGCGACATTTTTAGAAATTGTTCTATTGCGAGAATTTACGTCATGATAAATACAGCCATGTCAATTTTCATGTTTATATTCCTAACAATTCCATGTACTTCGTTACTTAGATCATCTTTAGATGTTTTTCCGCTTTGTTTAGTCTTTCTATTTTTTAGAATTCGTTCTACAACGAGCATTTACATCTTATTAATTACTACCATGCCAAAGTTCTAGTTGCTAACCCCAACAGTATCCCAAAAACTTCATTATTCCAAATAAATCCTAGTTTAGAACCTTTCTAGAAATTTTTACGTTCATCCGTCAAATTGAACCTTTTAGAGAGCGTTCATTACGAGTATTTATATCTTAAAAGTAACTACCGCACCAAATTTAAAGTTTCTAACCCAATCAATATCGCAGAAATCACATTTTTAGAACTTTTTTGCTCCTGCAGCGATGTAGGTTCTTGCACTGACATAAAATAGTCTTTTTCCGGAGCAGAGATGGCCACCAACATTTTTTTAAGTTGGCTATGTAGTTTCAGAGATAACACCTCAGAAACGTACAAGCATTAATAATATTATATACTTTATAATATTATAACGCTTTATAATATTAGCATTAGATGTACAGATACAAAAGCCATTTATCCGTTACAAACTAAAGTGCCGGCGTTGCCCAGAATTGGAAGGATGTTTGTTCTGAAAAATCAATTTCAAAATTTAACATACAACACAAAACAAACATTAAAAAAAGCAGTCGAAATGTTGTATGAATGAATCATATGAAAACGCTACATAAAAATGTATAAATGTCTATAACAGACGCAAAAGAATACAGCTATAAATGAACTTATTTCAATTTATAATTGGAGCAATAATGTTAAAATAGGCCAATAATTTCCCTAATCGGGTTTTTATCATGCTTCAATACATTTTCCACACTCATATGACGTTATACTATATCCACCACGTCCTTTATATTTCCAATATGACGTAATATTTTCCTCTTTCACGAGGAAACCTTGAAATAGAAAAGTTATGAAATTTTATTAACTTTCATTTAAATTCGTCAAACCATTTATTTCATTTTCATATTTCACGTGAATATCTTGCAATAGAAAAGTTATGACGTAATATTCACCTTTTTTTACAAATTCATCAAACTATTTATTTCATTTTCATTTTTCACGTGGAAATCTTGCAGTAGAAAATTAATTGTTGTAGTAATAATTTTATTGTATTTTTTAATTGTTGGAAACTGCTATAACGAAAAATGTTTAAATTTGATAAGAAATTGCTGTTAAATTGGTGGTTTTTTATTAATTAAAAATTCACTATAAATTATTTCGATTCCGGATTACTTTAGTTGCCTCGGCCATGTTTTAATACCCATGTCCGTTTCTTTTCACAATTTTGGCTTCCAAATTGTGGATTTTTATAAAATTACAAACAGACAGATAGACAAGTTTTCATTTTTATATATCTCTCTATTCTAAAAAAAGTAACTAACGTTGTCACCGCTGCCGCCAGTTTTGAATTTTTTGTGACCGGAGGTCTTTTCTTCGTTAATATTAAGAAAACTATTGCATACAAAAATATGAACATCGGTGGTATTATAGCGAAATGTTTGATCAACACGCTAATGCATACAGTTTTCAAATCGAAGAATTATTTTAAGAGATATTTAATGCTAAAGTTGGACAAAATCGTTTCATTAAAAAAATATATATATATATAGGAGCAAAAGCTATACATGGGAATTTAATCATTTTTAGATCATTTTATTCAATAGAAGATCCCGGTGTGCAGATTTCATTAATTTTTTTTTTAATTTAACTCATTTTTTGAGGTTTTATTTCTATTTTAAATTCAAATATTCAGCATCTTGACAGATATTTTTTACATATTTTAGAAAATGGTATTAATTTCAACTGTTGCCAACTGTATAAACAGCGCAAACAATAATGTTTGCTTCAAATAAAAAAAAATTATTTACACGTTAGTATTATAAACAGAAAAAAACCTTCAAATTAGAAATAAATAATTAGGTATTAAAAGCAGGCACTTATTGGAAATTACGCCATAAAAACTATATTTACATGTGAATTTTAAAAGAGAAAGGATATTGTAAAATAAATTCATTAACATGCGTTAGAAGTCTGAAATAGAAGAAATTGCGTCACATTACACTTATTATGCAAAATGAACAAAAAATAGTATTGAAAAACAGTTTAAATTTAAAAATTGCGCGAGACAAAATATTAGAGGTTAAATATTAGATTTTTTCAAAGTTTTATTATTTGTCATTTGATGTGAGGTG
Organism: Maratus speciosus; assembly: GCA_963932465.1. NCBI lineage: Eukaryota > Metazoa > Arthropoda > Arachnida > Araneae > Salticidae > Maratus > Maratus speciosus. The sequence goes on along the minus strand of OZ010799.1, from coordinate 241,408,788 downwards.
TTCAGCTATAAGTATGCAAATTTTCATGTCTCCAACATAATTAGGGGCTGAGTTAGAAAAATTGCTTAAAATACACAAGTTAGAGCCCAGAGGTTTAAAGAATAGACTTTTTCAAAATTTTATTATTTGTCGTTTGATGTGAGGTGTTCAGCTATAAGTATGCAAAATGTCATGTCTCCAACTTAATTAGGGACTGAGTTAGAAAATTTGTTTAAAATACAGAAGTTAGAGACCGGAGGGTTAAATATGACTTTTTCGAAGTTTTATGATTTATCGTGTTATCGCAAGTGTTCAGCTAAAAGTATGCAAATTTTCCTGTCTCCAACATAATTAGGGGCTGAGTTAGAAAAATTGCTTAAAATACACAAGTTAGAGTCCAGAGGCTTAAATATCAGACCTTTCTCAAAATTTTATTATTTGTCGTTTGATGTGAGGTGTTCAGCTATAAGTATGCAAAATGTCATGTCTCCAACTTAATTAGGGGCTGAGTTAGAAAAATTGTTTAAAATACAGAAGTTAGAGACCGGAGGGTTAAATATGACTTTTTCGAAGTTTTATGATTTATCGTGTTATCGCAAGTGTTCAGCTAAAAGTATGCAAAATTTCATGTCTCCAACTTAATTAGGGGCTGAGTTAGAAAAATTGCTTAAAATACATAAGTTAGAGCCCAGAGGGTTTAATATCAGACCTTTTTCAAAATTTTATTATTTGTCGTTTATGTGAGGATTTCAGCTATAAGTATGCAAAATTTCATGTCTCCAACTTAATTAGGGGCTGAGTTAGAAAAATTGCTTAAAGTGCAGAAGTTAGAGACCGGAGGGTTAAATATGACTTTTTCAAAATTTTATGATTTATCGTGTTATCGCAAGTGTTCAGCTATAAGTATGCAAACTTTCATGTCTCCAACTTAATTAGGGGCTGAGTTAGAAAAATTGCTTTAAATACACAAGTTAGAGCCAGAGGGTTAAATGTTAAACCTTTTTCAAAATTTTATTATTTGTCATTTGATGTGAGATTTTCAGCTATAAGTATGCAAAATTTCATGTTTCCAACTTAATTAAATTAGGGGCTGAGTTAGAAAAATTGCTTAAAATACACAAGTTAGAGCTCAGAGGGTTAAATATTAGACTTTTTCAAAATTTTATTATTTGCCGTTTGATGTGTGGTGTTCAGCTATAAGTATGCAAATTTTCAAATCTCCGACATATATAGTTTCTGAGAACGGGCACTGTGACAGACGGACAGACAGACAGACAAAGAAGTGTGACAGGTAGTGTTTCGTTAGATGAACGAAACTCTAAAAACATGCTGCGGATGACTGTAACAACATCCTAAAATTACATTACCATCAGCGATCTACCAATCCCGAATTTAGTTTATATTCGTTTCATATATTCTTATTCTTCTGTGTGGCCCTGTAAAATAACTATCAAAATTATATACAGTAAAACCTCTGAATAGAGGACACCCTGAGAATGCAGAATTTGTCCTCTATTTAGAGATGACTGCTACTGAGAGTAAAACATGTACAGTTATTTAAGAGTTGGTAATCGTAAAAATGTCCGCTAAATAGAGGTATCCGCTAATCGGGTGTGTCCGCTATGGAGGTTTTACCAGTAAAACCTCCAAATAGCTAACACCTCGGGAGGGCAGAATTTGTCCTCTATTTGGAGGTGTCCGCTACTGAGAGTAAAAAATGTACAGTTATTTAAGGGTCGGTAATCGAAAAAATGCCCACTAAATAGAGTTGTCCACTAATCGGGTGTGTCCGTTATGGAGGTTTTACTGCATAATAATATCATCCTTTACAAGAAAATTGCATGCTGTATGATAGACAGACAGACATCCAGAGAAAGTTAACCTCCGGAGCAATAAACACTCATGTCTTTTGTTTTAATCATCCACAATTGTATGTCATACAACAGGCCAGATTTCATACAACAGGCTAATAACAAATAATAATATATGGAGTACTGTATTATTATTTGTTTGCCCACCAAAACTGATTGCCACGGGTTGTTGCAAGGTTTGTGATCACGTGGTTGAAACTGATCTCTTCGATATTACTGTGTGCGTATTTTTTTTATTTGCTCCATGTGTTCAAACCAGTTGTCTACGAAAACATCAACCGGTGAAAGTGACGCACACCAAATTTCTGTGACGTATGCAGATAAATTGGGGTTTTTTATCAGTTTTTTCTATATAATTTTTAAACGGTTTGGAACTTATTTTTCATAGTAGGTGCATTCAGTAGGCGACCCTCATAGGTACCTTCTGGTGCAATCAGAAACGAAATCCGACAAATATTTTTTGAGTTATGCTTGACGAAAGGTTTTTATTAGGCTTTTTTTTTAGTAGGACATGGCGTTAATATCCATCGTAGTAGTAATGTGTCCGGACAGTAATATTTCGCTGAGTATTAGCCTTCGCTTCGCTCAGACAATTAAATTAGATGCATTTGTGCAGATTTTGTTGTCCAATTAAAATACATAATAAAACAACAATTAAGAATTTAAGTACCTTTCATTCATTTCTTAAATTTTGAAACTATTAATTTTAACTCTCACACCAGAAATTGTTTTTAACTTAGATTATAACAATATTATATGCTCTCAGTTGCTTCAATCTGATGGAAATTTAAACAGTATTTCAATTAACGCTAATCGATGAGATAAGCGTAGTTAAAACAAAATTGGCTGAATGTCTGCTTTGGTCTTGGTCCCAAAGCGGTTCCAGGAAAAGCGACGACATCTCTATGGGACGACGGGCGCGCTGAGTTTCTTACACTAGCCGTTGGGGGTTCAACTGCAACTCGATTCCACGGCTCTTGAACTGCTGCGCAGTGCAGAGTTCTTTTTATCTCGGGAGCCATGAAGCAACTTTGCTCCGGCAACTTTCGAATCTGTTTTGCTCTGTTCCGAAGTAGTATATATAACATAACACTTAAATTTTATTACATACTGATTAATAATCAAATGAACATTGATTAAAAAGCAATAACTCCTAAACTTAAAGTATTTTTACGTTAGAGCTGTAATTAAGTTAAACAAAATTGAATTATAATTAAGTTAAGTAAAATTTAATTAATATTTTTATTACATAAATTAAAATTTAATTTCAATAATTAAATTAATTTTTTTAATTCATATAAGCTATTTTTTAATCATTAGATACACATTTATTAAAAAGCAATAACTCCTAAACTTAGATGAAAAATATTTTCATGTTAGAACTATAGCGACACAGAAATACCAAATAAAGTTTTTATCTTAAGCATTATCCTTCTGTATTAATTTTATAGTATTCCTGTTACCAGATACTGGTTCATCTTTAGTTATACAGTATTTTCTGTTTACTTTTTATAATTTATAAGGCGTGAAAAATATGAATGTTTTTACAAGAAAATATTTGTTGTAAATATTAATCCCATATAGTAAATGTTCCATTGATTTTCTGTTTACTTTTTATAATTTATAAGGCGTGAAAAATATGAATGTTTTTACAAGAAAATATTTGTTGTAAATATTAATCCCATATTGTAAATATTCATTGAAACAAATTGTCGAATGCATTAAATAATATATATATCCATTATTTCAGAAATGGATCTCTCTTAAAACATTCGTATTCTTCACGCCATTATAAATTATAAGAAGTAAACAGAAAATATTAAAAACTGAAAGAAATACATAATGAGATTAGTTATCAAAAATTTAAATATTTCATTAATCTGAGTTTAATCATAGCAGTTAAATTTCTAATTGTCGTTACCGTTGTACTGCCGCGCGATAAATGAATCGGTCCGTGAAAGCAAAACCAAATCCCTCGTGGAGTGCCCCGCCCACTACCGAACAATTTAGTTTACAGCACGGCCACTAGTGGTGCTGTTGCGCTACTTTGCGGCATCATTTAACATGGAAGTGTCTTCGCTTTCCTATATAACCGCTTTGGTTGGTTCCATCCACAAGATGGCGTAGAGCACATCTGTATCAATTTTGCGCACAATTCCAGCGTTAAGATTGAAAGCTAATTATAAATCATGGAAGTAAGAACTAAGACGGAAGGAAAACAAGCGAAGCGTATATTTGCATTGGATCTTTCCTGCTCGCTGTTTGCCACCGAATTTTTTCATTCATCGTTAGTACCCATGAGCACTTGCGGGAAAGAACGGATATTAGCAAAGTCCATTGGACAGTAAGGTTATCACTTAGCGTTAGAAGGGTTGCAACAGCGGGTTTCAAGCAGTTCGCCAGCGTAAAATCCCGACTGCCCTGCGCGCTTCAGAGCTAATCCGGTTGCTCGCCTTCCTTCTCGTGCTTGTATATGCTATAAATACACTTTTGGCGACACTGACCGGTAATTTAGAATCATGATCGGAAATACGAAGCGATACACCACCACACCACAGCAAAGCAACAAATACCATTTGATTTTGAAAAAATTCTTGCATGGGGTTTACTCTATTTCCTGTCTTTTTCCAGAATTCTGAATCGGAGAAGAGAATTTTGTTGAACATAAAAATAAGTGTGCAGTATAACTTCGTTACAAAGAATGTCACTTTATTGAATTTTTCATTTTAACAAATATTATTTAAATTTAAAAAAAAAAAAAAAAAAAAAAAAAAAAAAAGGTCACACTGTTACTTTGTACATAATTTTCTAGATATAAAAATCACTAAAAAGGTTCAAAACCAGTTCGCAAACAAATGTAATCAAAGGTTATTTATTCTTTCAATATTAATTTTATTGGTTTATTTCTCCTTTTAATTGTATGTACATTTCAAGACCTATTCTATACCTCTATTTCAAAAGTACAAATTGACACATTGGATTGGTATAGTGTTAAAACCATATTCTCTTATTTAAGTCAGGTAGGAGTTTAATCATTTGTAAGTTTTATAATGTATAAGTAAAGCACTATTTATATGATGTCTGTAAAGAAACCATTTCAAAAATGCAAATTTTCCAAAAATTGTTGAAGTTTTTTGGGTGAAAGGTTTCTACCTGCCAAATTTTCTTGGGCAAGATTTCCAAATTTTAGGTGTAAAAAAACTGGGTCCTCTTTTTAGAAATGACTTATTCAATGTATTTAATAGAAAATATGTTTCTTTTGCATTATTTCACATTTAAAACTTGTTTTGTTATTGGTTTTACATACAAATGTTCTTTGATGAATAAAATAATTAAAACAAATTAATGTAATTTATATTAAAAATTGTAATGAATCACTTTTTTGTATGTAATGTTTGTATGTAACGTTTGATATGTAATGTTTAAGAATTTAAAATTTGTCTTTGTGTAATTTTTAAAGGTCGCGTGTATTTGCAGTGTTTTAAAATAACTCCATTTAAGGAATAACCAGACAAAGAACTTTTTCGATAGATTTAGCGAATTCGTTTAATTGTGGTCCTAATGAACTTTCTTAAATAAACAGAATTACTTTTATTTTTTAGCCTAAAACAACAAAATTCAAATCTCGTAAACTTTGCTCCACCCTTTTTTAACCCCTTAACGCTCGAATTACATTACGGTTGAATAATTCAAATTGCTTATTGTCACCACTTTCATGAAAATTCACCTTATTTAATGACAGTAAAAACGGTACCAAAATATACCCAATTTCACTATTTTATAAAACTGGTGGGAGTCAAACAATTTGAGTAAAAGGCACAGCCCGAGAATATGACGGGAGCGAGAATTAAGGGGTTAAACAAAATCTTAGCCACACCCATCGTGATATGTACTTCTAATATTGAACATAATTTTATTGGTAATAATTTCAGAAGCGAGATATATTTAACTAACTTCCTGGTGTGAACATGCGGATGTGGGGTTGAATAAAATTTAGCATGAAAGATATGTGAATCGCTTCTGAATTCATTTTAGGTCAACTGGAAATCGAAGTCGAAAAATATTTTTAAAGTCCAGCAATCCGACCCAAAGCTCAGCAAGTTAAGGGAAACTGGTTACTGGAATCTTATCTAATAACCGAAATAAAAGAATACTTTTTTAATTAATGTACAGAAACCTTTATGTTTTAATAAAAATAAAGTTTTACATTAATTATCTACTAAAGGTGCAGTCGTAGAAAAAAAAGAGTAAACACACCCTACTAACTCCTCAACAAATTATCGTAGACGAAAGTTACTGGTACCGAGCGATTGGAAATAAAGTCTACTTTTAAATGATGTATATAAAATTTGCTTAGGGGGCATCTACATATTAAAACGAATCCAAACTTCATTTTTTTCAATGGCAGTACCCAATTTTAACGAGATATTTCAAAACTTCGGTTCAAACTATGCCTAGAAACCAAATTTCAAGTCACTTGAATGATAAGTTTTTGAATTATAAACATTCAAAATTTAGTGCTTCTAATGTTAAATTACATTTTCATATTTTTATTTGTATCTCCTGAAATTATACTCCTAATGTGCTAATATTTTGTGTAGCAATAATACTAATATACTTAAACATAAATGCGCTGAATTTGCAATTTTGATAATTTTATGATATGAATTATGAAATTAATATTCGAAAAAATTATGAATTGCAACCTACAATTTTTTTGATGGATTTAGATTTATTAAGTCCTGCTTTATGGAATCCAAAATTTCACATTTTTCTTCGAAGTAGATTTCAAATTGTGCTTAAAAAACAGAAAAATGATGGTTTAAGGCCGTTTATGATAAAAATGACTAGATGTTTTGAAATTTCGTCTACTCTCCTGTAATCTAGCAGGCTTCATTGACTGCTTGAGTGGCACTTAAGGTGCCTTGATCAAGAAGGGGGCTCTCTCGTTCAACAATCAAGTATCGAATTTCAATTTGGATACAGCCCTTAAAATACGCTAGTTTTAAAATAATTAATTTCTCGGAAACTTATTGTACGAATGGCATAAAAATTCGTTTTGGGGCTAATTGAAGGGTGTAGAGTTCATTTATGATGTCAAAATTGGGTATTGCCATTGAAAAAAATGAAGTTTGGGTTCGTTATAATATGTAGATGGCCGCCTAAGCAAATTCTTATACATCATTTAACAGTAGACTTTTTTTTCCAATCGTTCGGTACCAGTGACTTTCTTCTACGATAATTTGTTGAGGAGTTAGTAGGGGATGTTTGCCTTTTTTTTCCACGACTGTACATACGTATTAAGAGAGACTTGAACATAATTCATATAATATGTTACCCTTAATCGTCGCGCCCGATACATTCACGGGCAAATTGCACGTGAAAAGAAACCCGCTACGATTATGGGATTTTAAAACGGAAAGAATTTGTTCAAACAAAGACATACAATTATTTTCTTAAATTTAAAATACTGTGTGTTCCTGGATGGTAATTTTGTTTTTACGTACAAATGTCCTTTGATGAATAAAATAATTAAAACAAATGGGTATAATTTATATTAAAAAATATAATAAATCCCTTTTTTATAAGATATTTAATGTTTAAGAATTTAAATTTCGTCTGTGAAATTTTTAGTGGTCACGTCACATGTATTTTTTAGTTGCCTTCGTGCAGTCTTTGTACAGTATTTTAAAAGAACGCCATTTAACGAATTTCCAAATAAAGAACTTTTTCGATAGATTTAAGACAATTCTTTAAATAGTGGTCCTAATGTACTTTCTTAAATAAACAGAATTGCTTTTATTTTTTAACCTAAAACGACAAAATTCAAATCTCGTAAATTTTGCTCCACCCCTCTTTAAATAAAACCTTAGCCACGCCCGTCGTGATATGTACTAATATTGAACATAATTTTATTGCTAATAATTTCAGAGGCGTGATATCTAGATAATGGAGAAAGCCTAGACACGCAATTTTGACGTCACCAGTAGTAGGGACGATAGCAGGGATAAATCTAATCTAAAGTATAAATAAAATTGTCATTGATTTTTCAATTCCGATTACATATCTCTTCAGATATGACTAAAATTTTGCATATTTTTTTTAAACTAATTGAATATTCTAATTTTAAATTAAACATTTCATTTTTTTAAATACATTTATACAAATGAAAACTTAGAAGTGAATTTAAAGTTTAATTCTAAATCTTATTCAAAAATTGTCTTTCCTAAAATTGAGAGTTTGGTTTAAATAATTATTTGTAAAACTAATTCCTTATGAAAATAAACACAAACATATTAAGAGGTTTAAGAAATAAATAAATATGTAAAGGGTTAAAAGTATGACACGCGGAAAAAAATATAAACAAATAAATAAAGTTTTAATTAATGCTACACACTATTTTTATCCCATCGAAAATATCTTAATTTTAAAATATTTACTTTTACTTATCCAAACTTCCTTATAAAATGTATACATGTACACATTTTACAGTAATGAAAATATATAAACATTTGTTTTGCTATTTTAAGTTACATACATTTATCGTTTCACGCAAAGGAAAATACAATAAAATCAGAGAAAATGAAATCTGTCTATAACAGAATTCTTTCTAAAATGAAAAATTTTCATGCTTCCCTTGAAAAATATAACATGCAATTAGATGTATTAAAACGGGAAAGTGCTTTAAAAGTAAATTTTTAACTTTAGTAAATAATGTTAATTCGATTATATTTACACATACTTGAATTCCTTATTCTGTCTTATTAAAATATAATTCAATAAATAGAATATATTTAAGGGATTGTTTTTAAAATGCGACATACATATACAAAACAAAATATTTTTTTTTTCTTTCAAATTCGAACAAGAAATTAGATTATAATACAATTTTTATTCTCAAGTAACAAACATTATGAACAACAAAATCTATATTAAAAAGCAGAAAAACCAACGTTTAAAATGCACAAATAACATATGAAAAGCAGTTATGCTGCTTTTCATATGTTATTTGTGCATTTTAAACGTTGGTTTTTCTGCTTTTTAATATTGTTGCACAAAGGCTTTATTTGCTATTTTTAAACAAAATCTATATGCCAAGCTTTATTACTAAAGGTGTACAAACCAAAGTTAAATTTTTGTAGAAAATTAAAATAACATATTTTAGTGAAAATTTGATGTTATTTATAACATGTCTCAATTATTTATGTTAATTTCCTAGCCTGATACATAAAAATGAAAAATATAAAAATAATATATCAAATCCTGTTATGAAAATGTTTTACAACTCAAAATAAACATTTTAAAACATTGCTTAGTCCACTAAATTCATTTTAAACTTAATGATTACAGCTTATATAACTAATGCTTGATGATTTAGTTGTATTTTCTTCCCCCAAATTTATTTAAAACTTGAAATAATACAATTTGTATTGTAGCATAACATGATCAGCTTTATTTGTTAACAAAATTACAAAATGATGTTCAGAAACAATTTATTTTTACTTATATGTTTTAAAAACTCTATATTTACTCAACGGTAAATATCGTTAAAAGATTTGCATTGTCACTTTTAAATATATAATTTTAAAATTATTTTAAAATACTGATGGCCTCTCAGCTAGTTGAACTTTATGAATGTTTGAAAGAATAAATAAAATAAATAAATAATTTATATTAATCCAATTAAAAAATATATATTGAAATGGATAATTTTTAAATACATTCTAACAATTTATTTATTTATTTTAACAGTCAATAAGAAAATATATGATTAATTCAGCCAAGATTTCGTGTTTACGAAACTTTGTAGTAATATTAACAGCTAATGATCGTCTTATAAAATGAGTAAAAGATTTTTGAAAAAATTATTTCTTATAAAAAATAGTGCGATTTTATTGATCACAATTTTATGCCATTTTTTACCGCCAAATATACAGATTATAGATCTGTCATTAACTAATTCTCTACATGTCATTAATTTGTAACTACTACGAAGTTGTAAATTTACATACAATCATTTGAAACATTAAGTATCAAATAAGAGTGAGAACTGTGTTCAAAACTGTAGCTTGCACCGCAAATTGATTTCACCAAAATATTAAAAAATGATCATCTGCAAATTTATGTTATTACCAAATGTCAGCAAAATGCTAAGAACTATTCCATTAAAGACAATTAAGAAGTGTAATTTTGTACTAACTTGTAATTTAAATCATTCCTTTTGATTGACGAAAACTCATTTGTATTGCGATACAAAAAATTAGTATTGTATTGTATTGTATTGATGTCGGCCAATTATCTGCACGTGGGATATAGGCCCTAAGGGGGGGGAGTGCCTTCCGTGGAGGTCTTTCTAAGGGAACCTAACCCGTATTAACGCTTGGAGAACCAAGGTTCGAAGAAAACCACGAAAACTCCGAACGATTAGGCCGACGGGCGCGATTGGGATCGAACCCAGCACCTCCCGTCTACCAGCTTCGAGAGCAGAACCTCTCGGCCACTGGATACAAAAAATTAGAACTATGCATTTTAAATCTAAAATAAACATTATAGGACAACAATATAAAATTACGACTATGACTTTACATGTTATAACGAGTACTGATAGCATAATGAATTAAATTTAATAGCAAGTAATAAAATTTACATAAATCGTGTTCTTGATTTAATTATATAAAACAACTAACTGTATATTAAAATTAATTGTTAGTTTATTTGGAAGAAAATCGTTAACGTAGTAGTACCTAAATGTTTCGGTAAAAGCTAAATAGTATTGGTTTAATGATCACAAAAAGCTACAACTAATATTCATTAAGGAGGTTAAAAGTATAGTTTCCATTATACAATAAAATGCAACAGAAATAAATCAAGTAATATAAAAATGTGACGAATGAAGTCCAGGCCAGGCTCGACCTGGGAAAAAAAGAAGTCTGGCCCGACACGAATTTGCAGAAAAATTTAAGATAAGGGCACGACCCGGCTCTAAATGAGAGAAGACCTGACCCAGGCCGAGTCTCGTGGATTTAAACTGGAGCGACCCGTTCCGGGTCGCGCCGTGATCGAGCTCCACCCCAAGTCATTTCCAGTGAGGATGCATAATGCCGTTTTGCAAACCCTTTTTTGCCCAAGGGGGGGGGGGGGCGATCGCCCCCTCCATTTCGTTTTGAATTTCAGAATGGCTAACTTTTGGCGAATTTTTAACACAGCAACCTTGGAGGGAGACATTGCTGTTTGCGTTTAAAACCAAGCTGCTTTTGCTTTAGTCTTCATATCGCTGCGGTAGTTTATCAAAAATTTTATCAGTTATTATATATTAAATCGGATCAGAAAGTATTTCGTATAAGAAAATGGATAATTCTATTTCATGTACTGTATGTAATCGGACTAAATAAATCTCTCTCTGTTTATTTTTATATATAAAAAAAAATCATGATTTTTATCAAGCCTGGGAATTATTAGGATAAAATTTTCAGGTGCACTTATTTAGATGATTAAAAAATGAAACTTCTTTTTTAATATAAAAAGTATTGTACACTTTAAATTATAGTATCTTGCTAATAGAGAAATAATGTGATAATTCTATTTCATGTACTGTATGTAATCGGACTAAATAAATCTCTCTCTGTTTATTTTTATATTTAAAAAAATCATGATTTTTATCAACCCTGGGAATTATTAGGATAAAATTTTCAGGTGCACTTATTTAGATGATTAAAAAATGAAACTTCTTTTTTAATATAAAAAGTGTTGTACACTTTAAATTATAGTATCTTGCTAATAGAAAAAAAAAAAAAAAATGTGATAATTCTATTTCATGTACTGTATGTAATCGGACCAAATAAATCTCTCTTTTATATATATATATATATATATATATATATATATATATATATATATATGTGATTTTTATCAACCCTGGGAATTATTAGGATAAAATTTTCAGGTGCGCTTATTTAGATGATTAAAAAATGAAACTTCTTTTTTAATACAAAACGTGTTATACACTTTAAATTATAATCTCTTGCTAATAGAAAAAAAAATGTTACACGAAATACGGCAATTTGAAACACAGCTTTTATATAAAGATAACATTAGATTATTGATAAATAGGGATTAAAATGTCATGATTTAAAAAATAAAATAAAAGTAAATAATTTTTAGTTTTTTTTTTTTTGTTGTTGTTATTAAAATCAGATATTTTAAATTTAAATCGGATTTTTATGATTTTTTTTTCCTCAGCGTTAAAACACTGAATAGATACCAAGAGTTTTAGGTTTCCAAAACAATTAAACCTTTAATTGCTAATATAATCTATGTTTTTACATTTTAAATAATAAAATTTAATTATTAGTTAGTAATTACAGAAATTATAAAAACTGCAAAATAGCAGTTTCATTAGTGAATAGCAAACAATAATGTTAAACACATTAATAACTATAATAAATACAATGTAACAAGAATGTAATACAATGTATTAAGTACAATATAACAATGTAAAACTATATTAAATACTAGTGATATTTACATTTATTAGAATTATCAGTAACTGAATTTAATATTAAAATGTTAACACTACTTAAAATTAATAATTATTAGTTACTAATTAGGAACATAATATAAATTTTTTTATGCTTTAATTACTAAAATGATAATTAAAAATTTAGTATTCATTCTAAAAGGAAAAGGGGGCAGGATGCTAGTTCCAAGAAAATGGCACTATTTCATGAGGAAATATATTAATAATGTGTTTAGTAACGATAAGAAAAAAAGCATATAATTTTTTAATATGATAAATAAAGTGTCATTAAATTGTAATAATTTTATAAATTAAAAGTTTAAAAATACAATTAAATAACAATATTTTTAATGACATCCTGTTTTTTCTCAAGAAATAAAGATCTATCATTTTTGTAAGGACTTGGTCACACAGATTAAGAAATACTGCGGTATGGGGAAGTTTTTTACAAAAAATCTCAGGCTACAACTACAGGTGAATTTCACTATTTTTTTTTAAAGGCATGGAGCATTTCAGGTGAGTTTTTAAAAAATATCCTAGAAGAAACAGTAATTGCAGGATTAAATAAAAACTGCAAATAAGTAATTTCATTAGTTAGTAGCACAAGTAACAAAACTAACAAATATTATTGCAGCTCGTTTTGCATTTGACCTACTGTTAATCGCTTAAATCTACAACAAATTACATTAGATTTAAATATAATTTTTAAATGAAATGCTTTTTATTCCTTTACAAACTTACTGTACTTAATTTTTTACAAGACTCAGGAATTGAGCTTAGAAATAATTATTTAAAGCTTTTTCTTTTCTTTTTTTTTCTTTTCTTTTTTTTTTTTTTTTTGTTTGTTTATTCATAAGGCAAAATACCTGTAGAAACTTTCCAAATTATATGAGGTAATCTTAGATTTTAATACTTGTATGTCAGTTTAAACATTTAGAAAAATTGTGATTTTAATCAACGATTTAAAAAAAAAACAGTTGATTAAAATCACGATTTAATCGCTGATTTAAATCAACGAATTAAAATCGTTGACACACTATTGAGAAATCTAAAATTTTTATGCATGTAGGGATGAAAAAAATCTTTTTTTTTTCCTTGCTTTATTGTAATATTCTCCCTTCTTACAACACAAAACTTTTAGATATTGATATGCTAAGAAATTTATTCCCTTGTATAATGATGACAATTTATCTGATAAGAATATCTAAAAATTTTATGGATATAGGGATTAAAAAATATTTCATGAATGTGTCAAAGCACTCAGCATATTGCAGAAGACTTGAAAGAATAATACAAGAAAAAATATTATAAAAGTTTAATAGACAAGTACATATATTTTTAAAAGTGTTCTACATTTCTTGTTAAATTTCCGATGGATAATTTCAGCTGATTTTAATATATCATTTATCTTTTACAATGTGGCCGCTCCTCCGGGTGGTTCCGACCCGACCCCTTGAGTGGGGGAGGTGACCGGAAGCTCGGCAGAGTTCGTTGTGTACGAATGCGAGGGGGCCGGATGGGGACGATTCGCCACCTCCTCGAGAGGCTCATCTCCGACAAGCGTTGAGCACGGTGGCCACGGTTAACGGACGTTGTGCATGGGTGCAATGCCCTTCGGTCGTCCGCAGGAGGCCGCACCCCCGGCAGCCGGGTTCTCTGGCCAAGCCGAATAGCGACGCTCCATAGGTCGATCCCGGTGCCGGTCTAAGGGCCGGACGGTGTCGCCGGGCAAAGACTAGCTAAGGCGATAGGACCCCATCCACCATTTGACTAAGAGGGAGCCTGAAGTATGAGTGAGGGCTTTGTAGTGGAAAGTCCTCGGTGCTCGCGGGAACGCCATGCAGGGACTCCCGGAGCAACCGAAGGGCGAGGGTTACGGACAGCGCCCAGGTTACTTTATGACTTGGGTGGCTCATCCCTCCGAGGACCTCAGCTGGAGCAGTTGGGAGCCGACCCTAATGGTGGTAGGGTTTGGCGGTGCCCCCGTTGACCAAGGAGCGGTCGCGTGGGGAGGCCAGTATGGCTCTGGTTGCCACATGTCGTGCCGTGACCCATGGGAGGGGGTCGGCCGGCAGGTCCATCATCGAACGCTATTCCCGCAGGGAAACGGGCCGGAGGCTCGCCGGTAACGCGGCGGCTCATCGTGCCTCAGGTGAACTCTTGGTCCGATCCAGGTCCTCCGTGTCTATGCGGTACCGGAGTTTTTCTCGCCTGGTGATGAGGACCTAGAGGTGTCTCCACCTAACTTTCGAACGCACTAACAAAGGTAGCGGTCGGTCACTGCACGGGGTCAGTGGCCTTCGGGCCTGGGTACCCTCGACGGCCGTGAGGTAAGGTAGTGGCGGGCGGGCTTCTGTCGGCCTCCGCTGGCTTCTCTGTCCTAGGATGGAGTCGAGTCGGTGGGAGCTGGCGGGACTCCGTTCCGTCCAACCCCCTAGCGAGGCGGAGTCTATTCCGTCTAGGTGGAGCTTTCCGTGCCCGCCTGGGGTCGCTAACGGCACCTAGTCTGGGCCAACTGGCTCCCGGCGTGATCCGCGAGGGGTTCCATCGGTTGAGCCGGGTGGTTTGGGCGAAAAGCCAGGAGCTGGGTCGCTTTACGGCCGGAGGGATTTTCCCCGTCCTCCCTGGTTTTCAAGTTAGGGCCCTTCAATAACTTTCCTATCGGCTGGCCCACAAAAATGTCTCTGCCGGAAAATGGTATCTGGTCTTGGGGGGCTGTCCGTAAATTAAATTCGGGTCGGGAAGCCTCGGTTCAGTCCGTGGGCCCAGCGTCTTTATAGGCGTCTGGTTCCTGCGATGGCTTGCGGGGTCTACCGGCTCGAGTAACCAAGTTTAGGGACCACTTGGTTTTTCTAGCTGGGTGGTGAGGACTATCGTAGCGATTGTTCACCAACTTGGGAATAGTCGGCGTGACGTGCGTTGGGCAGTGCGTCGACCTGACCGGAGTTTGCGTGGGGTTCCGCTCTGTTGGAGCTTGTCTGGCGGCGACCTTCGGGACGCGCCGCGGGGCTTGTTTCACGGGTGGTTCCTTGCGTCGACAAATGGGCCTGAAAAGGGCCTGGGACCGGAAGATGAACACCTCATCTTATCTTTTACAATATAAATAGACTAGCAGCCTAACGCCCACTACGCTGGTCAGTTTTTTTAAAGAAACCTTGAATCAAACGAAATATATCTGTGAATTTGATCATTCGTTTTAAAGCATTGAAAACATCAGATTATTGGTGAAAACAATATGAACGTTATTACGCTACTATATCGTTTGAGCCATACAAAATTTAGGCTGTTAAGGGCCAACTTCTTTCGTTGATCATTTAGTGTAGTATTCGGTGAAGAACGATAGAACAATATGTAATATACTAAAAGGATTCATGAAAAATTATCAGTGCAAATCTCATTAGAATCTGTTAATTGGACATACTGAAAAGGCTAATCGTTCATAATTTAGTTCGCCTGCGTCTAGAACATTCAGCCTTAATTCTATAATCAAGCAACCTGACACAAAGCGAATGATATGTGCTTTATACTAAAACATTCACTGAAAAATTAACTAACCGAGCAAGTTTCATCGAAATCCACTTATCAGGATCTTTTAAACTGGAAAATGTACCGATACATTTCATAAAAAATAATATAATTAACAGTTTAAATCCCGTGAAAATTCATTCAGCGGAACCTAAAAAAAAAAGCCAATCTTTCGAAATTGGGTTCATCTGATTTAGATCTTTACCCATAATTATTTAATTAAGCAACGTAGAACATTATATTTTATACTAACATCTTTTCTGTAAACTATCTAACTAACATTGTAAGCACCATCAAAATCACTTCAGTAGAAGTAAATTTAAAAGCGGCCGGAATGAAATTTCTCTTTGCATTTTATATACATTGAGATAGTTAAATATAGCTATCATAATCGCGTTAACCTGATTATATAGAACTCTCAGGGATGTAGGGGTAGGTATACGTCGCATCATTTCTGGATTTTTAAAGAAACTCTGCACAACTTCCATAACCATAGCATTCTAGTATACATCCTTTGTCTGTAGCGTATTATCCTCCAATTTTCTTTACTATACCACAGAGAACTTTTTCCGCATAGCTTCGTAACTAAACAATTTTGAAAGATATGATAAATATTGAAAAAAATCCCTGAAATATTATCTAACTGTGCAACTGTCATTAAAATCCGTTTAGTAAAACTTAAAATCTTTCCTAATCAGTTCACCTAATTTTAGAACTCCCGTAACTATTACTAAGTAACTTGGAACGATGATTTTTAGATTAAACTATTTATAAACCAAATTTACTATCTAATTGTGTAAGTTCTGCAAAATTATGTTCAGTAGAATCTGAGTTATAATCATTCGGAATGAAATAGGAATTTACGCTTTACATATAGTAATAGAAGCCTTCGCCCGCTACACTGGTCGGTTTCTCCAAGCGAAACTTTAATCAAACGAAATATATCGATGTATTTGATCTTGTGTTTTATAGCAATAAATACATTTATCTCTAATGATCATCCGCGTTGCTGAAAACAATGTGAACGCCATTACAGTTTTATATCTTCTAATGTCTCAGACAAAATTTGGACTGTTATGAAGCAAATCTTTTAGTTGATTATTTATAATTCAATATAAAAAAGAACGGAAGAATAATATGTAGCATATTAAAATCATCCTTGAAAATTAAAAAATGCAAATCTCATCAAAATCCGTTCCGTAAAACCTTCTAATAAGACTAATTTTTCATAATCGAGTTCACCAGATAATACAACATTCAGCCATAATTCTATAGCAAAGCAATGTAGAACAATATGTGTTATATACTAAAATCTTTCCTGAAAAATTATCTAACAACAGTGCTAATTAACTCAGTAGAACCTTTTAAAAAGGCTAATATTTCAAAATAGGGTTCACTGATTAAAGAACTTTCGCACATAATTCTATATCTGAGCAACGTAGAATAATATGTGTTATATATGAAACACTTTCTTAAAAATTTATCTAACAATGCAAATCTTCTCAAAATCCATTGAAAAGAACTCCAGTTATAAGCGGTCGGACCGAAATTGCCCTTTTTATTTTATATTTGAAGTTGATAGTTAAATATATCTTTCATAATCAAGTTAACGTGATTGTAGAATTTTTAGGAATGTAGCATAGACTATACGCCGTAGACCTTCTGGTGTTTTTTAGAAACTCTGCACTCCATAACTATAACATATATACTCTCTAACATATACTCTCTGCCTGTAGATTTTATCCTACTTTTTTTTCAACTACACCACTGAGAACTTTTCTCATAGTTCCATAACTAACAATGTAGAATGACATTTCAAATATTGCAACAATCCCTAATATTACCTAACTATGCAACTCCAACCAAAATACATCCAGTAGAACTTTAAATAAAAGGTAATCTTTCACATTCGGGTTCACCTAGTTTTGGAACTTTCTCTTGCAATCTAATTTTCTGCAATCTGATTTGTTGCCAAGTTTGTGCTTCAGAAAAACTATAACCCAGAAGAAAACTTCGCTACAGAGAAGTACCATCCATGCAAGAAGTACCAACCATCCACAAAAAATAATCTAACTAACAGTGTACGTCCCATCAAAATACATCCAGCAAAACTCAAATTATAAACGGGTGGAAGGAAAAGCAAATTTGCATCTTTTATATAATTACAGTAGATGTATCTTTCATAATTGCGTTCACCTTTCTGTATAGTTTTTCCAATAGCTCTATAACTAAAACTAAGCAACGTAGAACACTGTGTGTAAAAAAAAAAAAAAAATGTTCCAAAAACATTACCTAACTAATAGTGGCATAGCCTATCAAAATATTATAAAGATTAGGAATAAAATGCAAATTTCCGTTTGAAATATGTAGTAGAAGATGATGATGCTATTTTCTGTAATAGAATTCATCATGGAGTTTTCGCTTCATACATAAACGATGCTTTCAACATTGTAATTAATACACCAATTGAAGAAGTATCCGATTACGGAAGATTAACCAGAAATTCCATGAACAACTAACCAAAGAAAGATGAATATATGGCTTTTGTGATAATTTTATGTTAGCCGGGCACAAGTAATAAATCAACAAAGATTGTTTCCATATATTATTCTTATTTTATTATTTTCATTCAAAATAAAAACATTTCACTCATTTCATTTATAATACATGCTTTACACTAATATCATTGAAGAAGATGAAAAGTAAAACAATAGGAAATAATGCCATAACTTAAAACAAAGAATTGTTTTTAATTTACATACGCGAAATGTAACTACTGCTATTGGCAATTTTAAAAATGCTAATGGCGATGTTTACATACGGATACGGCTGACATAAAAGTACCCATTTTTTCTTCTTATCCATAGGAGCAAGTGATAAATCGCGATGTATTATTTCAATTCCAATTTCTTCCATTAAAAAAAGTAATACTTACGCATTATTCGGACCATGAGATAGATCGCCAAAAATGGTTGACAATTGCCAATCTTGTTTATCGTTTGCCAATTACGTTCAAAAAAGTAATTTAACATTCTTAAATACATAACCTTGTTAAAAATGGCAAATTGTTTTAAGTAAATACATAAATAAAATATATAACATAAAACTACATACTATGAACTATAATAAATAAAAATTATAATAATAAAATTAATTTAAAACTATACTAAATAAACTATCAAATGGACAAAAAATAAGGGGTGCTGTAATAAATGTAATTGCCATGTTTGGCGCAGTTGTATCTGACATGGCCCGGATGTAAGTACCACAAAATTTTTAAAGTCGTACAAACATTGCTTTCATTTTTTAAATATTTTCGTTTTATAATGTTAATTTCTAAGTGGATCGCTTCCTTGTATTTTAAATAAATTCAATATTTTTTCTTCTTTTTTTCAAGGCTTTTGTATTTATTTATTTTTTTCAAACTCATATAGCTGGTTCAATTCTTTAACCAAACGATTTAACAAAAAGATTTAATTTGAATTCCTTCCGTTGCTACAGTAACAGATGTATAAGATGAATGAATATGGATGAATTATCACTTATAACGTTAGGTATTTCGAGGTTTTGGCGCCAAAGACATCGCCAAATTAGAAATATATGAAATATCTCGCAAACTATTGAGCTTAAAAGAATTTAGTTAGTACCATTCGATTCAGCATACAAAAATACACCAAAATATGTTATCAGTTGAAAAATAGCTATAAAATCAGATTTTTAAGGAATTTTTTAAAAGTTCGTTCGATTTTTTACCTCCCTTAGGGGAGGAATTTTAGAAAATCCTTTCTTAGCGGCACTCAATGTCATAAGAAGAATTTTTATCCCAAATTTCAAGACATTAGGTTCAGTAGTTTGGGCTGCGCGTTGATTAATACAAAATTCAGACTTTCTTTTATATATATAGATAAGTTGCCAATTGAAAAAACAAATTAAATTGTTAAAACTTTTTCTATTGAATTTTTATACAGTAAACTCTCTGTAAGGCGGAACTGTGTAAGACGGAAATCTGTCTAACACGGAAAGATTTTCAAGTCCCTGCGAATCCATAGACATAGAGTAAAATTTGTCAAAGGCGGAATATTGTCTACCACGGAAAATTTTCTCTGTCCCGATCGATTCCGCCTTAGACAGAGTTTACTGTATTTCCCTATATATGCATACACACATATATATATGTATATATTTGGTTAAATTTAATTCAAATCTTCATTTTTCCACACTAATCATTTTAATTTCATTCTCTTTTCGAAAGTGAAAACAATTCTTTTTTAACGGATTCTTTCCAAATGCTACTCAGCATGTGGGAATAGTGGGCATTTCAAAAAGCATTTGGCGATTCTTTTTGCGCTACACTGCCAAACCTGATTACCATCACAGGAAGGAGTAGTAGCGGATGGGGACAGCTTAATGCAACAATGTTAAAAAAGCGCCTGCATTATCGAAGAAGGGAGAAGGAAATCTCGTAGGGATTTCTTCAACCTGGTACGAAGCACAGGGGGGGGGGGGGGGGAATAATAATAATAAGCTTTTGCATTTTTACTGGCGCCACCTACCAAAAATATTTGAAAATAATATTAAAAACGAAATCTTTAGAACATAATCTTTCCAACATTGTAGTAAGGAATGTTTAAATAAGTAAACAATTATCTACAACTTTTACTTTTAAAATTTAAAAGCAGTTCATCTTTTATGTCATAATAATGTTATTTACTAATTAACTCATTTCATATAAATAAATTGATAGGGATGTGTATGTGGCGTTCTAACAGTTTTAAGAAAATTAGTTTCCAAGGGATACAATAAAATTATTATTTCTTATATTAAGCTAAATCTTTTGACTTCACTATCAGTCAAGGCTTTAAAAAACAGTAAATATGGCTTAACTAACATACACTTCTATAATTAAAATTTACATAATTTAATACTTGTTCCGTAAGTATAATTGTGCATATGAAGCTATTATTATATATAATACGTCAATGTGGCTCATTTTTTTTTCCTTACTTTAGAAAGATTTGAAAGCTGTTACTATTTGTTTTTTCTTTGTTCCAAATTTAACATGCTTCTTTGTTTGAAAAGAAAATAAAATAAAAAATAAAAATCCCAATTGAGAGTGCACAGTTCAATTTTTTTTTAAATTATTACGTTGAACTAAACATATTTTAATTTTATGATTCTTTCAGTTCCTATTTTATAGCAAATGTATAATGATAGCCTCTCATAAACTTTTTAACATTAGAATATTAATCATTATAATGCGTTCTCTTCAAGTATTAACATCTTAAATTATAATAAAAATATGAGAAAAATAAAATATAAACACACAATAAAATATAAAACAGATGGATAATTAAAGTACCAAGTACAAACGAACACCAACACAATCAAAACAACGAGCCAAAGCCGGCTAGGGATCTTTGGATTTTTTCCCCCATATCATTATGCAGTCGAAGTTTTAACATTGTTGCATTAAGCATTAAGCTGTCCCTATCCGCTACTCTTGCAACGAACAAACAAATAAAATAACCAACCATTTGCTTTTATTACTATTTTAAACAGTAGCTCTTGCATTGCAATTGATAACGCTACTGTTCTGACACGAACTGTACATAGTGTACATAGTATTCTTAAAAATTAGTAGTATGTTTCAAATACATTTTTTCATATAATATTTCTGACACGAACACTTAAAAAAAAAAATTCTAGTTGAAGTTATTCAATAAGATTACATAATCAGGCAATGATAATTCTTGTATAAGTTACTAGCAAACACCGCGGCTTTGCTCGCGTAATATTTGAAATATGCCAAGTTATATGTCTAATTTTTAGTAAAAGGTACTAACTAAATTTTTATTTTATTAAAACGTAATTATTACTTTTAGGAATAATTTAAAAAAATTGCTACTTAAAACACAGTTTGATTAAACATCATTGTTACACTGCATAAGGCAGAAATGAGACTTAAATTAATAAAACGAAATAAAACTAAATAAATAATAATTTAGAAAATATTTTGAAACTTTTATGCTCAATTAATACGCTCATTTCAGTATTCATTTGAAGTTTTGAATTTTTTAGAAACCATCTTCTTACATCTTAAAATTAACCATCATGTCAAATTCCAAGTCCTACCACCTCTCTCAACATAAAGGGCTATGTTGAAATAGGAACTGTCACCATTAATTTGCCAACATTAATTTTGAAGTTGGTTTGTTATTTCCTAATATTCCACAGAAACGTAATTTAGAAAGCTTTTAAAGGCCTTTTTTAGAGCGTTTGTTGTTCCTGTGAATCCCAGGTGGTAGAATCATCGGCATAAAATATAGCCTGTGTAAGATCAGAGACTGTTACCATTGATTCACAACTATTACTTTTATATATGGTTTATATTTTCTGAAATAGCGTAGAAATCGTAATTTAGGACTTTTTTAGAATGCTTTTCGCACCTCCCCTTCACTTCACCCCTTTTTAATTCGAATTTATTTTCGACAGTCCTTCGAGGGCATTTATATTTTATAAGTAACTACCATGCCATATTTAAAGTTTCTAGCCTTTTCAGTATCACAGATATCGCAATTTAGAAAGTTTTTAGCTACTGTAACCCTCTGGTGGTAGTGGCACAGACATAAAATATAGCTTATGTTTGAGCAGGTTCTATCACCAACAATTTGTTATTATTATTTTTTTAATCGGTTTGGTATTTGAAAAGATTACATAAAAATTGTAATTTATAACGCTTTTTGCTCACCTCATCTTTTTAAATTTGAAATTTTCTTTCGACAGTTCATAGAAAGCAGTTGCATCTTGTAAGTAAATAACATGCCATACTTCAAAATGTTAGACCCTTCAGTTATGCAAAAAACGCAAATTAGAAAATGTTTTGCTTTTGCAACCCTGAGATGGTAGTGACAACAACATAAAATATAACCTATGTTATAGCAAGGACTGTCACCATTGATTGGCAACCATTACTTTTGAAATAGTTTTGGAATTTCCTGAGATTGAGTAGAAATCGCAATTTAGAACGTTTTTAGAACGCTTTTCGCGCATTTTCACCCCCTTTTGAATTTTCCAATTTTTTGGAAACTGTTCTTAAACATCATTTATATGTAATACAAATGTATCTTGCCTAATTTTAAGTTGCTAGCCCCTACCAATCACAAAAATCGAAATTTGGAATGCTTTTTTGCTCCTGCAACGTTTAGGTGATAGTGATACCGACTTAAAATAGTTTCTATGTTATAGCAGAGGCTGTCAGCATCAATTTCTTAACATTACTTTTGAAATCAGTTTGATTCTTCCTGAGATATTGGTGACAAATCGGCATTTAGAACGTTTTTAGAACGCTTTTCGCTAATTTTGCTCCTGCATCTCCTCTGGGTTAGTGGACACATATATAAAATATAGCCTATCTTGGAGCAAGATCTGTCACCATCATTTTAACACCATTATATTTGAAATCGGTTCAGTATTTCCTGAGATTGCATAGAAATTGCAATTTAGAACGTTTTTTACAACGCTTTTTGCGCATTTTGACCCCCTTTTAAAGTTCGATTTTTTTAGGAAATGTCCTTAGAGATTCTTGATATCTTATAACTAACTACCGTTCTAAATTTCACGATTCAAGGCCCTTCCGTCACGCAAAAACCGCAATTTAGAACGTTTTTCTCCTGCACCCCCTTTGGGGTAGTGGCACCGACATAAAACATAGCCTATGTTGGAGCAAGGATTTTCACCATCATTTTGACGCCATTATTTTTTAAATCGGTTTGGTATTTCCTGAGATTGTGTAGAAACTATCATTTAGAACGTTTTTTAGAACGCTTTTCGCGCATTTTCACCCCTTTTAAATTTCGAATTGTTTAAGAACTGTTCTTAGAAATCCTTTATATCTAATAAGTAGCTGATACTTCAAATTTCATATTTCTAGGCCCTTCAGTAACACATAAATCGCATTTTTAGAACGTTTTTTGCTCCTACACCCCCTTTGGGGTAGTGGCACCGACATAAAACATAGCCTATCTTGGAACAAACGTTGACACTATCATTTTGACACCAATATTTTTTAAATCGGTTTGGTATTTCCTGAGATTATGTAGAAACTACCATTTAGAACGTTATTTAGAACGCTTTTTGTGCATTCTCACCCCTTTTAAATTTCGAATTGTTTAAAAACTGTTCTTAGACATCATTTATATCTTATAAGTAACTAATATTCCAAATTTCATATTTCTAGGCCCTTCAGTAACGCAAAAATTGCATTTTTAGAACGTTTTTTGCTCCTGCACCCCTTTTGGGGTAGTGGCGCCAACATAAGATATAGCCTATGTTCTAGTTGGGCGAACACCATCATTTTGATACCATTACTTTTGGAATCGGTTCGGTAGTTCCTGAGCTTATCTCCGACAAATAAACAATTTTTTCCTCTTTATAATATGAGTATAGAATAGATTTAAAGAATAGACACTTGTGAGAGCAGTTAACTTTTAAAAATGTGTATAAAGATTTTATTTTCTCAATCTTTCTGTTTAAGATATTCACGCCCTTTATTAAAAACCTATAGCTATACATGTACAATAGGGCGGAGCGTAAAAAACTTTTTTTCGAAATTCTTTTTCCGCTAGCGCGGAAAAGTTGTGGAATAGTCTCAGAAATATACTCACAAAATTTCAAAATAATCAATTAATAGCTTTCGGTTCCAGTTTAGGGTCTAAATATGCAATTTTAGCCGAAAATGTTGTAAATTTTCACAAAACAGTAATATTTTAAATTCCCGATTTTTTCTTCGCGCTAGCGCGGAAAATTGAAAGAGTATATAAGGAACATAAGCCCATAACTTTAGAGTAATTAACAAATATCTTCCTATTCCACTTTGAGGTCTAAATATGGAAAATTAGCCGAAAATGATGTAAGTTTTCACATTTTAGTGATTTCTATTATTTTCGATTTTTTATTCCCGCTAACACAGAAAAGTTGGACGAATTTAAAAGAAACATAAGTGCAAACTTTTAGAACAATCAATAAATATCTTCCGGTTTCTCTTTGGGATTTAAAAATGTCAATGTAGCCAGCACTTATGTAAAATTTCCCATTTCAGTGATTTTTTTTATTACCGATTTTCTCTTCTCGCTGGCGCGGATATGTCGGAAGGTCATATGAGAAACATAAGTGCAAAAAATTAAGGTTATTGCAATAGAACTGGCCCTAAAATGTATTGCGGTCCAATTGGAAAACATGCTTCAGAATTGTGAACATTTACCTGTTGTGGACTTTAAGAAAATTAACACCGATGTTCCTTCTGCTGACAAAACTGATCTCAGCACAGACCAGAAATACCTGCACGATATCTGCACTGTAGTGATAAATGGTTTTTGTCCTGAGAATTAGTACCACAAAGATCCTGGGAAAATGACAAGAGCTAACCGAATATTTGGAAAACAAATCAAGCTTCGTTTTATCTTACAGATGATCTGAAGCTAGTTGTGGATCGCCTCATCCAGAGAAATGGTTACTTTGGTCATGATGAAGCAATAATCCCTGCAATGCTTGTCGACCCAAACCAGAATGTGCGAGAACTTGCGCTACGCAGGATATTGAAAGCAAGGGGAAAACGAGACCCGTATGTTCCAAATTCCTGAACTTAACTTTAAAGTTAAATCTTACGTGGATCTCATAGACTGGCAGAATTGCCAACTAACGGAACCTCCGATTACCACTCACATGTTGAACGAAAACATAATGCAATTGAAAAAGTTTGGCGAATGTCCGGCATCGGCATTGGAAAACATAAACATCCGTACTGCCACACTCAATGTATTGAAACGGGAGTAAAACTGACAACAGAAGCTTCCCTTGCAGTCATCGGAGAGAATAAGCGTGATGGCTACATCAGATCCAGAATGGAGTCAAGGCGTGGCACAGCAGCATGCGAAGAGAAAAGTGCGCCCGGGGGAAAGTTACAATTTGGTGCCCCCCCCCCTTCCCAATTTTTCTTTGTTACAGGTGTCACAAAATTGAAAAGTGCAGAAACAGTAACAAAGTCTATTGAATACACATTTTGCGTTTATTTTGAAACTTTAGGTTTATTTTTAATTCAGAAACTTCAAAAAACTAAGTAACATAAAAGAAAATTGCACTTATATTTTGGAAAAGGAGATCTGGAAAATGAGGGTAGAAAAAAATTATATAATAGTACAGTATAACAGTTTGGAACCCTGTTTTATTTCAAGAAAGAAACCCCATGCAATTAGGATAGTATATGTTTTCGTCACAGAACAGAGAAAGTTAACAAAAGAGACAAAGACAAAAGCCTGAAACAAGTTCTGAAAAGAAAGAAGTCCTTATTCATAAATTTGTGTTTCGGTGTGAGGTAAAGGAGAATGCAATAACGTTGAAACGAAAAGTGTTCGTGCTTTCACTGAGAAAAAAAATTACCAATATGTAAGTATACATTTTTTTTTTTACAAAAAAGAAGAAAAAGGCGAGGTTTGTAAAATAAATTTGGCGCCTCCTCAAGTTTCGCGCACGGGCGACTGCCCGTGCGCGAAACTTCGCCCACACTTCTGCGCGAAACTTCGTGCGGGAAACTTCGCCCCCCGCTTCGCACGGCCCTGGCGTGGCATGCCATCGTTTGAAACCAAAAACCAGTATAAAGGGGAAAACATGGAAACAAGTGAATGAAATGCATTTAATGCACATTTGCAACTTTTCTTCTGGAACTCCAAATCCACTTAGTTATACAAAGTCTGTGTATTGCGTGAATAATAAGATTTGTTGTTTAATGTAATAATTATTATTTACAAATGTCTAATTTTATAAAAAGAAATGTTTAAAGCTTCCATAAATAAATTGTTGTGCAAAAGTTTTCCATTTTTTTTTTAAGTGAAAACTTCTTTAGGCGCGTTGAGCTTTTTTTGAGATGGGGAAAAACCACTGATTTCGAAACACTGTAACGTAACGACATGCTAGCATTTTGACACATAGGCACTAGCGCGCCAAGCGGTGAATGACAGGAACTTTTCCCTCTTCAGCTCAATCCGCAAAAGAAGAAGGAAGCTAAAACTCACTTTTTCTCCCGGCGTATTGCTAAAACAAATTATTATTTTGTTTTTCGTCAGTTAAAATGAATTATACCGTATTCGTGACCTACCTATTTCGTGTAACTAAAAACCGATAACGCTGTATTTTATCGTGTTGATGGTCTGGTCAGTAACCAACAGTATCGGCGGGAATTTCGATTACGGAAGATAAAATACGGGGCACAGATGTCAGATACGCACTTGGGTACCTAATTGACAGCAAAATGGCGTTATTTTATTTTACAAGGTAACCCGGCTACTGTTGCTTATTTATTAATAAATTGTTCATTTACTTTTATTTTATTTTTTTAAATTGTACAATTGTTTTGTTCTATAGTTATTAATGAAATTACCGTTTATTTATTGTTGTTTACTTTTTAAAACAATAGAAAATAATTTACAAATATATATTGTAACTGGTATTGGAAAACGGGCTTTCGCCAAATTGACGTTAAAAAATCGCGCCAAACCTGGTTCGTATATCACATCTCTGCCAAATTCTCGTTTTTTTTATTTTTCGACTTTTTATCCAAATTTTCCGGATTTTTTAAATTTTCCCTTTCATTGTATCCCAAACACTACCTTCATACCAAATTTCAAGATTCTAGGGATACAGGACGTACCTCTGAGTTTTGATGATCGGTGAATCCGTGTCGAAAAGGGGAAAGTTTAAGTTCATATATCTTCTGAAATAAAAAAGATAGAAACGTGAAATTTCAGCATTTAGTTCCATTTCCACATTACTTTATATTTACGAAGTTTCAAGTTGCTGGGAATCACCAACACAAAGATATTGGGGGTCAAAAGTACCCTGAGTTGCTTCCAGAAAGAGATGCTTACGGCTGTGCTTTCAAGACTTGGCAGGGGCACTGCCGTGTCCCCAGATGCTTTCATTAGTGCTGCTACACAATTCAACGCATAAAACATTTCCTGACGATTAAAAAAACACACACGTAATTGTTGAAGTTTTCACTTCTATTGGCACTCCCGGAGTGCCACTGTTTTTTGTTTTTTTTTCTTTATTTCGACCCTTAAATTTTCTACACTTTTGCATAATTTATCATATTTAGACCCCAAAGGGGAACTGGGAGATACTTATTCATTATTCTAAAATTTTGCCCTTATCTTTCTTGTAAATTTTTACAACTTTTCCGTGCTAGCGGGAATAGAAAATCGGAAATAAAAAAAATCACTAAAATGTGAAAAATTACACATTTTCGACTAATTTTCCATATTTAGACTTCAAAGTGGAACCGGAAGATATTTATTAATTGCTCTAAAATTTTGGACTTATGCTCCTTGTATATTCTTTCATCTTTTTCACGCTAGGGCGAAGAAAAAGTCGGGAGTTAAAAATATTACTAAAATGTGAAAATTTACAACATTTTCGGCTAAAAATGCATATTTAGACCCTAAACTGGATCCGGAAGATGTTTATTAATTGCTCTAAAATTTTGGACTTATGTCCCTTATATATTCTTTCATGTGTTCCGCTCTAGCGCGATGAAAAAGTCGGAAGTTAAAATTATTACTAAAATGTAAAAATTTACAACATTTTCGGCGAAAATTGCACATTTAGACCCTAAACTGGAACCGGAAGCTATTAATTGATTATTTTGAAATTTTGTGAGTATATTTCTGAGACCATTCCACGACTTTTCCGCGCTAGCGGAAAAAGAATTTCGAAAAAAAGTTTTTTACGCTCCGCCCTAATGTACAATACAGATCTCTGCTAGTAGGAAATTATCACCGACTCCCCTCCCCCGACCCTTTCCCCTAATGATAAGTTTTTACACCTTTTAACCACACATTATGTATTATTTGCTATTTAGGACTATAAAAAACATAGACGTAACCAGCCTTTTGAACGGGGGGGTGCCCAGATTTTTTAACCTGAATATGTTGGGTACAAACAATATCTTATATATCAAAACATGCTAAAACGAAACCCCATGAAACCGGTCGAATTTCCGTTTTAGACAGGTTTTCAGCTTAGAAGGTAAAAGTGTGTGGTATTTCTTTTATAAAAGAGCTCAAACGCGATTTTTGTTTGCGTGAGGAGGGATGAGAAGGGGTTCAAAACATCAAAACTAAATCTAATGGTTAAAAAAAAAAAAAAAAAAAAAAAATGTGTGAATGTCCTTGCAGCAGTGACATAAGACAGTGACTAAATGTGGTCACAAGTGTAAAACCTTTTTCGCATCCTAACTTCTAATAAAGATTAAAAAAGGCCTTTAATCATGCTGGAAACTTCTATAGGTACAGGGGAACACTGCATGAGATCTAAAATTATATCAGTCAAAGTCTTGTAGATGGAATTTTGCCGGATGATAAATGATGACACCAGTACATACGCTCGAAAGTTTTTCAGAATGCGACCCCATCACTTCTTGGGGATCATCGGATGGACCCAAGAAATTTTGTAGGAAAGTCTATATAAATAATTATCATAATATTATAAATAATCATAATATTCATTAATATCGTAATTTCCGGCGGATCAAACAATCATGTTCCGACCCCAAAATTTTCTTTCATTATGGAAGTTAAATATATTTATCGCGATTTAACACGTTACGTTTTCTGAAACAAGATTTTTGGGTCCGAACATAATTGTTTGATCCGCGGATTATAGGCCGAAAATTACGGTAATTCATGTTTTTACCTCAGAATGTTTCAGGTAAAGCAGGTCATGATAATATACACTAAATTTTATCAAGATGATAAAAATTATACTATCATGATGCGATTGTAATAATAAAGTTAGGTGCTTGTCTGACTGTGTGTGTGTATGTGCGCGCGCGCGCGCTGAACTCTGAAAAAACAATGGTGCTCGCACAGACGTAAGATTTGACAGGACATGTATGCCTGAACTCATGCATATCGAAGACAATTTCTGTAATTTTTCAATTAATTTTTATGCGAATGTTTTCGCATTTTGTGGCAATTTTTTCAAATTAGTAAAAAAAGAATCCGATTTCAATATTTTATATGGTAAACTTTGTCTTTTTTTCAATAAAGTATTTTCGAGATTCTCACAGCGATTTTTCAATTTTTAATAATTTTGTAATGCTATTTTTAGAGAGTTTTTCCCGCATTTCACGGTGATTTTTTTTTTCTCTTGGACATTCCTAAAAGGAATACGGTTTTAATCGTTTACACAATTAGTTAATTTCGTTCCCTGTGGTTTTTTAATCTTTTCCGAATTTTTAATGCGATTTTTAGGGGGGGGGGGGGGGGGGTCGTGCTTTAAGGCAATTTTTTGACTTTTTTTGAAACTGAAAAAACTCTCCGGTAATTTTTCGAATTGGAACAATGTCAAATCAATTCTGATAAGAAAGCTGAAAATTTAATTTTGCTCGAAGTAAAAAACACAATAATTCAAGATTCGCTTGTTTCGAGACAGAAGAGGTCTTAGGTTGCTCAGGAGTACGTTGACGAATGCAGTACCTCCACCCCCCCCCCCCCCAATCCTAGATTTGTTTAGTTCTAAGTTCGTTTAAAAAAATACAACCAACGAAACTCCACTAGTAATGAAGTCTTCTTCAAGGGGACAGGGTTTGAAATAATGTTCGGAATCGAGCGATTTGTGCACAGAAAAGGAAAATGCCGCATAATAAAAAATGCTGTGCTGTATTTTCCCCCTCCAAATTTTTTAACAGACCTGTTATTCTTAAGTGAGTATTTAAAATTTTTTTTTTTAAGTCCGCGATTTTTATTTCTTTTATGGAATTTCTCAGAATCAATTCGTGAATCGGTCCCGGAAAAATTTGAAAAATGCTTAAAACGATCTTGGAAAAACATCGAGAATTTCTATAAAAGAGTGCAGAAAGTAATCACTAATTTCGTCAAACGATTGCGCAACAAAAGTCCGAATTTCGATAAACCATCGACGAAAATATTTTGTAAATTTCGTCAAAATGTCGCGGTAAAGAGTAGGGAATTTTGTTAATTGGTACGAAAAGATATCGAGAATTTTTCCGATCGATCGCGCAAAACTATCGCGAATTTCGACAAATGATCTCCCGGTAAAAAAAATCAGTTTCGTCAATCGGTCGCAACAGAAAATAAATTTTTTCAAAGGATCGCGGTAAAAACGAGAATTTCGTCAAAGGATCGCGGAAGGAAAGCGCGAATTTCATCAAAAGATTACGGAAAGAAAAAGGGAATTTCGTCAAACGATCGTGGAAGGAAAATGCGAATTTCATCGAAGGATCGTGCTAAAGAAATACCAATTTCGTCAAAATATCGCGGTAAAAAATGCGAATTTCATTAAAAGATCGCGGTAAAAAAAAAAAAAATTAATTTTATCAAATGTTAGCGGTGAAAAGTGCGGATTTCGACAAAAAATCACGTAGAAATACGTGAATTTCGTCAAACGATTTTGGGAAAAAATTGTAAATATCATGAAATGATAGCAGAATAAAATTGCGAATTTGGTCAAAATTTACTGCACTGGGCTAAAAGATTGAAACCGGGTTCCTTTTCCTACTTTCAAAAGAACGCTTCGAAACGAAAAGAAACTCGAAAAAAAGTATAAAAATTACCAGAGAAAAAAAATTACTATATTGACTTGAAAGACTGCAACCATATTCCTTTTACGAATGTCAAAAAATGGTCGCGAAACACGAAATTCAGCCAACCAACCAACATCCAGATTAATTTGAATTTTCTCTGCTATTATTTTTAATTTTCAAAGAAAGCAGGGTCTGTATACCCCCAACTAATCGCATTTTAGAATTATTGTTTCACATCTGCATTCCCTTTCCAATTTTTTTTTTTTTTTTTTTGCTTTTTTCTAGACTTTAAACTACGAAAGCAAAGAGACAAATAGTTTCTACAGGGTTCCCAACAAGACATGACTGGTAAATTCCCTGACTTTCCATGACCAAATCTAAAAAAATTCCCTGACTTTCCCTGACCAAACAGGCATATAACGAAATTTGCTACTTATTTTTGCAATCCTTTGTCAAAATTAGTTATTTTTTCCTGAGACTATCTGATAAATTTCGCGTCATTTTTCATTTTTTCTCCAAGACTTTTCATGACTTTTTAGAAAATATTTGTGAATTCCCTGACTTTTATTATATATTTTGAAATTTCCCTGACTTTCCCTCACTACTTTGAAATTCCACGACTTTCCAGATTTTCCCTGAATTTCCATGATGCTGGGAACCCTGTTCGATCCTCGTCAAGAATTTGAGTTAATTTCGCATGAAATTGCAAAAACATGCAATAGAAAGAACGGCGTTAGAGAAAAAGCTCCCACAAACAAAAGACGTCAAAGTGGTATTATAAAGCCGCCTTTTTGACTTACTATGACTAATACAGATTCTTGTAAATATTCTAGTTTTAAAAAAGATAAACAACATAACTGTCTTAAAATAAATAAGTAAAAGAACATGTGTTTCTTTTTTTATCATATTTCAAAACTTAGGCTGTTAGTTTTCTAAACTAAACTAATTTGCTAAACTAATAGAACTCTGCTTTCACTTCTTCTTTTTTCTTCTGTAGATTTCTATTTTTTTTAATAATTGTGTTTGAGTCTGCGCAAGCGGGGGGGGGGGGGTGCCCGGGCACCCAGGGCACCCCCCCCCCCTTGGTTACGCCTATGAAAAAGGATCTAATGAAGCCATCAATACCCACGATTACATCAAGGAATGTTTCTCTTGTAGTATAATTTGTAAATTTTATAATCCTGTGATTGCAACTCTTTAATGAAATTATATATATGATTGCGCTAAGTGTATAACATTTTCGAAGTAAACTCTTTCGGATCCCGGTAATCTTTCGTTAAAAGCAGCTCTTTTATTTTAATTTTCAGAGATTTAATTTTCTCAATAAAGCTGCATAACGAAACTTTTTAGAAAGATTGTGAAAAACAAAAACAACTTGAGTGATGAGCTGCATCGAAATATGCATGTTTTTCCACACATCTTGCGTTGACTCAAAGGCTCAAAGGCGATTGGTATTGGAATATCTACGTAAGCTGAGGTCGTCATGATGACAAATAGAGTCATGTTCCTCTCGCAGGCAGCTGCGGTGGGTTAACTTAGAGAAATGCCGGAGTAGGGAGTGGGAGGTGCTAAACAGATTTTTTTTTCTTTTTTTTTATCGCATAAAAGTTAGGAGTTGTCATTTGAAATATTAGATTCAAAGACAATATTAAAGGTACACAATGTGAAAGATATAATAGGAGTACACGGTGCAAACAGTTAAACATAATGGTGCAAGCAATTTATTATTTTTATTATTTTTTTTGTACAAAGCCAATGTCTAAATAAATATTTTTTCCCCTCTATATACGTTTTGTTTTCTAGTTAATTAGGAATTAGTTAGGAAGGTAAATATTACCCGGTGCCAAAAGCGAAGCGGGACGACGTCATCGGCTGAATTAGTGGAAAGATGCTAAATGTAACTTGTTTGTTCTCTTGTTTTATTGGACACATACGTCAGACTTGTGTGCTTGACAACAATGCCTGCTTATAAGTTATCGTCGATATACCAGGCCCGTAGCCAGGTGGGGGCCAGGTCGGGCAAAGCCCGACCTGGAAAATGTTTTGCCCGACCTAGCGCATTCCGATAAAAACATTAAATTTCCAGTTTTCCCCCGCTTCTTGTCCAACCTAGAATGAAGCTCGACATTCTGATCATTTTTTCACTCAGTATTTCCCTTTAAAAAAATTTATGTAAAACAACATAAAATTTTCATTTTTCCATGCCAGATCTTGCCCTCTACCCCTAAATTTCTTTTCTAGACTGGAAACAAAAATAGCAAAATTTCATCTATAAAGCTTTTGTTCTCTCCCTCTGCCACCTGTCAGACAGACCTGTCGAAAATTGCTCTATTGTGCGTGCCTCGCTTTTTCGCTTTGTAGAAATTATCCCATACCGCTTCAACAACAAATCGGGTTTACCTTAAATCCCTAAAGCTTGCTTTCTTTATACAATTGTCACCATACATAATTTATCGTTAGGAGGCTGGGTTGAAACCACTAATCTTGAAGCAGCCCACAATAATGTTTCCTTAACTTTAATTTGCTGTACATACACTTAAATGCTTGTTTCGTGGAAACTTGGTCCGATTACAACAAACTACAAAGGACACCCCCCCCCCCTCCCCATGTGAAAATACAAAATAGATAATGGAAGGTCTGTCCCTTCATCTCTTCGACTGCCTCCCATTCCACTGAATTTTTTTTTTAAATGCCGCTTCTAAAATAAACCAATCTTTATTTCAAATTTAAACAATACAATATGTCCGGTTACTTACGGTTTTACAAATCCAAATTTATTTCTTACTGGCAGATTCATAAAGCCATTTTATTCTTAAATTAAAAAATGTTACAGATGCTTTTATTAAGAAACGAAGAAACTGAATGCATTGTTTTGTTTAATGAAACTGTTCTGTACTTTTTCTTAAAAGCAAATCAGTTAGCAAAGTGGTCGTCAAAGTTGCCAATATAAGCCAATTTTTGCAAGGCGATAGCCTGATACAGACCATCATAAGGTAGAAATCAATTACAACTCAAAGTGTAATGCATTTATTGAAAAGTGAAAAACGGTATTCGTTTCCAATTCCTAATTAAAAGAAATACATTTTATTTGCGTTATGCCCAGGGCCGTAGGAAGGTCTTTTGAGCCACCCACAAATTTTTTTTTCAGGTCCCCCCGCCCCCCCCCCCCCTCTAAGATTTTGGAGAAATATCTATATTTAATTTTGCTATCCGAGTTCTATTTTATAACAACACCAGCGGAGCTTCACTAGTTGATTATTTCAAAACGAAACTCAAATTAAACGAATTTAGAGTTGGATTGAACTGCTTTCAGCAATGTGCGTATACCCATTGGGGCTATGCCGGTTCAGATCTCGAATCAAACAAACCTTGAATTATTGTAAATTTTTATTTCGACCCGGATTAAATTAAAATTTTCAACATTTTGTTCATGGTGTTACAGGAACATATTTGATATTCTTACAACATGAATTTAATCAAAGCACTAGCAAAATTGAACTGAAAATTCTCCCATTTAGAAAAAAAATGTAAAAAAATCACCGCAAAATGCGAAAGGATTAGAGGTCTGCACGGGCCAGAATTTCCAGTACTGGGCTCGGCCCGGCCCGGTGTAAAAATTGGAAGTTCGGCCCGAGCCCGGCCCAGCCCGTTTGTACAGTTCTCGGCCCGGCCCGTACAAAAATCAGTAAAAACAGTCCCGGCCCGACACAATTTCTACAAAAAAAAAAAAAAAAAAAAAAAAAAAAAATCCGTTTTTTCTCAACATACAATTAAGATTCTTTTAATGAATACTACATACATATTTATGGAAACATTTTACAGTACTATGATGTTCGCAAAACAGAAAACACACAGTAGTAAACATTAACGATTACTTACAGTGTTTTAGTCATCGTGTCTACAGACATTTCACAATGGAAATAAGGATTAATTAAAAGATTAATGTAGTTCAGAATAAAGGATTAAAAACATGATAACTTTTGAAGCTGTATAATAAAAAGTAGATTTGTGAAAATATTTCTCTTATTTTTAAGGCTTTTCTCAAATCCAAAGGAGCTACATTTCGACACATTTATGAATTCTTTTCGTTTCGGAAACGCGTAAGATTGGCAGGTATTCTTATAAAGAAGCTATGTAAATGTTGTTTTTATTCATAGATAAAAGCAATATATGTTTCTGAAAATACTGTCAAAGTTAGCGTTTTGAATCGAATTTCCGAAAGCGATAGCACAAGAAAGGAGAAAAACGTACAGTCACGTGACAGGAATCTCTGTTATTTCTGTAAGTAATTTATCAAATATGGAAAAAGCTATTCGTTTCCAAATGCCTTCAATAGGCAGGCCCGTCAATTTTATGCCTTTATAGTTAAAAGTTTTGTTAGAAAATGTGTTTGAAAGCTTCACATTGTTGAGCAGTGAATATGAGAACCACCTTAAGGTATATTTCCAAAGATACTGTTAAGAGAATTTCATTTTCACTATTAATACTACAAAACACAATGACTGTTCTACACATCCTGAGATCGATTAAGACCAGTTCCGTCACGGCACGAGTCTGCTGAAAAAAAATGAAACTCGAAATCAGACATCTTGTAACTGTACGATGCCGTTCTCTACGCGATGGACATGTTACATTTCTCTATTGATGTTGTTAAACTCGCATCGGCTCGTGACGCACATTTATATTTCTCGAGAAAATCATATTCATTGAAAATGGCTCGGCCCGATTAATTTTTTTGCCGGCCCGGCCCGTTGAAAAAATTGTCCTAATTCTGCCGGCCCGGCCTGGCCCGTTTGAAAATTCGTCTTCATTCCGCCGACCCGGCCCGCGGGCCGGGCCGGGTACGGGACTCGGGCCAAGCCCGGGTCCGTGCAGACCTCCAGAAAGGATGTCAAAAATTGATAAAGATATTTCCAAGTTCATAGCGAGCAAAATTTACTATATTGTGATGCTAAAAGGTTGAAACCGGATTTTTTATTTACGAATGTTAAAAAAAATTGCCAGAAACACAGCTAAAAATTCTCGAAAAATTCAAAAATAGCAGAGAACAAAATTTGGCAAAAAAAGAAAAAAAAATTTTCAAACTGAATTCCCTTTGCAAATGAACCGCCACAAAACCCCCCTAAATATTACACATAAATAAAAAAATATGGGAGTCTTTTCGTATTCTCTTTTTTTTTTTTTTTTTTTTTTTTTTTTTCAGTTTAACAATGCCATCCGCATGGCCCAGACAGATTTTTTAAAGCAGAAAATACCACTTATAATAACTTTTTTTCTTCTTTGAATGGTGCCTTTTATTAAAAAATATATACATATTTAGAGATTTACTAATTCCAAAAAAAAAAAAAAAAAAAATACCTTTGGGATGTCGTTTTCATATTTTTCAGTTTTCTCCAATTTAAAATTGTCACCCAAGTGTTCCGGATAGAAATTGAAAAAGAAAGGCTTCGGATAGACAGTACCTTTCTGTGGGCAACGAAGATGGGTTTATTACTAGATAATAATAAAGACATACAGAGTCTCTCTGTTCGTTTTTAGGTAGATTTCGTATGAAATACTACCTATTGGGATCGTTCCTATGTTGGAATTTCTGAAAAATTTTTGCAGATCTACACCGATCATGACCCCTAGAACCCAAAACCACCCTCAGTAAAAAACTTTATATATCTATCTATCTATCTATCTATCTATCTATCTATCTATCTATATCACTTTCTTCTGGACACGATAACTTTCGTAATTCCGCACCAATCTCTTCCAAACTGATACATAAAATCAATGGGCATAAAATCTCGGTCAAGTTCGTTAATGGGCAAAATCGGACCAAGGGGAGGGAAATAGGGAGGGGTTTTGTGAAAACAGAAAACCCCCCATAACTTCTTAATTTTTGTACATATCAAATCAG